>KN832871.1:2790959-2895786 GCA_000827325.1 Oidiodendron maius Zn | reverse complement strand
ATCTTAGCAGAGACAGCTGAGCTACGGGTCTGGGGTTCAATTCGCGAGTCCTTGGACTCGGGTCCCGCTATGACAAAGTATATTCTGTCCTCCTTCTCAAACGGTGTGAAGAAGAAAACGAGTTCTCGCGCGTTGGCATCGGAAGATTGTTCGGGATACAGCGTTTGGGGAGCATTCCGCCAGTTGATTATAGTATTGTATAGGACTGTGCTACCTGCTGAAGGTTTCCACCACTGAACTATGTTTTCTACATCGTAGATTAACGCGATGACTTATACCTACTTTTGAGTAAGGATCAAATTTTGGGTTTGCTTAAGGGTCGAGGGAGTACTTTCCATTGATTTGAAACAATGATAATAAGACGAGGGATAATAACAAGTCTATGGACGTTAAAAGGATTTCTTGAGCGAATATTACTAAGATTACCCTTTCTGGTCAGGGCGGTGCGAATATAAGTAGCGCATCCCTACGGCTAGTATCTCTAAATACCCTGAATCTAATCATTATAACGCCTACCTACCTACCTACTTAGCAAACTGGTATTTCTTACGTCGAGCCCGAAGTTCCTAATCTTCTTCCTAAGGACCCGAACACCACGCTCTGCACTAAACCCTCCCGCGTATATCAAGCTCAGCCGGTACCTGCCTTTCAACCTCAATAGTGTCTTCTGCATCCCAGACCCAGCCCTTACAATTTAGGGACCAGTCTGGAAAGGAGTCCTAAGAGGTGCTTAACGAACTTAGTATAATCACAAGTAGCTACAAATGAATGTAACGATCTTATATTTTCTAGATCTTATGTTCATGATTCAAAACCGCTAACTCCATTTCCCCTAAATGCCAAAATACACCCCCCTAACCATCGGGTATCATGAAAAAATGTTGGGGGTGGTATTTTCCTCGCATCGCTAAGTTGCTCGACCAGGAAGAGATTCGTGAAGTTCACCAAGACAATGTATATACCGGAGTCTGCCAGCCAGTCCTTGTCCTGAGGTCCCAAGCTTTTTTCATTTCTTTGTTCCCCGCTTCGCCCGCGCCAAAAGTACAAGACGAAATGCAAGTTGCAAAAATATGTCGTGCAGATAAACGCCGTGCTATGATGCTATACCATCTTTTGAAGGTTTTTATTTAGATGAAATATGTGCGTGGTAACGCAGATAAGAGACATGTAGAGAATGTAGGCCGGGAGGCGAGAATGCGGGCGTGACGCCTCAGCCAAAAGGCGCATCATCCTCGTGCTGATGCTCATTCTCGTCCAAAGGAGTGGCTCAGGCGTCCGAGGAAGCCGCTACGGCCGCTGGCATCCGTATCCACCGAGCTCATAGAATCTTTTCTGCCCGACGCTGGGATGGCCGAGGTGCAGTTGCCGGCGCCTCCACGACCGACGTGGTAGGTGGCGCCCGATCGCATCTTCTGCTCGCGCGTGCGCTGGCGGTCGAGTTCATCATCAAAGGAGAATGGGGCCTTCTCGGAAGTGAGGTGGATGTTCCCCGCGCCGCCTCGGCCGCTGCTGAACTTGCTGGAAGTCTGGGGCAGGCCGTTCTCGAAGTGGGAGGCCGGCCCCGAGGCGGTGCGTGGGTTAGAGGTCTTGGGGGCCTTGAAGGTGTTGCCGGCACCGCCCCGGCCGGAGTGGATGTAGTTGCGGGCGGTGGGGTGGGGTTCGGTGATGGTGTAGCTGGGCATTGAGGTGACGGAGATGGGAATATTGGTGTGGGTGAGGAGTAGAGTGGTATGGAGGGGGTAGAAGGAGCTGTGAGAGCTGGGCTTCCAGGGGTTGAGGTCGAGGGGATGAAGAGAGATGGAGAGCTGGTAGATGAGCGAGGAATTGGCGATGATGGGGATGAGAGGTCAATGATGTTGATGTTGATGATGCTGCTGATGGAGAGAGAAGAGGAGGGGAAGGAAAGAGAGGGGATGCCACCTACCCGCCCTTACCTTATATACCAGTCAGGCCATGGCCCTCATCAATTCAGCCATCGCGGCGGCAGATGGCAAGATTCTCACGATGGATTGCCACCTTGCCGTTAACTGAAGTTGGCAGATCACGAGAGGGGGTTGCCTTGACTAAAGCGTCGCGGCGCTCGGCCAATCACCGTGCCGCCTGAGGTTCTCATTACCCCCGAGAAACTCAAGCAGCCAGTCGTCACTCAGCGTGACCACGAATTCTTTTACCTTCAGTCTGGGCGCCGTTTTGCTTTCCATGTCACGTTGTACTTTTGGACGGGCCCTCACACAGGCGCAGGCCCCGTGGGCGGGTTAATTAATTTGATTCTGGCTTCGACATGGTTCTTCCATCTCGCGGTGGGCGCCGTGTATTTTCGTATTGCCCGCTGTGTCGAGCCAAATTTCCGCACGAACATGATATCACCTTGGCAATTGAACCAACACCCCCCTGGAGCAGCAATTTCCAATCCGAGCAGAAGCAAATGTGTTCCTGACCATCACGCAGCACTTAGGTCATCAGCGCCTCCTTTTCCTCCGGAGTTTTTGCTTTGCCCCTGGAGCAGAGCCGGAGCCGCGGCTAGCCGACGTCACTGTCTGGGGTATCGAGAGTCAAAAGAAAAAAAAGGCAACGCGGTTCCTGATGACTGACCGCCTGAGCCCCAAAAAAAAGAAGAATTAATGAGGTGAGTTAAACGGGAGCCATGCAGCTAGGCGCCGTCTGGAAGTTTCTAGCCGAGGGCTGCAATGTCGTGTAATGACGTGCGATACCGAGGCAAGCAATAACATAGGAGAGGTCATTGCATCAGGTGATAAAAATCACGCAAGCAATTCCCACGAGCGAGTGAAGATCGAACGCAGTTTATATGAGACTCGCTACTCTCGCGTCATTCTGGCTTGGTATCTATCCCCCATTTCATTCCATAATCCATTACTCTATTAGAGGCCGCATTCTGTTGTGGTTGGCCATGGTTTCTATTGTCCACGTGATACGCCAGTGATTGAAAATTCACCTATTGACATTCTAACCAATCAAATGTCGGGTTATAACTTTTGTTGCACGTCTGGGCGACCGCCCCGGG
Organism: Oidiodendron maius Zn; assembly: GCA_000827325.1. Lineage (NCBI taxonomy): Eukaryota > Fungi > Ascomycota > Leotiomycetes > Myxotrichaceae > Oidiodendron > Oidiodendron maius. Next base: position 2,892,764 of record KN832871.1, on the reverse strand, counting down.
CCCACGGGGGTGGAGACGAGGACGGAAATAACCGAAGGATCGCCGTCCCCCCAAATTTGAACATCACGTGGTTGTTTTATCCCTTACTCCAAAAAAAGACATCTGCTAAGGCGTGTGAACGAAAGGGAAACAAAAGCAAAAGCCCAAAAAGAGTAATGAAAGGATAGAGGCTTGAATCTAGTGATGAGTCGCCGGATCTCGTATGAGGGACGTTATTGCAGATGACAGGGGCGGCGGAGGAAACAGGGACTGGCTCCGCTGAGACATCACACTACACCACCTACCAGGAACTGTACTGTACTTACTGTGCAGCGCTTGACCCGAACGCATTGTAACGGCAGATATAGTCACAGGCTAATGGCTGTCCCAAAATATTGGAGAGAGTGGATTGAGATATGACTGTCTCAGCTGCAATGTACTTATGTCCAGATTTATTCCAGCGGGGCGTGAGTCTGGGCTTCAAGGTTTGCAATCAATAAGGGAAGATGAAGGGAGGCGAGGTGATTGATGAGGAAGATTAATGTTGTTAGGAAAATCATAGAGTGAGTTAGGAACGCCGGTATTTGGTGTGCGTCATTCTTGCTATTTGATGCGATGGAGGCAATGGAGTCGACTTTTCAAGCGGCTCTCTCTACTTACAGAATGAATACTTCTTAATTCCACTATTCGCCTCAAGTGTTGAGTAAATGGGAGGAGACAATTCTCGAGCATTCTTTCGTGGATGAGGTGTCTTAGTCCCAAACCCTCGAATTGAGTTGTGCGAGTGCGAGTGCAACAGCGGTGTCCAGTACGAGGTGCCAGCTGGCCAGTAAGCCTGCTGGGTACAGCAGGTATCGTCAAGTCTTTATCATAGCTATACAGAACAGGCAGATGAAAGATTTTTTTAAAAAAATTATTAGGCTTGTGGTCAAGTGGTCAGAATGGTTAGGAGATTGCATACTATTATATCGTTGCTGGCGTATTAAGAGACGAGAGTTATTTGTCGTTCTGGAGGCAATTAGTGGCCATTTTTATAGTGAGGTAACTTACCTGCAGGCCCGTCTCTATCCCTCTTAAGCTAATGGCTGCGCCAGGACGAGGTTCAGTTGTCGTCGGGGTAGTTGTCGCAGGGATAGCTTTAGTCCTAGAATCGGTTAGCGATACTAGAAGGGGGAATTACCGAAATGAAGCTCGACTATGCGAGTTTTGACGAGCCTAAGGAATTGTCAGTTGAACTCGTGAATATGACCACTTGACCACAAGCTTGTTTGCTGAGCATTTCATCCTTATTTGAAATATACTCCTTTGGTAACCCTACCCTCTCACCATTCACTGCACGGATGAATATTTCGCACATGGCCAGTCTACAACTACCCAGAACAAACATATCATTAGCAACATTCGCCCCCGTAACTTCAACGCCGCGCAGAGCTAAATTGACAGCAGCATGATGCTAGACCCTCAAAGTCAGCAAGTACCGACTCTGTCGGTGTCACCTTATTTATAATGGCTCGGATTCAGGCCCCGGTTATACAGTATATCAAATACATTACTCACGAAGCCTTCACTGCCAGTGAACGTGTCAGGGAATATGCACTCGCAAGTCCACCAACCAAACTCGGCATTCATTAGTATCAAGCTTGAAAATCTTAAATAATAGCATCTTACTTCAAATTGGGCCATCGCTGTCCAAGCCTCCTAATGTTATTACGCATTTGTCACCTTTCACGGAAGATCACCCTATCTCTGCCCCCTGGAGCCTGAGTAGCTGTCCGACTCTCGACCAGATCATAATCCTGCTATAAAAGTCAGCAATCGGTGTCACGTCGCCCCCGCTTCGCATCTTTTCGAGCTCCTGGTGGTGATCACAGAGTTTGGTGTACGGTACATTGCTCGAACACGAGATAGGAGGCACGTCACCTGCTAGTCTGGCTATTCCACTGAGACGTCTCTCACTGATATACTACCGACGGCCCAAGTGCACAAGAGCTGGCAGCTTTGCTGTGGGAGTCCCTCATGAGATGCTACCGTGTGGCATAGCTGTCGTTGAGTTAGCGGAAGCGTTGCATTCATATGAGATGAAGCGGTCGAGCTCCCTGGTCGAAGTCGATACAACTCTTTAGTAGCCTGGCCATGTGTTTGCAACGACGCTGCACGTTTATGCGGGAGATATCTTGGTGATTGCATGGGAAACTACTGATTTATTGGCATATGGGTGATATTGAGCTCTGGTATGCTTCTCAATACAATGCATGGCTCTGTAGCCTAGCAATCAACTAATCCCACATGCGCAGCTGCCGCTTCAAAAACGAAAGAACCACGACATGATTCCACAAGAGTCTTTCCGTGGGAATGCGGGTTGACTCTAAAAAAACTATGTAAGAAACGACAGGACGAGAACGCACACAGCCAATTACAGAATCCCGGCCTGATCCGTGGTTGATTTTATTGCTGACTCGACGTGGAGCTATGGTCTTGGCCATATTGGGGCTTACTGCCGTACGAGCCTCCATAGCCAGCGCTTCCGCCAGAGGTTGTGCCGGACTGCACAGTGTAATCGGTTGCAGAAGCAGCATGCACAAGGCATGGAGATCTGATAGCGCCTGCGCCTTTACACCCCTTGCACTTTGATACGCTGCACATGTGTCAGTCACGTGGGTTTCTGGTAATGATATTGATGGACAAACATCCGAGGCTGTCCTTGACAGCTACCACAGGTCTTGATGACAAACCCGCCAATGCAGCAACCTTCAGAATTATCGCTACCACTAACTTCTTGAGCCATGGCAAAAAGATTTTGTGTGTTGGCTGAGATTCGTGAGTACGATATAGAGGGTGATTTGAAGATGGAGATGACTTGCTTAGAGGGAAACGACTTTGGAGCTCTCGAGCTGAAAGAGGCTTGTTTCAAACAATAAGAGAAGCTCTCAGGTGTTGATTGCTACCCTGAGCATAGCAGGTATCAAGTTATGCTGCAAGCTTTTTCTTTTTCTAAGGGGAATCCTAGCCCTCATATATATACAGTACCGCGATCTCACAAATGTCCCTGCTCTTGCTACCAATCCAAATGTACGACACCAAGTAAGGCGGCTCATGATGACATGCTATCGGAGGCATATTAGGCAGCTTTCTTACAGGGGCTTGAAGCGAAAGCTTTGGAATGGGAAAGAATTGTCGGAAGAGATTGTCTTATCTCCTTGGTCCACAAGAACGGTTAGAGGTCCCAATTGGAATATTTTCGGCGACAGGCACAGTGACGATGGATCTGGTGATAGGTGATGACGCCATGGACGCCACAAGTGTCCGTTCGATGGGTCCTCCCCAGTGCTGGGGGAGACAAAGTATAGAAAGCGGGGCTTGAGAGGTCGCTCTGTCGGTGTGAGTAGATCGAACATATAGGTACCAAAGTGTCCTGATGGGTAAGTGAAGGTGCGGGCCATCTATCAGATGACGGTGGCTAATGAATTTCCTTTCCAATGATTCTCTATTTCATGTTGTGGGTTTTCCCTTAACTCTCATGTTGTAACTGACTTGCAAGCGATTTTGGTGCTAGTCAAACATCTACCTTCAAACACTACATGTTATCAATTATGCCAAGATGTACTAAGCCCGAACGACTAAAGCATATGCAAGAAGATTCGCGGCACAGAAAGGCCTCATATGCTGTCATGCCCGGCGACGAATAGATGTCGAGCCAGATGCGATAGAGACGGCCTTGCTACTGTATCTGGAAACAAAGCCCAATCTGGGCTCGTAGAGACGTTAATTGTACGGTCTAGGACAGCTCGAGGTAACCTCTCGACTCGACATGCACACTGCCGGGGTGTTGCTCTGGTTGCAGCGTCCTGGAGAAGATAAGTACAGAGCACTGGCAACGTCAAATAGAAATTCGAGGAAATGACTGACTGGTCTATAGGTACAGAAGTACACTTCCACTGTACAGGAGTTCAAGGTGAGTGGGTGTGATTCAGGGGGTAAGGAGTGGTGGTTAAGCGAGCTCAACGTCGTACAGCATGTTGCCTCCCAGGCATATTCTAGAATCCATCCACCACGAGCGGATAGCGCAATTCGCCCACACCTCTAGGCCCGCCAGGTGCGTTACTATTAAATTACCACCGTCGGCACACTGAGTAGAAACTCCGATCAGGGTAGTATCGTCAGCACTTGGATCGCCAGAGGTTTGAGAGGTGGTCAGCTGGGCATGCTTCCTGCTCTGCATCCCGACGACATGGCCACGACCAGTGCTGATTTCTCTTTTGCCCATGGAAAGGAATTGGTGGCCCCATTTACGGGCAAGAGGAGCGGGTTATACTGCCACACAGCGAGGCCATTTGGACGTACGTAAGGCGCCATTTCCCTCATTACTGGCAATTCTCAAACACTTTTGTTTGTCGAGGTTACTCAAATATTTCTACTCTTCCCATGCGTTATCTATGACATCCGTGAGTTTACATGTCACTGCAGTGGTCAACTCTGCCTCTGGTGAGGAACAGCAGTCGCAGCCGGCCAAGAGTATGAGAGCTCTCAGGAACGCTAGGTGGGCTGGATCATTTCCTGTAACTCCAGGAACCCCCATCCCAACACCACGTGGGATATCTTCTTGCTTTTTCCTCAGCCAAACCGCTGAAGTCTGGAGCCAACAATGACCGCCCCGTCGGTAAACACGGGCCACCCCACGATTAGGAGCAATTAATCCGGTGACACGACTCTTCGGTATTGGCCGCGAAGATACGAAATCAAATCAGACCCTGCTGATTCGCGTCTTATATCCAATGGAAGAGGGATGCACACTCACTGGGGCGGTTCACAGCAGCCACCTGTGGGAATCAGCACTCTTTTCATCAGCTGGAATGGTAACTGCGCAGATGCCATTTCCTTGTTATGCCTACCTGCCAGCGAGGCCTGCCACAATGTTACATCAATCGCCTGTCCGAGCTGAAGTTCCCGGCAATACTACTTCCGTCTCCCTTTCCTCTTTTCTTTTCCTTGACGTAAAGGTAGCATATAAATTTTGCTCCAATTTATGTGCTGGAAATGGTGGGCTGTCCATATCTGGATGGCATGTCACAAAACGCTAGCGCACCCACGTAACAAGGTCTCCAACGAGACAGATCTAACTTTACTATCTCTGCATGGCATGATTGCACAAGTGCATGGCTCACATGAAGGAGATGGTGATTTTTAAGTTATGGGTTAGGAGGCAATAAGAAATTACTACAAACAAAACTAAAAAAAGCGGCCATAGAGATTCCGATTCCACGAAACATGAAGCCTCTTCCTTGCACAAATGGTCCTGACGCCCATCTGCCTCTTCGCTGACGCCGAAATGCAGGACGCAAAGATTAAAATTATCAAGCCCCTTCCCTGAAAACAAGCGCTATCAAATGTGTTACTCCATCCAATCATCCATCCCTCATCCCATGATGTCGTATCACATGTCCCCATGCAGCCCATTCCTCCCGCCGCTCCAAAGTGGGGTCCTAATACCTGCGCAACCGTCACAGAGAAAGAGAGAGAGAACATTAAAAGGAAAAGAGAAATCTTTGAGTCCCTTGTTTTTATGTGTACCTGCCTAAGTGACAAGTCTATCCGATAGTGTGGGGGCAAATTTCTTGTTTATGGTTTCCATAATTTAGAAGCTGTCGGGAACTTCGGCAGTTGGGACCCTGGCTTCGCTCACAAGAAGTCGGGAGCAGTGGCCACTAGTATGGAAAAGAGTCCCACTCCACCGAGAGCGATGTACGCGGCGCCTTCAGCTACTTTCTTTAGTCTCTTCATTGCCGGCTGATCTCTGGTGTTATTCGTGCTCTCGGAAGAGTCCTGCGTGGCTGGGCCGGGTTCGGACTGAGGGGGAGATTGGGGTTCGGAGGTGGTGTTCTGAGACTTGATGACAGGATTGAGAGAAGTGGGAGAGGATGATCCCCATGCTCGTACCTCGCTCTCGAGAACGTCGGAGATCTCCTCCACCTTGCGCTTGCGGGTCTCTGGTTCTGGTGTGGTGGTATTGTGGATGATTGCATCGATGCTAAGCCTGGATCGGCGAGATGGTGAGGTAGAGTCCATGATGGCGCCGGTCATTAGAGCCTTGCTCTCATTATATCGCACCGCGCTCGTCATATCGAGGAATGGGCTGGGTTGTCTATCCGTCACGAACTCTTCTTCAGCATTGTTCTCCGTGAAAGACAGAGGAGTGGTTGGACGGAGAGCCTTGCCCAGCGCAATAGATGGATGCTCAACACGATCTGCCATGACTTGAGGTCTAGAGGCGGCTGGGTAGAGTTCATCTAAGTCCATTGATTTCGGCTCCTCATTGCTGGTGATTTGAGGATACAGCCTCTCCGCGAGGGAGATAGTTTGTTGCATTGGGCGGGGATTGGGCTCAAAATCGTATCCTGCGTTATTGGTGCGCCGATTGGTGAGGTCTTGAAGAGTACGAGCAGCATATTCCTTCCAGTCATCGCTTGGAAGGTGATGTACAGGCACTGGCGTTGAGGTCGGTGCAACAGTCGTCTTCACCATCGCTGCATCTGAAGGGCTTGGCTGCCGAATACTCGATGATGGTTGATCAAGTAATTGCTTTGAAGAGTATTCAAAGCTCAGAGACTCCCTTGGTCCGTCTTCTCTAATCAGGCTTTCACATGCGAGACGCTCCTGGGCATTAGACCCATGGGTAAAGGTTTTAGTGACTGAGTAATATTCAGGAGACTTCTTTCCATCGGTTCTAGTCTCAATGAGAAGCTTGGTATTTCCAGTCTCGTAGAGATCGTAAAAGGCTTGCATACCTTCTCTTTCAGCGTCGGAGAGGTCGAGGTCACTATCAACTTCACCATTCTCGCTTATGATACTCTCAGGTATCGGCGACGCTGGGTCACATCCTATTTCGTCTCCGGAAGTGATGGTGTCACATAGTATCTGCTCGGACTCTATCTGAAAGGCCTGAGCTATTTCAGGCGAGACTGAATGACAACCTGCATCCACATTATGCTTGGAGGAGGAAGTATCATCGAAAGAATTTTCTTCTGAGGAGCCGTGGCCATCGGAGTCCGTCTCGTCTGTTTGATAACCGAAGTTAGAGGGGCCGTATCCTTCTTCATCATCGCTGTCCAAGACTATCGTCATGGGTACTTCAACAACGTCATCGTCCGCCGCGGCAGAACGCGCAGCGAGGGTGGGCCTAGAGACTTTAGTGGACGAGATTGGGCCAATGGTGATATCGACTTCGCGATTTGTCCAGACATCATCGTCCTCGGTAAGGTCGATAGCACTGACAGTGTGGGAGGCCTTTGCTTGTGGGCTACCCACGGAGACTCCGTCATCGCTAGATGGCTCTTCAACTTTGTCTTCCTCACTAACATCATATCCCTCATCAATATCGGAGGAGTCGGGGCAAGCGAAGGTCAGAGTCTCATGCTTGTTCCTGTAACAATTAGTCATTAGACTCGGATCTAGAAAGAGGTAAAGTCTAAGTAGAGTGCTTACTTGTACGGTGAGTACTCGCAGGAGATGCGAAATGCACATGCTGGAATGGTCTCGGTCCCGCGAGTAACACGAGCCCCAAATACCAGAACGTCGTTATCTTTGACAGTTGTTGCCACGTGTTGGTGAAGCCCATCACTGTTGAGGAACGTCCCGTGCATTGATCCGATATCCATTATCTCGACAGACTGGGATCGGTTAGTATGGACTGACTTGGAAGGCTGAGAGGCCGTTACATTATCCTCAAGATTTAGTGACAACTTAGCATGGTTGCGAGACATCACTGGACTATCGAACCAGGCATTGTCGGCCGCTCCCACTATACCTTTATTGATGCTCTTTGAGGCCCGGCCGATGGAGATGACGGGACAGTCAGGATGGAGGTTCAGGACGCGCTCAGCGGGGTAGATCTCTCCATTTAGGGCAGTAAGGGTGACGTGGACTGTAAAAAGGTCAGTATACGAATAGAGAGCGAGGTGGGAACTGGCAAACATACCTTGAGTCTCCATGGTGTCAACCAGGTATCGGCAGCCTTGTTTGTCGAGGTTGTCGAGACGGAGCAGATCAGTTTAAAGGGAACAGCGGGACGAAGGCCTCGGTGCGCTCGGCAGGTTATGGCGGGAGGGTCTGGCTCGATCTGGGGGGCGAGCTCGAGTTGATGACGCTGTCAACAGTGATGGTGACGCTGTGATGCTGAAACACGGAGGAGACCGGGCTTCTCTAGCTCGACCCCGCTGAGGGCACACGGGGCTGTTGGAGACGTCGAGCGGGAGAGCCCTCGAGAGCCAAAGAGGAGTAGGATGCTGGTCTCCTCTGAGCGGGAGACGCAGGAGATATGGCGTGGGCGTGGGAGAGGGGGAGAGAGAGGGGGAAGGAAGTGACAGCAGGTGGTTGCGCTGAAGTTAGTGATGGTGAGGTAAGGCGAAGTAAGGAGGGGTCGTCGCCTTATCGATCGAGGCAGCAGTCGCGCGGCCGATAAGACAAGCGAATATTGGTCCGTTAGCCGATAAGATTGTACACCCGCCAGGTGAATTCACTTCCATACCGACCATCAGAGGACCATCGGCCTCTCTCGTCTGCCACCTATTATCCCGTATTCACCTATATGAACAGGACATGACCTCCACATGGAGAAGGTAATGCAGTCAACTCCTCAAGTCCCCTACGACCGAGCCCCGAGATAGCATTCTTGCGGTTCCCCTTTGTCGTCACACCGGTACCCCGCACACAATTGTTTTGATATTCCATCAAAAAGGACCAAAATTATTCCTACTCTGTTTATCCCCCTATAGCACCGCTACCATGCACGACCTCCGACGCCAGGCGCTGGAGAGCGGCAAGACCGTGTCGAGGAAGGCCCAGTCGCGCATGTCCTCGCGCACCTCCTCGGCCGCCAACTCGCGCACCAACTCCCGCAACCAGAGCCGCCATGGCTCGGACGACGAGGAGGCCAGTATGAGCGACAGTACCAACTGGAGGTAAGGTGGTGGATAGCCTTGTGCTATTAAGATGTCTAGGCTAACTGGCTCCTAGCGTTAACTCTATCGACGAGCTCCTCTCCTTAGAGTATCCTGATGATGTCTCCGAGGCGTGGAAGGATGATCTGGCGGATCGTATGGAGGAGATCATTGACCGGAAGCGAAGCAGCGTCCAGGGCCGCGAGGCCAGCCTTGCCGCATATATTCACATCCTCATGAGCCGATACGCCTTTACGGAGATCGAACATAAGACGGGCGAGTTGTACCCGGCCTTGCTGAAGAGCGTCAAGATTGAGAGTAGTGAGAAAGAGACTTCCCTTGCTCTAAGAGGTAGTTTTTTCCAAAAAAAATTCGAACCCCATACTCGATAATGAGTCTAACTAGTATCTACAGCCATCGCACTCACCGTCATTACTGCTCCGTCAGACGCTGTGTACGACGCCCTCTGTCGGGCCCTGAAGATTGCGTACACCGACTCGGAGCACTATAGTGTCAAGACTGCAGCCATCCATACCCTCGGGGCCGCAGCAATCTATGGCGGCGCATCCGACCCTGAAATTGAAGAAATTATGGATAGCCTCCTGGAGATCATTGAATCGGATGGCGAATCCATTGGAGCAGACGACAGTGGCGAGGTGGTCGCGGCTGCATGCGAAGAGTGGGGTTTCCTGGCCACCTCCATCGAAGATGTTGAAGACAAGACTGAGGCTGCTATGGAGGCCTTTGTGGAGCAACTGGAGAGCAGCGACACTTCTGTTCAGGTGGCAGCAGGCGAGAACATCGCCTTGCTCTACGAAAAGAGCTACACCGAGCGCGAAGCTGCCGATGGACCTGCAAGTGATGAGGAGGATGAAGACGGGTACATCATCGACTCGAGTTTGGTTAAGCGTTACGAGGTGTACCGCCAGAAGCATCAGCTCGAGCATATGCTCTCGCAGCTAGCCAACGAGTCATCTCGACGTATTGCAAAGAAGAATCGCAAGGCATTGCACGTGAACTTCAACGACATCCTCAACACCGTGGAGCACCCGCAGCGCGGCCCGCGATACCAGAAAGCCATTGACAAGGAGACCGGCCTCAGGTATGGCTCCCGCCTGACTGTGCGCATCCACAAGACCGGCAGCATGAAGATCGATAAGTGGTGGAAGCTACACCGGCTGCAGGCCCTCCGGCGCGTTCTTGGCGGGGGCTTCGTCGTACACTATGAGAACAATGAGGTCGTGTTTGACAGTCTTCCGTGCGCATTCATCTCTCCTCTCCCCCAACCATGCTGACCATAGATGCAGGATCATGATCTCGACCGACAATGGCAAATCTGATTAAAAATTTGTTTTTTCTTTCCCGTTCGGTAGCGTTTGGTAGGACAGGTCTTAAGGACCCGGCGTTGGAGGGCTCGAATGAATTCAAAATTGTGCACTTGAAAGCATGAAGACCGATACCCTGAGATAGAAGCATACATATCCTACCCCATACACGCTAACAGCGGAAATGATTTACAGCATGCAACACAAGTAATAGGCATGGTGCGATACAGTACATCACAGCCCCTACGGGCGAACAGCGAGGTTTTATTTTGTGTTCATAGTTAAATAAATCTGTTTTGAATAACCTGGTGCACTACCGAGGGATGAATGCGGGTGAGACCTTTGTTTAGCAATTCTTATCACATCACACCGCCCAGCGGCACGATGAAGCGGGTCCGGGGCAGAACACATCATGGTAGTTAATCTTAACTCAGTAGGGTGAAGCTGAAAGTCGCCGTGGCAACGGGATGTCCGGGCTGGACCGAAAGCGGATTCCCACGACGCCGCATTCAGATTAGGATACGATTACCCTGGACAGTTACTCCTTAGTCGTACGTTTGAGCACCAATTACAGTATCCATCACTGTCTGTGAAGTTGGATATCTGGGGGACATACGCCCTGCGCAATAAATTCTCCTTCCTGCACGCCCATGGTCCATTCTCCCATCGACAAGTATGGTATGGTATACAGAAAATCTCCTTGTATCTCAGCCCGCCGGCGATCCTGCCCATGCCAGACCAATGACGAGGAGTTCGGAGATGCAGCGACGCCGACGCTGCTCTTGCAGCAACCTACCGTATATCACCTACAGTTAACGCTACGAATCATGCACAGGAACACGCAGAAATACGCACGACTGTGCCACGGCAACAGCAGCACAGAGGACCGGTGAGACGAGATCATTAGCGATTGTCTGCCTGTTCGTTTATGCTGCATGTGCGGAAGGATTCGTCTGTGCCTCGGTACCATCCTGAGAGAACAGTACTGTACGGAGCATACACAGTATGGAGCAGAAGCCCGAGTAAGTGAATTTCTCCTCTCTTCTCGATGGGGAACACCGCCACAGCACGGCTGAAGAGGGCGCGAGACCCGAACCAGAGCTATTGAAATGAGAAAATGAAGATGAGAAGCATGGTGGCTCCGGGGCCGGCATCCGCGACTGCGTGTCTAGGGAAACATGCGAGGGCATATCTAGAGGCTCTTGCTATTGCCAGTAGCACGATGTGATACGTTGTATTTTTTGTTTTGATGATGTGTGTCTCTGTCGAGCAGGTGTTGTGCCCCATTCGTATGGCCTTCATATCGGATAAACATGGCGCCCTCGTAAATGTTATTCATATAAGCAACACAACAGTCAGAATCGCATCTGTATACATCGCCCTATGCTTGTGCCCATTTTCCTCCGCTCGTAATCGACTTTTCGTACCACTGTTTTGATGGGTTTAGCGCCTCCGCCCCAGCTGTGCTTCCTCAGGTCCCTGGCGGCTCTCTCTCCTGATTGGCTGGCCCGCCCTGCCATCAACACAAGCACTGCCAACACATCTAACGGCCATCCTCCTGGAACTTCATCAACAATCCAGAACACACAACCCTCCAGTCCTACGGCGACCCGATATCGATCCATCCTCGACAATTCTTGTCCTCCGCCCATTGGGACTTGTTCATTTCATCTATCCCCCCCCGGAGTCTGGATCTCTTTTGTTTTCGCTCTGGGCCGTGGCATCACCCTCAGCTCTTCAGGCTCAGCCTAGAAGGTCCGAAATTCTCCTATCGAGAAACCATACCGAGACATCGCGACGTAGACACAGCTGGCCATAGCACACACGCCCATGTATCTGGACAGCCTCCTACCCGACCTTTGAGATTTCTCGCTGAAAAGGAAGGATGGGCGCCGATTCGCGCAAAGCACCGCCTCTACCTGCGCCCACAGAGACGGACAGCAACACAGGTAGAGAGACCGAGGTCGACAGCCGCGTCACTGACAAGACCACTTACTCGCTGCACTCCGACGGCAGCCCCGTCACGATACGCACAAAAAACCGGAGCGGCAACGATCAGGGCTTATCGTCCAACAACAAGAGCCAGACCTCCCTACTTATCGAGTACTTCGAGGGCGGCAAGTCGGGCCAGCCTGAGTCCCGCCGGCCCTCTGTGAGAGTCAAGGTCACACCATCATCCAAGAGCAGGAGCCGATCTGTCAGTGAGCACATCCAGATCACGGAGCGCAAGGGCACGCGGCGGCCGTCTTACACCAAGCGCATCCAGCTCTCGCCCAATGCGAAGGGAGACAAGTCGCCTGGCCTCGAGGGCGACGACCACAGTCTCAAGTCGTACCGCTCGGCCACGGAAGAGTCTAATGTATCTCGGGGTGGAGAACCAATTGATATCGAGATCATGCCCAGACGGCACGGCAGCCCTCTGATCCCTACCGGCGAGAGTAGCTCCAAATACGTCCCCCCTAACGCCTCGGATATCTCCTCCATGCCAACCGACAGTTTCCTCGACGGCAAGACGAGATCTCCAGATCGAAAGCGCAGCCGAAGCTTGACACGAGGTGAGGCGTTGGTGGCTGGCGCTGCGACCGGCCTGGCCGGTGCAGTAATAGCAGATAAATTGAAGACGCCTTCGCGCAGACGCAGCCGGAGCCTTAGTCGGGAGCGCATCGTGGTGCAAAAGGCAGTGGAGAAGGTCCGGGGAGATAAATCAGAGCGCCGGCGCAAGCACAGGAGTAGGAGTCGGAGTGTCAGCGGTGAGCAAGTCGAAGGCACAAAGTCCCCGCGACGACGATCCAGCCGGAGTCACCACGAGGACTCTATGGTGTCGGGCACGGCTTCGATACTAAATTCTCAAGTCAGTGGCAAGTCTGGGGACCAGTACTCGTTCCGGTCTGGCACGTCTAAGTCTTCTATTAACAACCCCAAACTCTTGGAGACGGTGGAGGACGCTATCCGCAGGCTCATCCTGCCCGAGCTAGCTACCTTGAAGAGGGAACAGAGCAAACATGCTCAGCGTGAGAGGGACCGTAGGGGTTCAATCACGTCGGGCAGCGCTGTCTCGAGGGATTCTAAGGAGGGATCTTCGAGTGCGAAGGGAGTAGTAGAAGGGACTAGTGGCAAATCAAAGGAGGTAGAAACTGGTCCTGGCAAGAGCCGCAAAGATCGTGTGAAGTATGAAGATTCTCCAAGGAGTTTCGAGCGAGAAACTTCTGAGGAGACAGTCATTCGAGATGGCGACACTTTACGAAAGAGCCGAAGCGGCGATAAGCATCGCGGATTAGAGGCCGCAGCTATCGGTGCCGGCATAGGGGCCTTGGCTGCTACAGCCGTCCACAAGAACAAGTCGCAGGATTCTCTTGGTGAGAAAGAACGCCGGAGACGGCGGACGAGAAGCCATAGTCGTAGCGGCAGCAGAGCAGAGAGCTATGAAGATCGCGAGCAGGAATCCCACCCACCAATGCCACTGATGAGCGACATCAATGCGTCTGAACTAACCAGAAGCTCGATCCTCTCTGCAGACACTGAGCGGCCTCACTCTGCCAGCCAGGAGCCAACTCCAGTTCAAGAGGTAGCTCGAGGTGTCGGCTCCCCCGCATCTCGTACACCAACCAGGACACCGGTTGGTACACAAAGCCTGGGAATTCAACATTCTAACTATTCTCGTGAGAATGTGAGCATACCCAGCCAGCATAGTCTGCAACAGCAACCCCGCGAACGGGAATACGAATTGGATGAGCAAGGGCGCAAGGTGCCTATGTACGAGGAAGATGAGCACGTTTCCTACATCGATGGTGAGCATGGACATGACAGTGGCAACTCTCACGCTGTGGGAGCCGGTCTTGCTGGCGCCGCTCTTGGTGCTGCGGCGGGCGCAGGGCTAGCTGCTATGCATGACCACTATGAACACCATGATGATCCAGAACTACTCGAGGACGAACCGGGCTACAGCTACTACAACTATCAAGAAGTACCACCGCCGTTAAGATATGTTCCTTATGCGCAGGAGAGACGCGGTTTGAGTCCAATTCAAAGCGTCTCGGGCTATACCGAAGGCGACCCTGATCCGCAACATCCGCGAAATTCCCAGCTGACTCGTAGCACTGGGTCATACTCTTCTCTTAATAAATCGATGCCTGTCAATTCCTCTGGGAGATCGGCCAAATCTATTGAGTCAGCCAGCAACCGCCATGACTTTGCTGAGGTTCGCACTGGTGGCCTCGCTGACTCGGAACTCACCCAAGAAGGCGAATATTGGGAAGAGCACCCTGGGGAGAACGACCGGAATCGGGATTTCGATTCAGAGAGTTACCGAAGCTCTGATCCTCGCGTTGACTACAAGCACATGACGAACTACACGGATGATAGCATGGAACCTGCAGCAGAAGACCACGTAGCTTCTGGGCAAAACGTTCGGGGAATCGCTGCCAACCCAGATTATGTGCACACTCCTGTTGCGGTGGAGTCTGCCGTGGCGTCTCTCGTGAATGGTTCGGAGCTAACGAATGATTCCGGCCAATATGATCGAAGGGAATCGTACGCTTCATATGACGATGGCTCGGAGGCACAATTCGCTAGCCGCAAAAACAGCCCTTCCAAGCGTGACACATTTGGTACTGACCATTCGCTGCCGAGCCAGCGAAATAGCCCCGCTAAATATGATGGCGAGTACGAATTGGATGATCAGGGACGAAAGATCACGATGCCGACATACAAAATGCAACACACTCTTGAAAAGGCCGGATTGGCTACCATTGCTGCTGGAGCTGCCGCTCATGTCCTAGCCCGAGAACGTCAGAAGAAAGCAGCTGCGGAGCGCCCTCCGTATGAGAGCCGCACTGAAAATTCTGGAGCTCCTTTACAGAAGTCTTTCAAGGATCGGGCAAGAGAGGGCCAGGGCAAAATGCTCTCACCTCGTCAGAGCATCGACGGGTCGGTGAGTGATGTAGCTAGTCCTGATCAGCCAAAGATGACATCAAGCGGGCTCCCAGATCTGCACAACCCTATGCCGGAGGTTGGCTATGGAGATGGAGACTCTGATATGACTACGAACCCGCCAAGTATTCAAGGGGCAATCAGTGAAACTCAGCCAGAGAACAGAGATCACTGGCCCTCCCACGCCACTCCTCCGCGGAAGCCAGTGCCAATTCGATCTCAGGGATCAGATCCAAATGTCAAAGCTGCTGAGGTTGCCCTGCTCGGAGCTGGAGCTGCAGCCGCAGCCGCGGCCGCTACTGCAAGCCACAATCGCGATGTGAGCCGCGAGACCAACGACGAAGACTGGCAGAGAACGTCAGGTGAGCGGAAACGCGATACTCTTGTGACCAACCCATATGAAGGCACGAGTCCCATTGCTGCCATAGGATCTGGGCTGGACCGGGATCTTTTGGGCCAGACAGCGTTTCAGGACGTGAACCGCGATTTTGGACCTTCCAAGCTCGGGTATCCTGGAAGTCCTGGTGCTATGCCAAAGGATGAGGGCTATATTTCGTCTGCACCGAATGCTCGGTCAGTGGGTGGCGGCACACCCAAGCCTAGAATTAAGGGTGTGGGCTTCCTCGACAATGATGGGGTGGAAGACGAAACTGCAGATATAGGCGGTGATCCTTTCTATACCCCAACGCATGCCCGTCACCTCAGTGGCATGTCACAAGGCATGCAGTCACCGCTGTATGATAGCGCCACTGGAAATGGTATAGATCGGATTCAGTCCAAAGATATAATTGCGCTCATGGATCATGTAAATTTTACTGAACTTTCTTAGCTTCTATCGCTAACTGTTTACAGCTTACTGTCCGCGATGCGCAACGTAGCGCTCGAGATACCGAGATACTGGTCACCCTTGTCCGGGCTGCTGCCGAGATGCGAAACTCTTTCGAGGATATGAAGCGGCTCTTGGCTGACACAGAGGATGTGATTATCACCGAGGTGCAAACCAATACGGAGAGGTCGGTTCAGAAGGCAATTAACGGCCCCAGGCCACAGCCACCGAGCGCAGCTCGATCTCTGAGGCAAGGATCGCAAGATGAATATGAGGATATTCCCACCAAGCGAAGGAATGTATTCCGACGAGCTTTGAAAGGATTGAGCATGAGGAGCTCAAACGATCTGGGTAAGATCGAGGATATGTTGGTCCAGTTACTCGGAGAAGTTGAGGGACTCAAAGTCGCTCAGGGACTCAAAGCCGGAAGCCATCAAGGAACGTCCACTGAGGAGTTGCACCAAGAGGGCAACTACGAGAACGACAGAGGATATGAGCCGGAGGGAAATGCTGGGACATCTATCGCCAGCCAATCCGGTCACCTGTCTAATCCCCTATCCACCGGTGGAGCAAGGGCATTTGACGGTCGAAAATTCTCCGATCATCGCATCAGTACTGTGCCCGAGGGAGACGAAGAGGACCTTGAGACGCATCATCAGGAGGCTGGCAATGTCCAGTACGACAATGAGCATCTTATGACTCCCGTTCGAGAGAACATTCGAGCAGGCTCAGCGCCTCTTGGGACTCCACCCCAACAGAATATCCCCCCTGCTTCTCTGAGCAATGAAAACACGCCACGGACAGATAAGAGCAAGAAGCACAAGTCAAGCAGCTCATCTGGATGGATCCCGAAGGTCTCTCGCTGGTCTGAGACGACGGCCTCCACTGTTTTGCGAGGCTTCAGAAGCAGTGGAAGGAGTAGTGGACGCAAGGATGACCAGTTTGCAGAGCCCCGGTCCAGATCTGGGTCGGATCTTGCGGAGTTTGAGCATGACCCATATGGCGCAGATATGCTCAACTCTCCAGATTATCTTCAAGAGAATGAGGCTGCTGCGCAACTTCCTCCCCCAGAAGACCCGAAATATAAAGCCCACCGGAACTCCCTCCTTCTAGAGCACCCTCAGCCGCGTCAAGGCCCGACTCACCGTTACCAGACTGCTCTTGAGAACCAGGCTCAGAATTTCGACACGCCGATGTCTCCTACGAGTGCAAATTGGTCGCAGACGTCTTTGAATCGACTGCCTCCTCAGCAAAACAACCGATACAGTGGCGATACCAACATTACTGGTCCCAGATCTCCAACATCAGAGGTATACTCTAATACGAATATGTCTCCCAACCAGCAACCCCCTGCGCGCCCACCAAAAGAGCCGATCACGCCACAGGTTCCTGCCAAGATCCGCGTCGGCAGGCTCCAGAAGCCGAGTCCTTTGGCCAACGAGCATCTGAGCCCGGAGCGCCAGTACCGGGCCGGCAGTCCCCAGTACGAGCCAGGCGGGTCCCCAAGGTCAGCAGCACGGAAACTATCCGGCGCACTAGGAGGCGTTCCTATGCGCAAGCCCACGGGACCAAGGAGCATGTCCACAGCGTCGAAAAGCGGCGAGCTGAATCGTGATGATGGGACTGTGAGGAGAGCAAATAGAGGTATGCCACCCCTACTCAAATCGCTCTGTATGTATTGGAAGAGCCAAGCTAACACCTCTCCTCTCTAGATACATTCGGAACCGTCGCCAGCAACCACAGCGGCGAATCCGAGACATTTTAAATTTCCATATCATAGACCGTTGGTATTTAATAGCGTGCGAGACGGGATCCTCGGGGACTCCTGCGCCAACCGACCTCTTGCGGTTAGATGAGCTACTGGTTAGCTTCTCTCAATACATGGGGGCTACTTTCTGATATCATGGGGTTTATGATAGTGGGGGGCTTTTCTGCTTGGGCTTTTCTTGGCCCGGGATTTATGCTACGTTTGTTTACTACCGTGTTTGCATATACAGCAGGCTCAGGGGCTTTTGAATTTCCCTCCTTTCCAAGAACCTGGGCGGGGCGAGGCGGGGCGAGGCGGGGCGAAGCGAAGCGATTTTTCGCAAGAGCGTTTGATGGATTTGATATGAAAGTAAACGAGATTACGACCTCCCTTTACCGCGCGCGATAACTAAGAAAAAGTTGCCCTTTAGTTTTCCTCTTCGGCGGTGCATATTAGCATAGTTTTAGGTAGTAATTTACATGCGTGCATCGTGGCTTGATGCCTGACGTATGCGAGGCAAAATAGGAAGACCATTAATGGAGAAGAAATATACGTGACTAGCAACTTTATATCGTGCCAGTTTCATTGCTGTTTAATCGAAATAGAATGGGAGTAGCTGGTGGCTGCTCTCCTGACTCTAGTAGCCTCGCTTAACCCCTTTTAACTCCTCTACACACGCAGGATAACCGACATCCCGGCGAAGCGAAAATCCACTTGTAAACCTGATGGCGTCGACTAGAATTTAAATATCTCAACGAAAAATAGTATTTTACTTTTTTGTAACTATCTACCTATCTACCTAGTAGAGTCTCATTCCTGTCTTTGTCACAAAATTGCCTCGGCTTTACGTACCGCGTTGAAGAAGCTTCTTCTTCAGCCATACTTGGGAGGATTCCAACCTTTTGAAGCATAAGGCAAGCAATTTAGAGACCATAATCTCGAATACTCAGTGCTGTGCCTGCCCTATGCTTTGGCGCCAGAACCAATAATTTCAGCCACCACATTTGTAATTAAATATTACTCAAAAGCTATTGTCACTCTTGCTGCTCTCAGAACAGTATAAATAGACATCATTCGCAAGTGAGGCAGGCGGGGAGGTCAAGGGCTACTTCAAGAGAAACTTTAGAAATGGAATTCCAGGAATGACACCCGACCAGACTGATAACCGAAAGTCACCATAGCCTCGTGAAACAGCTATGGGGCTTGGTCGATGTTCAGGAGGAAGCCAGAGAATATTTCCCATCCCCCAACTTACCCATTGCTTCGTGACAAATATAAGCGCACCAGGTAATGTCTGCAGCAGAGCCTGCTCGATCGTTGGCCGACTGTGGAGGACGAATCGCTCTATGTCATAAACAAATTCAGAGAGCCGGGGACCGTTATATGCCTGACCCACATATCTGCATCCAACAAAGTGCCTCGAGCCAATGAAGGAGGCGGTCCTGTAGGAATTGAAGGACTTGTTGGTTGTCATGAAGTTGGGCACCGTTCTTCTGTAGATGCTGGATCCAGTAGAGACGTGCATACTGGACCGCAGGAGGAAGACTATGCTCAATGTGACTGCTCTCGGCATCGGTTACAAGCACACCAGGAGTGTTTAGACCACAAATATCTTGTTTTAGAGAAGTTGACATAAGTTGCATACAACATGAAGGGGTGTCTCCGTAGCGTATGTTCAAACGATTAAGAGGAGTTGCCTGCTCATCTGCTACCTAGTATTCCACCCTGTGGATGTGAACGCGAAAGTATCGCGTAGGGAGGGATATTATTGATAAGATCGTCGGTCAGGCTGAAGTCATTATCATGTTTAAATTCTAAAAGATGCATAATTGTGCATGGTTCTCGGATTTCAGGTATCTCAGGAATTGCAGGTACAGCTCGATGTCATGTATATCAAGCATGAGAGGACTGGATAAAATAAGGGATGCCTTAGGGAAGTTTGGTGTGTTGGCTTGTTGAGGCCTTTTTTCTAACCATAATACATCGCGAGCTGATATTACCAATTCATTAGTTGTATTATGTGTGTGTCATCCAGCGGAACACTGTCGATGGTTTGAATAACGGTGGTGGGTCCCAAAAATTCCATTTGAGAAACTCAAAAAGGCTGCCTTGAAAATTTCGAACAGGAGCAATCTCGACTTTTTCATGCCTACAAGGGAGATGGAAGCGACAAGTCTTCCATGTGGATCACTATGTTCCATGAGAAAGGCACGCTGACAAGTAGTATTGTACAGCAGAATATATTGTCCCGCGCAATCAAAGTTACTGTTTCACTTATAGGGAGGTACGTGGGTACCAGCGATGGAGGCATGCATGCAGGCTTGGAAGTGGCGCCTTATACGGCGGGACGCCTTATACGGCGGGACGCCGCTTTCGACTTGCCCGGCGATTGTGGGCAATGAGGTGCATATTTCATCCGAACTGGGATATGCTCTTGCAAACTCCGGAATCTGATGGTGATGTTGGGCGGCGCGTCCATCGGGTACCTCACGAGAAGATGGGCAACTCGCAGGTCTCACCACGTCCATCCTTGGGCGGCTATGGTTTGGCCGCAGGATGCAAGTTAATTTCAACAGCCTGTGAGGAAACGCTGGTATGCTGGCAGCCTGGGGAGCGTCGCAATCAGCTCTGTCAGGCATGTCGTTGCGCACTCCATATCAAGGCTGTGTGGTCCAGGCTGGCCGTGGGGTTTCTCTCATCTCGGCGCTTGTCAGCCAAGGGGTCTGGCGTGGCGCGAAGCCTTCTGCTCTGTCGAAGAAGCCAGCCCAGGGATGATGAGCTCGGCCGGACTCAGCGGGCCCACACCGATGGGAAGGAGGAGCGAGACCAGTGGGTACGACAAGACCCCCGATCGTGGCGGTGGCATCGTATCCTTGGTGGGGGGGAGTTCTGTCTGTGATGGGAGGGGAAATTTTGTGCACAAGTTGCCTCTTAGATTACATTGTGATTGTGTTGTTGGGACTAGTACTGGCACCGTCCTCGAGAAATGCCATCCCGCATCCCATCCCATCACCTCTCGTTCAGCATGCACAGTGTGATGTTATCGCCGGCCAGGGAACTTTTGTTTGTGTGTGTTTCTCCATCGGTTTCAGACTTCCAGGGCCGGGGGGCAGGCACATTCTTAAATCCCGTCCGCGCCAATCACCGTCCACGCCACTCTGTTCTGGCCCTGACGATCCTCCAATTTACGAAGCGTCCCTCGTCGTTCATCCATCAGCATTCTCTCCACCATGGCCACTGAGCAGCGCCCAGCTTCATACTGGCCCAGTCCCGCGAGTGGAGCATCGCGCCGAGACGTACCGTACAGTCCAGCCCGCCTCTCGGATGCCGGGTGTCAGGGGCTGCAGGCCAAATTGGACAACAGTATACCAGTCTCCTCTTCCCTTTCCTTCTCTCCTCTCTCTCCTCTCCTCTCCTACTCCCTCCCTTCTCTCTTCACCAAAGATCTTCTTTTCTTCACCACTGTCCTTTCCCCCCGGTCCTGGTAACCGCTACATTCTCTGTCCCACGATCTTGTCATTCTCTTTGCCTTGAAGGTTCTCCAGTTGCAGGATCGACTTTCGCTCTTTTCCTCCTTTCGCTCAAGAAAATCATCGATCTCGGGATCGTCCTCGCCTTGCTCCAGTGTAGATTCACTGGGCTTCTCATTGTGTGAAGAAATCATAGACATAGCATTGACTGCTTAAACCACGCAGACAACATCCTCTGTGGACGGCTCACTTGCACAGCTCTCCCCACACACACCAAACCCCACCATGCTTTTCACCACGATCTCGCTGGCCTTCCTGGCCGCCTCTGCTGCGGCCCACGCCGATGGGCTGCACAAACATCAACACCTCCATCCTCGTTTCTACAATGCCACCTCGTTGGCACCCTCGTCGGCACCTTCGTCGGCGTCCTCGTCGGCTGCTGGAGGTGAATTGACTACCCTGACCATCTTCACGACCACCGTCCACACTGTCACCAGCTGCGCCGCAAGCATCACCAACTGCCCTGCCCGCGCCTCTGGGTCCAGCGGGGAAATTGTTGTGACGGACACTATTGCATTGACGACAACAGTCTGCCCCGTGTCGGAGGCCGAGTCTATCAGCTCCGCCCTGGCCTCTCACGCTGCTACAGCCACCAACACGGCTGCTGGAGTCACGGCCACCACTCCCTCGGTGCCAATGGGTACGGGAGCTTCTTCCGGTGGGTACCCCACCGGCGGTGTGTCTCCTTCCGGGTCTGTCGTCCTGACCTACACTCTCGGTGCTGGGACCTCGACCACCGTGGTAACCACCACCGTTCTGCAATACTCCACGCAGACCGTATATGCCACGCTGCCAGGTGGTGAAGCAGCCTCCAGTGTCCCTGTTGCGCCTGGCGGACCGGGAGCCATAACTAATACCGCTGAGGGGGTTGAAGTCAGCTCTACTACCACATATACATCGACATGGACATCCACCAAGTACATCACAGTGCTCGCCCCTTCGAGCGCTGCCGCAGGAGGAGTTGCTCCTTCAGGCCCAGCAGGGGCCTGCTCTCCGGTTACAGTGACCGTGACAGCAACTGTTACCCAGCCCGCTGCCCCTGTGGCAACCGAATCTGCAGCCGGGACTGTCGCCTTGCCCTCGATCCAAGGCGAAAACGTCTCGACCTCCCCTGGGCCGGTTGTCGTCCTCAGTACCGTTGCCGTCGTCCCGGTCTATTCCACGACGAGTACCTCGGACTCGGGTGCGGCAGCCGTCACCAGCACCACAGCCATGGTGCCTCCTCCGATCAGCAGCGTGGCTAGCTATCCGTACTCCAATGGAACTGCCACCCAGTCAGGACAGTCGGGCTACCCGGGCAGCAGTGGCTTCATCTCCCGGTCCAAGCCTACCCACAAGCCCTCTCACATCCATACCTCTCATATCCACTCCGGCAAGCCAGGCAAGCCAACTGCCAAGCCCACCGAAACTGGTTATCCTACATACCCCACATATTAATGCTCTCAACCACGCTGGTGAGAGAAGATGGGAAGGTCGGCTGGAGAAGGATTGTTGTGCGCCTTAAACTGTTGGAATTTCAATTTCATTAAGATATTGCTTCGACTAAGCTAATATCTATTTCCGGAGCAAACGGACCATTCATCGAGAGGTTGAATGGCATGGCAAAAAATGGAAAGTCTTGGAGTATCGAATAACGCAAGATCCCGTTGGAACGGCTCTAGAGATCTTGTGCAGCATATCAAGCAGATATGGACAATCTGGCCTTGCTCTCCCCGCTTGCGAAGAGTGTGTTACTTTACTTCTTCTTGTACATATAGAATTTATGCATAGACATCGTCTAGACTACCAACATGTGAAGGTAGCACCACATGATGTCCCTTCTGAAATTTGTGAATTGGGATAAAAAGCGAGATAGATGTGGATGTTGCTGATACTCTCGCAAGGCCGTTGGTCGTGAGCCAGCGTCTATCTGGTTCTATCTGGCTAATGTAACGGCCTAGATACTGATGACCCCCACATAACGTCACTGAGATTGCTATACCGCCAGGTTCACAAACCAACCCTGGTGAGGGTATTAACATAGATGCTCATAAATCACCGTTATACAATTTAATATCACCGATCTTACATTTCTTTTCACTCACGGTATCCACCGAGGTATCAGGTTAATGAGGGACGGCGCGCTACCCCAAAGCGGGCAGTTGACAGCTGCACGTGATATCCCGCTGTCAGCTCGTCATCCTTCGAAGGACCTGGAACACGATCACCAAGCAACCTCGCCTCATTCATTCCCAGATTCCCAGTTCGACGCACCGCACCAACCCCCTCCACTTTCGGAGACGGTCGACGGCTGCGCGTTCTTCCTCCTTCACTTCTCTTGTATACTGTTCTTCTAGCCACATCGTCCTTCGCTATTCCTCTGCTTCTGCTGTGTCGTTCACCCTCACCTCTTTGCATCATTTTGAAATAGATGACTGCTTCGAATTCCGGTTCCTGACTACCAAGTTGGCAGCGCCAGTGAGTGCTCTGTTACAAATACGACCGGCTCCAATCCTTACATCCGCCACCTGCTATAGATTTAGAAATCTTTCTTTCGTCCTTCTCACGCTACCAATACAAATCATAACAACCGTCACGATGCGTCGCGCCTCACACGACCTGACCGACCCCGACCGCAACCTGGCCGAGTCCGTCGGCCAGACTCCCAACATTCCCGAGGATACTGACTTGGATCTCATCACTGAGGAGAACAATGTCATGCGGATACATACTCCGCCTCCCCGCATAGCAGAGCGTTTCTATCGCCCCGCCAACAATCGTCGCAAGTCCTCTGCCGCGTCCTCCCGCCGCGGCTCCATATCGTCTGCTCATTCGCATCAGTCACATACATCGGGTCGCCATGGCGGCCCACAGAGCAACTACATTGCGCAGCACCTGCGCCGAGCGTCCATTTTGGAAGACCGCAAGGCCAGGCTCGCTGACAGAGCCGCGCACGCGGAAAAAGTGCGTCTGCGGGCGGCCCTGGCAAAGGCCGCCCCGAAAAGCAATGTCAATAGCGAGGAGAGGGCTCTGGCAGCGAGACAGGCGCGAGAGAAGAATTTGGCAGAGATCGTAGCTAATTGTGCCGAGGAAGTAAGGCGCGCCAAGAGCATCGCGGAAAGCATGAAAGAGAAACGAGAGGCGGAGGGGAAGAAGCTGAGGAGGGAGATGGAGGAGCGCCTTGCGGATGCTGAGAGAAGGCGCGAAGAGATGTTACATAAGGGGAGCTCGAAGAGGGGTCGCTCGCTGAGCCAACCGAGGAAGAACACTCCTCCACAGCGACCTCCTCGTATGCCCATGAGCGAGCCCGTTGCCGTTTCGATAATCCAAAAACGGTGGAGAATTCACCAACGCTGGAAGGCACTGAAAGACTTTGCGGAAATGGGTCTCACGGTCGACAGTGTCCGAGAGACCTCTTTTCAGGATGTTGTGGAGCTATTAGCACAAGAAAAGGTGCTAGTCACCACAGCACATCTTCTGAGGATCTGCGGCCTGAGGGAAGGGGAAAGCGGCTCGGTCAATGAGATGACTGCTGTCCGCACCTTTCTCAGTGCCTTCCTTATCTTGGGTCATCCTGCCCAGGTCCTTAGTAGCAAAGGCGAGAGCGGTGAACAAGAGGAGGCCAATGTGCTGCCTATGAGGCGTGATGATCTAGCCAACCCTCAGCTGCAAGACCTCGTGGCCAAGGGCCGGGATCTATTAATATCTTTTGAGAATGTCTTGTCGAGGCTTAACGCCTCGAATAATTACACGCCACCTCCCGTCCAGCTGACTACACTCTCGGAAGGTTATGCAACCTTCTACAATGCATTCATTGCATGGAAGGCTCGAGATTCGAGCACTCTTATCGATATGATGGTCCTGCAGTTTGTAGAACTGGATTCGATATGGCAGACTGTCAAGGATA
The DNA here is from genome assembly GCA_000827325.1 of Oidiodendron maius Zn. Classification (NCBI taxonomy): domain Eukaryota; kingdom Fungi; phylum Ascomycota; class Leotiomycetes; family Myxotrichaceae; genus Oidiodendron; species Oidiodendron maius. The sequence goes on along the minus strand of KN832871.1, from coordinate 2,867,609 downwards.
GCACCGAGGAAGTTGTCTCCGAGTCTTACCGAGAAGGCATCCGGGAGAACCAACTCAAGTTGATGGTCAGAATCAAGAAGCTTGCCGGTGCTGCACAAGGGAAACGGTTGATTACAAACGCCATCAGAGAGGCCCGCAAGGCACGAGCAGCAAAGAAACCGATGGGAGACGTGAGGCCCAGAGTCGCTGGATCAGGAGCTGGTGTTATGACTGACCTGGCAGCTTCAGAAAGATCTGTCACCACCCATTTGCAGACTCTAACTCCCCCTCCCACACCAGTCAGGAGCCATAACTCGCGTGCCGACGCCCTGAGGAGTGTCACATCGGTTCTCCCTGACAATCGCACCCTCATCCATGAGCTTGCGATAAATCGTGAGTATCGAATCGAGGCAGAGGATTGTCTTGAGCAGCGAGGGGCGCTCAACCAACTCATATTTGATTCGATGCGTCAGGATGTAGCTACAGGCAACAGTGATCCCTGGGTTCTCGCCATGGCAGCCAATATTAAAGGGAAACTCCAGCGACTCCTGAAGGAAGGCAACTCAATGTATACTCTTATCGGAGAGGTCTTAGACACCGACGTTGTTGCGCGAGAGCTTCAGAGCGGCTCATTTTCCTACGAGAAATTCTTCTCGTTTATGGGCACTCTACTCCCTCGCCTCTGTGCGCCTTTCCGCGACGCAGAGGTCAAGGACTTAGCTGAAAACCAACTCCAGAATGGAGACATTGTCAGCCGGCTCCAGGCCCTCCTAGGCTTTATCGATTTGATGCAACTCGACTACGCAAACTTCATGCTCCAGCAGTCGGCTGCGGAGCTCCTCAAACACGCAATCCCCTACGAGCTCCAACGCTTCGGAGAGTTCATGGAAGAGACCTCGAACTCCCTCGCCGCCACGGAAGCCGCCTGGCGTGCAGCCAGGAACACTGTCCTTGCCGAAGCTGCCCGCCGCGACCCAGAGAACATCAACCTGGCCCGTGCCCGCCCCACGCCAGACAAGTTCTACGCGCAGATGCTCGTTGACGTCTTCGCCTCCGTCGACGCCTCCGTCACCATCCCAGAGACCCTGCGGCTCGATAGCAAGCGCGTTGCGCGCCTCCGCTCGGACATCCTACGCATCGTCACCGCCGGCGCCATCCTTCTTCAGAGCAAGAACTTGCTGAAACGGGATGTCCGCTCACAGTGGAAAACCGAAGCCTCGCGAATCTATGCAGTACTGGAGAGCGCCAAGGCCCCGGAGCAAGCAATGCAGGGCGTCCAGGCCGCCCTCGAGTCCCTGCGCAGCATGCCCGCCGCCACTAAGAACCACATCCGCGAGCTGGTGAAGCGCATCGTCGGTGCCTCTGCGGCCGTGAGCTCGGCGAACGAAGAGCTGCGTGAGCCGGTCATGAGGCTTTTGCTCGTACGCCTCAGGGGCCATATATTGGGTCGCTTGGCCGCGAATACTGAGAAGGAGAAAGTGCGTAGCGCGAGCACCGCATCCGAAAACCTTGCCACTCTGGGACTCCCGGAGTTTGTCCAGCGGGTTGGCGGGATGGTGGATGAGATCTCGAGGGTCGGGGCCTTGGATAGACAAGCGCATGGGTCGTGGTATGAGGAGGTAGCGGCGAGGATTGAGGCTGAGGCTACTACTTCATCTCCCTCGCCTCCAGCTGCCCTGGTATCATCCTGAGTTATACAGATCCGTTTTAAGATCCTAGATATTTGTCGAGCGGAACTAGAGAGAAAGAGATGGGAGAGGATGAACGAAGGAAAGAAGGAGTACCGTGCAGAACTCCCATTCCATATATACACACGGACCAGAGAAACTGTCTGTCCGCTGCATTCATTCAGGATACTTATATACATATATGGCGTTCGGCATTGGTTCGGCTTTTGGAGGGCGGGTGTGATGACTACTAATGACCGGGATTGGATTAGGACTTGGATGGGATGGGATAGTGGTATGGTACATTTTACGGACAGGGGCGTCGGAATCGTGTTGGCATTATTAAGTTAGCTATCGACTTTTGTTAGGGATGTCGCCATAGTTCAGGTTAGAGGCTTGCAAACGAGTTCTAATCATTATTTTTTCTATTTCTGCAGGAATGCTCTACGGTATATCTCCTGCTGACGCCATTCTACCATCTAAGCGAGAATGGCTCAGGGGTAATAGAAACCCCCCAAAACCAAACTAAAACCAAACTAACAGTTCTACTTCTTTATATGGGCGATTACAGAGGGTTGCAAGCGATGTCTCAAATTCGGAGAATGGTTGGGAAGAACATATGTAGGTCATTTAGCAGAAATGGTACTCAATGTTGATATTTCTGCTGCAAATGTAATATATTTTTAATCCACACTTAGATCATTTTCCTGTTATTTCGCCATCCATTCTGGAAAGCACAAACGGGGCAGGGATAAAACCACCCGAAGGAATCGCGGGGAGTAAACTTATCCAGTTTTGATAGCAATTCATCAAATCCTTTTACTTAATACTGTTCTAGCTAAGTATTTTTCTTGTCTAAAGGATCGATATGAGATCATATATTTGGCGGTTTCCTGGTAGTTACGGAAACAGTCATCGCTGAGTCAGCACATCAGCACATGAGGTCTAAGCGCCCCAGGTAGAAGGTGCGAGACGACATAACAAAGGCTAACATTACCCATACAAGATATGGATAATAGCGACCAAACTTTTCTAGCCTAAAGAGAGAATTGCTTACAGAGATGTCTTATATCAGGCCCCCCATGGCGCTGAGAGGGTCACTGTCCCACCCAAAATCGGTCGTCACTCTGCCAATTGTCCCGCCTGAAGTGCAGGAAACCCAAGCTGTACTTGGCTTCGAAGTGCGAGGCGTAACTCTCTCATGCTATGTCTGATAAGTCCATATCCATATAACAAATTATCATATGAGCAGTGCTCACAATTCCGATACCATTATATCAATCCGGCAGAGGCTTGCTGCTCCGCAAATTTGTCCCCAGGACGATTCGAAGTTTCGAGTGGAGCGAGATTCTCCCTAGGTGGAAGGTTATGCACAGTGATTTATGTTAGATGATACTAACAATAGAAAGACGCTTCTAATTTCCCTAATACTGTAGGAAAGAAGAGGGTTTATACAAGTGCTCAAAAGGAAACTGTGACACAAATATGATATCTCTACCTTATATTCCCATATCTCCCTCCTCTCTGGTCCCAGCTTTCACGTAACGATGAACAAGGTCTTCATTAATATACTGTCGCGACATTCACGCCATTATTAGGAAAAGATTGGTGTGAATCGTCCCCATGGGTGGCAAATGACAAGTTTGCTAAGGATGACTTGCTTCGTGTCCGGCTCCCTTCGCGTCTATTTACCATCTACCCACCATCTTCCACGTTCTAGGAAGTCGTGAAGACAGAATTCTTGTATATTCCTCTCTTCTCATGATACTTTCACTAGAAATTGGATTACAGGTTCTATACAATCCGGCAAGTTCAAAGCTCAAAGTGTCAGTGATAGAGCACGTCGAGACGGAAAGCACCCACAAACCTTGTCTTGAAGTATCAACCGCCCTCCTAGTCCTCCAAAGTGGATATAAGCTTTATAGAATTTCACAAGACTGACAAACCGCGCGCTGGATATACCATGTTGTAGGTCATTCTTGTATAACGTGCCAAGTGTCCAACCAAACTTGGTAGATCGAAGCATCAGTCGCATCTTAGAATGCCATATGTACTTTGCTAACTTGACGCGCTGTTGCGGATAACTTCTCTCTCTCCAAAGGATTGAATACAGGTGAGCCTGGAAACTTCAACACCTGGTTGCCATCCGTTTGTCAGCGCTGCGGCATCAAATTTGCTTCTGAATCATCAAGCAATTTATTACAGAGGTATGGCCCTTCTGTCCCATATCCCGTCCTAGTTTATCGCTTCCTGTACAAATGAAGATGTATTTGCGACTAATCACATCGTTCACATTTATTCGGATCATTGAAGCTGGTTGGACACGCTCTTGTTGCAGTACTTGCCAAAGGGGTTGATGCGTTGGAACCAATCTAGCAATCGAGCATCCAACTGATTCTCTTCTAGCAATTTCAAGAATTCTGTGTCAGACATACCCCTGCCTCTGTTTCCACCGCTGAGCTGTCTCTGCAGCTTATACTCATATCCTGTTTCAACAACGATCGAAGACAATCACGTGCGTAAGTCTGAATCAAACGCTGCCGCCTCCCGCACTGATAATCTTTATTTGCTTGCGACAAACGGCAGATATCCGGGAAGCAGACCGTCTCTTAAGTTAAGGACGGCTTCTAGAACTTCAATCACAGTGGATTCTTTTCGCTTCTCTTGTGTTGCTGTCTCTTCTCCTCTTCCTTCGAATTTTGAGAGCACAAAGAGATAGACTGCCTTGCAGCTTTCTAGGGGCTGTATAGACTCCCCGTTTGTATTGATTCCATTGCGTTTCTTACGTTTTGTTATTTTCAAGCAGTAACCATGCGCTCCAAAGTAGACACGCTTGTGTCGGCTCAATTTCTTTCAAGTAGCAAGATAAGCCTTGCAAAGGATGTCTCTAAAGACACTGAGGCTTCCTTGACTGGCTCACTAACATTGGATGATTGCAGTATTCTTGCATCGCCTGCGGTAGAATCAGTCGATATGTCATCCTTCCGTTCGGCTAGGCGGCGGCAGGAGAGAATGAACGCGGCTCGATCTAGTATGGAGCCTAATATTCACTCTTCATCTCTCTCTGAGGTATGGAGACAGGGTCGCCTCTCCGCGTTTTCCTCTACCCCACCAACAAGATCTACCGCGCTCCAACCACCATCACCATCTCTCCAGTTGCGATCATCAAATACTCCCTCTCAGACCCAATACCCTGCCAACATGTCAGACTCACTATCCCCTTTGAATGGGCCACGCCGTTTTATCATGGCGGGCGAAGAAGCTGTTCCATTGAGCCGTGTCATGCCCGGCCCCGTTTGGCCCACTACCAATCAACTCAAAGTTGCCTATATGTATGGCATTCAAAGAGAGGATGGCACCTACACTCGTCTCATCAGAGCAGATGAACTGGATAGTTATGATTTCGAGCGTGTGTCAGTTTCACAAGGCCCGGAGGGCATGATAGTTCTTCCTCCTCTCCAACAGCCGCGTCCAGAGCAGCAAGAGGGGCCTGAGATAATGGTTTCTAACGAAGTAAGTATTATATTCATCTATCAATAGTTTGAGATGTAATTGACTCTGTCACAGTTAATCCAGACGCTGCCACCTCTTAGCGCTGTCAGACGTCACAATGTTGATGAGACCCAAGTATGCTTAAAGGGAAGGTGCCACTGCCAGTATTAATTATTCTAATCTTTAATAGATGCAAATCGATTCTATTGTCGCCCAAGCCAGTCAATCCCCTGTTGCCCCATCCAAGACTCCGCGCAGGCAGAAGATATATTGCGATAAATGGATTCACGAGGGAGTTTGTGCTTTTACCCAGCTTGGATGCAAGTATAAACATGAGATGCCTATGGATAAAGCCACTCAATTATCTCTGGGCCTTAATCACGGTCTTCCCGCTTGGTACAAGCGCGCTCAAGCTGTTCAAATTCGCCCGGAGACCCAGTCGGCCGACACTAGTACGCCCTCCTCCATTCGTACTACTGGCCAGTGGCGTCGCATGAGTTCGGCTACGTCGTCCCCGCCAAGCCAGTCTCCTCGCGGCAGAATCCAAGTCTCTTCTGGTGAGCTTATTTAGTCTAGTTGGAGATTTTGAAGCTAACTTTAGTTCATAGCGAGTAATGCTCAATTCCCCCCGCCTTCTTTTGGTCCAATTGGTCCTCCCCTGCCTTCCATGCTAGTTCGAAAGCCTTCTCATCCCTCAAACAACCCGTTCTCTTTACTATCACGCGACACGACGTCTGGGGAAGAGGAAGAAGACAAAAGCTTCGTCTGGCCGGGCCGAGGTCATTGAATGAAGTACGATTTTCAATTCGTTCGCATCCAATGGTTATTTGTTTGGGATCTTGGTTTGGCGGGTTCCTTTGTGGACTGGAGCTGGTCATCCAACCGGAGCATACTTGCACAGAAGGCGACATTGCTAAAATACTCGCGAAGTTATGGTCATTACGAATATTTGATGAGATGGGCTTGGTGGACTGTCATTCATGCATATTTCTTTTTATGGCGTTGAAAGCCCATTTGACGGCTTACTGAGGTTATTTAGGATTTGCATTATGCCCCCTCTTCACTTTCTCAAACACTCACGCGTGAGGGGTGCAGATGACGCAGGGTTTCTAGTTTCTGATTTGCGATTGTCACTGTCAATGACATTTCCCCCTTTGCGGTAGCAACTTAGCCTGGCTTTGGGTTCTGCAAAACCCGTGTCCTCATCACAACTGGGTTTATTATCATCCCGAGCAGCGCTACTTGCATTTACGGTATCCCTGGGCAAATAGTGACTGACTTGATTCCTCTGCATTCCCGGGGAATTCTCGTGGCATTGGCTGCATCAGATTGTTGCGCTGAATTAGATGTATTCTAGATACCTAACGATCAATTGAACTTCTCTCGCTGTGAAGCTCGCTCTACTCGTACGATATTCTGGTCAAATCTGTCTAATCTCGTATCTTCCTCTTCGTTGTCGGCCCTTGCCCTAATTATCATGCAACACGCTACAACTATTCTTGGATTAGGAATCTTGCCTTGTATGCCTAGCTCCACACTCTTGGCGTATGCATCTAGATGTAGCTGTATCCAGCGGAGGGCAGAAGTATGGCCGGCATATCATATTTCGCGTCCTTGGGAACGCGTTTATAAGTAAGTAAATATGACGGCGTTGCCACGTGCTATTACCCGCGGCCGTCATATTTTGTTGCACATCGCAAATCCTGAGCAATAGCCGTTTGAAGCTTTTGAGCCTTGAGCCTTGAGCCTTGAGCCTTGAGCCTTGAGCCTTTGAAGCCACCATGTCACTCAAAACAAAGTCATGCAAACTCTTTGAAGTCTCAATCAAACTTTAAAAGTATAGTTTCAAATTGACCCTCGAATATATCCTCTAAATCTGTTTAAAACTTTGAGAGAACTTTATTTTTAACGCAGGTATTACGTCCTCTTTGTCTTAGCTACTTGCTGACTCTCAATGACTTGTCCCTAGCTAAGCTTTCAACTATTTTGTTGCATATCGCAGACACTAATGAATAGCCACCAACCAATGAGTTTTAGAGCTTTAGATCTTTCAAGTTTTTGGATCTTGTCAAAAGCTTCAATGCGCTCAAAGCTACCAGCAAAATCAACTTCCGCCTTCCCACATTATAATGGGAAATCACCTGCTTGCCGAAAAGGCTCAAAAAAGTCCTTTGATTTATAGACATATAGCTGCCCTTTCCCAGTATCTTTAAACTATTGAGCTTTTTGCACGTTAACATATTGAGGTCTTAGAGTGGCCAAGACCCTGCCAAGAACCAAAACTCCTCTCCTCTCTACAGAAGTACAAAATGCATAGAGAATTCCTTGCAACTCATTTGTCTGAATGTACTGTACCTTCTTTTAAATGGTTCCTAACGTCTATATTGTACTGTACAGAAGGATGGTAGGTAGCTAAGAGACTAACAACGACTCTGTATATTAGCCGCCTCCTTGTTCACGCTATAGCCAATAGTTGAGCCGATATCGTACTTCGAACACTTTAAAACGAAAGAAGTATAGAATCAAGTTCAATTCATCGCAGCTTGTCTGATCTACGATAGGAATACATTTCCGTCCTGTATAGTTGCGCACAATGAACCAAGGTCCGTCCCCAGGCCGCCATATCTATACGCCTAACGAGAATGCAAATTATCACTCCACGCCTATCTCCCAACCGTTTATGGAGTTGAAAGAAAAGTGGTATAAAAAGTATATAGTCATTTACTTCTTTTTGCCCTTGGCTTTGCTTTTTGGCACAGGCGCAGGGCTTGAGGCGGTTGACATAACACTCGAGGCCCGCGAAGAAGGTGCTGCAGAAGTGGCTTTACTTCCAGCTCCCGATTTAAGATTATCAAGTGCCTTATTCTGTTCAAAGATAAGCATGAACTCAAGAATCATAGGAACTGTGGTGATTTATACCTTGACACCATTCTTAGACTTCTTTTTGGCAGGTGCCATTCCTAGAACACTGTCTTCATCGTTCTCATCTTCCTCTACTTCTCTCTTTGCCTTGCCATTAGCAGCTCCAGGGTGTTTTGACGCCGACGGATCTTCGAACTCTCTCGAGACAGTCGTTAAGAGAGTAGTACACCTTCTACTGATTTCGATCGGGGTACGACTGAGAAAGAACCAGTCAAATCGGAATAGCGGGCTATCGCGAATGTCGTCTCGGATTCGCTCGAAGATGCCTTCGCTGTCGATACCGTACTTGTCTAGCAGAACAAGAAGGAATCGATCTTCTTCTTCAGTATAGACCTTCTTGTTTGTTGTAGATACGGAGTAGTTTATCTTTAGCTGCTGCAATGGGACCCGATACTGTGTAATCTTCTTCCGAAGCATTTTGCGTTGGTGTTCCACTTTGCGAGTCTTCTCTTCACCAGCTTCGATCAAGCCAATGTACTTAGGGTAGTCAGCGATTTCTGTATATCGCACCCAGAACACTTTGGCGTAGGCCTTGATCTCTTCGGGAGTCTTGCTATCAACTTCGTCTGAAATCAAATCGTAGTCCTTCCGACCATACTTCGCGGAACCATTGATGAACTGCTGGAAATCCCGACGATTCCAATCCCCAAATCCTTGATGGGAAAGACGTTGCTTCTCTTCCTGTTCCTCCTCTGTGAGTGGCGTGGCGTTGTCAATCTCCGCTTGATCCAAGGCACGCTCAGCTTCACGATCGGACAATTCCTCATCAGGACCTTCGGGAAGAGGCACCTTGTATCCAATCTCCTTTCGGTGATAAGCAGTCTCGCGATCTTGCAGATCTCGCAAGGCAGGAGGGAAAAATTGGTAATCATGAACCGTGACTTGCTTTGGAGCTCTGGGTGCTTTTGGCTTTGTGTCCGCAACACGTCCACCAGTAGATAGGGCCTGCTTGTAGTATTTGTCCATAGAATATGACTGTTCTTTTCGTTCACGCTTGGCTGGGTTGATCCAGTTGATACCAATCTCCTTCTTCTTATTCGTAAAATCCTGGCCATTCCACTCGTATGCAGATTCGGTGGTGAACTTTTGCAAGTCGTCAATGCCAAGCTTTTCATATCTTGCATTGAGTTGAGCGGTTCGCATTTCACCGTGCTTCAGGATGTTGTCGATATCGTCATCCGTGAGATCACCCTCCTTAGTGGCAAATGTACCTGTGGGCCCTTTTGTTTGAAAGACTTTCTCTGCACCATGCTGAATCATATTCAGGAGTTCATCTTTATTAGCAGCAGCCTTGGCAGCAATCTGTGCACGGCCTTGTTGAATAACAAGTTGATCGAGGCGAAGTTTCTGAGCAGCACGCTCCAAAACTTTTTCCTCTATGGCATTTTCTGTGACAAATCTGTAAACGACCACTTGCTTAGTCTGGCCAATTCGATGAGCTCGATCCATAGCTTGCAAATCAGCTTGTGGGTTCCAGTCGCTGTCATAGAGAACGACAATATCGGCACTGGTTAAATTGATACCGAGTCCACCAGCTCGAGTCGTCAAGAGGAATATAAACTTCTCGGAATCCGGTTTATTGTACTCGTCGATGGCAGCGATCCGATCCTCGTGGGCAGTGCCACCATCAATTCGGCAGTACTTGAACTCTCTAAAGACACAGTAGTCCTCAAGGATGTCTAACAATCTGCTCATTTGAGAGAAGATAAGCACTCGGCTACCTTGTTGTTTAAGACGGACCAAAAGTTTATCCAGCATCATCATCTTTCCAGCATTTTGAACAAGATGCTCGTCTGTGGTGTAGGGTGGTCCAGGCTCGGCGCCTTCGAAGAGGTATGGATGATTGCAGCATTTCCGGAGCTGCATAACGATGTTGAGAAGACGTGTCTTTGATTCTCGCTTCCCTCCAGCGCCATTAACGGCATCGATATCTTTCTCCAGGATTTTTCTGTACCATTTCACCTGCATATCAGCCATGCCGATATACAAATTAACTTCCTTCTTCGGGAGTAAGCTCTTCTCAACATCAGCCTTGACTCGACGGAGTAAGAAGGGACGCAGAACGCGGTGCAGTTGCTGAACAACGGTGTCCTGGTCAGCCTCTTGACCAGAGAACCACTGATCAAATGCCTCGGAATCGCCGAACACATCTGGAAGTAAGAAGTTGAGTAAAGCCCACAACTCATGTAGGTTATTTTGGAGAGGTGTCCCAGTGATCAGAAGACGGTTTCGAGAGTTGAAGAGGCGGATGACTTGGGCTAGCGATGATTCTTCGTTTTTAATACGATGCGCCTTGATTCAATTAGATATTTGGCTTGAGAAAGGTAGTGAGCAGGGTCTTACCTCATCTATAATGATATACTCCCACGCAAACTTTTTCAAATGCGACTTCTCGCGCAGAATCATCTCGTAGCTAGTGACGCACACATCAAACTTCTCATCGATGAGTCGGTCGTTGATTAACTGATGGCGCTCATCCTTGGCACCTTGGAGCACCAAAACATTGACCTCGGGCGTCCATTTCGCAAACTCTCTCTTCCAGTTGTCTAGCGTAGACTTGGGAACTATCACAAGATGTGGGCCTAGAATATCCATAATGTGTCGAAGATAACCAAGGAATGCGATAGTCTGAAGAGTCTTGCCCAAACCCATTTCGTCTGCTAAGATACCAGAGATACCGTTCTCATGTAGGGAGATGAGCCAGTTCAAACCCGCAACCTGGTAATCACGCATTTGACCTTGAATAAAGCCAGGTGATTCTCTGAAAACAGTTTCTGCAGAACCTCCAGCTTTCTCGTCCTTTAAGAGTTCTGCATCTTCTTCTGCCTCAGTTCTTCGACGTCTCTCATTCCCAGCACCACCTTGTCTACCGCGTGACTTCTTTGTCTGTGCAGCTTCCTCATTTTGGCGGTCAATCTCGTGCATGATCTCTTGAACTCGTGGGTTGGGGTTCGTTTCTATGAAATGCCGAAAGAGGTCTGTGAGTCCTAGAAGATATCGAAATCGCCGGATGGAATCATCTTCCTACAATAAGTATTTGTTAACATTCTTCGCCAGATACTGCGCAGTAGTAGATCTGTACCTTTGATTCGCCGAGCCGATCATGTTTCTTGCCAAAAACACTCCGGCGCAGTTGTGTGGCTTCGGATCTGCGTCTTCGGCCATCAGTAATAGCCTCGCCGACGACACTACTTGCGGTAGTGTTTGGGTTTGTATCAGAGTCTTCTGTATAATCTGGGGTTTCGTCCACGTCCTAAAGGGAAAATTAACACCTCTCTTCCCAGAAAACGCGATATAGAAGGGAAAGGAATATAGACAAATTTGGGTAGTTTAAGAAGAACATTCGCTGTCATGTTAGACATACCATTGGATCAACAGGAAGTTGTCTGATGGGCTCTGAGTCTTCTGCCATCGAGGTATCTGTATCGTGGCCACTTGCGCGTCCAGAGCGTGGAGCCATCTTGTAGAGCCTCAGCTGGAATCAGGACCCAGCCGGAGGATATTCGCCCTTTCTGATACACAGAACAACTTCGCCAATACCCTAGAAGAGTTCTCAGTCGCGTTGTAGATATTGTATGCAGCAGAGGACTTCGTTGTGGATGGGTGATGAAGAAGTGGGAGAGCGTGGTTATAATCTGACGCGACTGTTGAATCGGAGGAGGAGTGAAAGTGTTTAAGCTCAATTTCGACGAAAACGGGCTAGTGTGCCGCCCTGATCACGTGTGGGGTTATTGTTTCCCCTCCAGGACGAAATGCTTGTGCCGAGAAGAACGCCGCTCAACGACTATTAAGCACTGTTTGTTATTCAACCGCCAACACTTTCTGACGAGATAGTCCCCGGTTGTGTCACCGGAAGATACATCCCGAGATCCTCTCTATCGCTCTAGTGTAAGTCTTCACCTTGGCCTTCTCAAATAAGGCTTATGACAAACTCCGCCTTCCATGTTGGTTCATTGTGCTTATACCGTCTAGATAGATCATAGTTCTCGATAACACCCAGAATACTCACACGACTAGGCAATGGACTCCATGAGGAGTTTGAACACGTCTTTGCCAGGCACATCACCACCTAAGCAGTACTCTGGAGAACCACCCGAACAACTCCTTCAGTCTTTCAAGGCGGCGGCTTTATCAGTCACGAAACTTTACAAGACTGCCGCGGCAGATCTAGGACGGGCAAGGGCAGAGGGTTACCAGGATGCATTAGATGAATTATTGGCATACTTGGACAAGGAAGATATTGGACTTAGCGATGGTGAAGGATGGAAAATACGTCGTTGGGCTACAGAAAGATTAGATGGCCGGGATCCCGTCTCGCAAAATCCAGAAAGTGACGATGAGTCTGGCGATAAGTTGGATCGTGCATCGTCACCAGAGATTCAGCGATCTCAAGGTACTGCAAGACAATCACCCGCAGCTGCACTGGCGCGGACATCGTCGCCGGCTCGAACGGAAAACCAAGTACCATCGGCGGCGACAGTCATGCCAAGTGAAGCCACGACTTTGGTACCACCTCAAGGCATGTTTACCTTTCGATCAGCGCATCCATACCCACAAGATGCAGATATCACACTCTCCGATCTGGAACTCTCCGAAGGCACTCGAATTCAGACTCACGACAGCCAACCGTCACACACTTCCGGTACTCCAATCACCATCTCGCGACCATCTCGAATGAATGCCAGGCACGTGAACCATCCAACGCGGATAAACTCTAGGTCTGCAAGTTCAATCTCCCGAGCAACAGGACAGAAGCGAAAGATAAATTTTGCAGAGCTTTTCGATATTTCTAACTCAACCCACTGCAAAGATGCATTTGGAGGAGGAGGAAAGCGCGGAAGATTTGTATGATGGGTGGCGGCGGAGGAGGTTATGAAGCATGAGACTATTCAGCGACAAACGTTTAATTTCCCGGCTGCTCCTTCTAATCAACCCATAGCATTCTCGGTGTGAGTCGGAGCATTTGGCGAGTAACGCAGCCCACGAATCTTTATGACGCATTGGGATCGGTATTACCCTAGGAGCATCTACATATCAGAGCAAGTTTAGCACAAGGGGCCATGCATCAGTGGAGTCTAATTTGAAGCTTTGCTAGGAAGAAGATAGGCCGTTTTATAGCTTGATCCACAAGTATATAGTTTTATCTTATTTCAATACCTGACATTACAATCTCATTCTATGATTTCGCTCTTTCCTTTTCTACTATTTACATTACAGAAGGATCGTTGAAGAGAGTCTCACCCAGTAGCCCTAGGTCTTAACATTTGTAGATGTTCTTTGTTATAATTATTAAGGCAAACTACTAACGTTTATTTCCTCCCCATGAGTACCAAGATAAGCCCTATTTCTAGTACTAGAAGTAGTATCTGTACAATCGACAAATACCGCAGGTGCGGCATGCCCGCCTCTTAATATATCGTTTAGTAGGGAGCATCCAAGCGATATATATGTCTAGAAGACTATAAATGATAAAATACGATAAGTAGTGGTGGTATGCCTCGAAGACTAGGTCATTATATTCAATTAAAGACATATTTTGTCACTGTACTCAAGTGCCGTTGGAGATCCAATTGATACCTTTTTGTCCTTATGACCGAGAAAATGGCCAAAATAAACTCTTGAAGACAATCTAGCGTCTACCGAATACCTGGTCGTTATTATCGATACCGAGCCGTTGACATAAATCTTAGCTCAAGGGCTTAGAAAGAGGTTTGTAGCTCGTAGTGCTTTCTGTTCGTGGATTGAGTTGCCAACGAAACATAACGAACCGGGAGCGTGCTTGATGGGTTTATTAGAATTGTCCTACACGGTTAATAACAAGGTTTATTTTGTTATTTATCTGTTGGTTTCCTATTTTCTTGCTTCCATACTAGGAAGCAATACCCTTGCCTAATATTTACGAGTTTGTTGGCTAAATTTTCTGACGCAACCTTCAAGGCTCAGGATGGTTACATTTAAATTGGAGTACGGATTCACCATCGTAGTCTCAAAGGATTATGTTGTTTTTTTGTAGAGATTGAAATAGCTTACTTCTTTCAAGTTGTGTTTGTCACTATCGAGAAAGCAATCATGATCATCCCAAGGGAGTATTCTCGCCTGAGCCTTCAAGAGTATACCCGCGGAGCAAAGCATTTAGATTTAGCTTGCAGTAAGAGTAGATATGGATACAGTAAATGCACTGGTTAGCCATTGTCGGAGATAGGCATGCGTATGGGTAGAAAGTTCTAATCTCCGGCAACACGGGCAACACGGAGCATTCACCGGACTTAAGCCAGACCCCTTAAGCTTCTATATCTATAGTATTTAAAGCAGTGAGTCATAGTGCTTGAGACTTGAAATTATAAGTTCACATGATTTGTCTAGATTGGAAAAGACTTCTTGATTACGATTTAGGAGTAACTATCACTGACTAGCTCCATTACTGAGCACTACGTTTTGGCCAAATCACTATGGCATCTGATAAGATCGTCATCCTAGTCACTGGTAAGTCCTTCAGTGTGAACCAACTGAAGATGTAAGATGAACTTGTGGGTTAGGTGCCAGCAGTGGCATCGGACTCGAATCTGTTGTGGCTTTGGCCCGCGAGTCACAGGATTTCGACATACTGCTTGGGAGCCGGTCCACCGAAAAGGGTAAAAAGATGCTTGAGGATATTTGCCATTCGCATGCCAGCTCATTGAAGGGCACTATCTCGGTTCTCCAGATTGACATTACGGACCAAAAATCAATTCTCGATGCGAAAGAGAAAGTTGAGACCAAGTTCGGCAAACTGGATGTACTGATCAATAACGCGGGTATTGCTGTGACTCGCCAGACCGACACTCTGACGAATCTGCGTGAAACTTTCGAAACAAATGTATTTGGCCAGGCTGTTGTCACAGAGGCTTTTGAATCCCTTCTAAAGAAGTCGTCAAACCCGCGACTTATATACATCTCGTCCGGGCAGGGGTCTATCACGAATCGATTAGACCCGACACATAAAGCGTATAAAACCCGTGGCGACTATTATCGGATGAGCAAGACGGCGTTGAATATGCTAGCGGCATGTCACAAATTCAATTTTGCCGAATGGGGCTGCAAAGTTTGTGCTTTTAATCCCGGATTCTGCGTCACCAACCTTACCGGAGAGGCTGGTCGCGCCATGCGAATTCAGCACGGAGCGAGGGATCCACGAGATGCAGCTGATGCCCTCGTGAAAGTTGTTACGGGAAAAAGGGACGCCGATATTGCGAAGTCCGGTATGGTAGATGTCGACGGCGGCATGCTGCCGTGGTAGATGATTTCTGAATATCTCCGATAAGGAATAACACCTGAGTTCTGTTAGGACATAGTATCTACACAAGAGATTTGTAACAGATCATCAGTCAGTAGGAATGAAATTCTTCTCCGGTGAAGTTCGCTAGTTTCTCCTAAGCTATCCATGCGACGATAATGTTCAATATCGCAATTCGAACTACTGATTGTGTGAGCATATATTATATACGGCCTACGCATCGCAGGCCGCAATGCTAATGCAGGCCTCCGAGATTACTGGCGATAAAATGATGGTTTACTAACGGATCAGCCGCGGTAAATTCGATTGCCTGTTGCGTGGCCGAGAGTACAAACGATGGGAGGTTGTGTTAAGGTGGAGAGTATGATCACGTGATCACAATTCCAGCCAATCATAGTTTGAGAACAACAGAATGCTTATTTTAGGCCAATATTACAGAAATAGAAACAGGTCCCTACACCCTTAAGAAAATTTGACATTTGGTTGGCCTGAGATAGAGACCCTGATCGTACATGCACAGAATGCGACGTGCAACAAAATAATTCGCGGGAGATGATTGGGTAAAATACCACTGACACGTGATTTTCGAGCGCATTTATCCATATCGGGTAAGGTGCCCGAGTCTTCCAAGACACTCCTGTCCTGGCAGCGGCGCATCATTTAAAGCGTGGGCAGCTGCAGCCGCCATCGCCAATCAACTTAACATTTCTCCCCATTAACCAACTTAAATGCACTAGTTTTCCACTCGTACATGCACATGCGTTCCCTTAATTTTTCTCAAAGATTAATTCCCCCCTTAATTTCTAGAGTGTTCTTCACACACGCTGTAGAGCGAGACTTCGCCATGGCTGCACAGCTGCTAATGGCTCCGAGACAGTTCGCTCCGCTTAAGGAGACTGGTGATAAAACAACGGAGATGGCGCCCAAGTTAAAAGGCGTTGTATTTGATGTGGATGGGACATTATGGTGAGTTTTACAATATTTATTTCCTGTTGCAATTGTTTATTTGGATGTGGAGCGCTACGCATTTCTTCAACTTGCACCCTACCAATAGTTTGGCAGATTCCCATTGCGCTTTTCGAAATTTGATCCCACTTTGTCCATGAAATATATCTTTGCCTAGTTACTTGTTACTTGGGGAAACAAATATCCATCAATTCTGGGTAGTAACTAAATATAAACTTGTGCTACTTGTTTATGCAGTAGTTTTATAATAGTTTTGTGAGGAGCAATTTCCCCTTCCCCAACTCCTGGTTTGAGTTTTAATCCAGTGAGCGAAATTTGTGCTCATTTTAGAGTATTGGAATTTTATCAGATAATCACGGATAAATAAATCTTTCTCTACAATGGCAAACTTGCCGGGCAAAGCCAATTCATTATGTTACTCGCACCTCGTCTCGCATTAAGCTAACTACACCAGTCTCCCTCAAACCTACATGTTTGTAGAGATGCGGTCAGCGCTCAGCATACCTAAAGGCAACGACATCCTCGCACACGTCGAATCGCTCCCAGCCGCAGAGCAAGAACCGGCCATGCAAAAGATCCGCGACATCGAGCGGACCGCTATGGCGTCGCAAACACCTCAGCCTGGCCTCCTGGAACTCATGAAATACCTCCAATCCAAGTCCGTCCCGAAAGGTATCTGCACGCGAAATTTCGACATGCCGGTCAACCATCTACTGGGCAAATTCCTGGCGGGACAGACTTTTGGTCCTATCGTAACACGGGATTTCAAGCCGCCGAAGCCGGATCCAGCAGGCATTCTGCATATTGCGAAGGCGTGGGGATTTGAAGATGCAAGGGATATGATTATGGTTGGGTACGTGGCAGTGCATTTGATACATATACTAGTTCTAATGAGGGTATAGCGATTCAGTGGACGATATGACTGCCGGATACAGAGCCGGTGCGGCGACCGTTCTACTTGTTAATGATGTGAATGCGCATCTGGTGGAACATGAACACACGGATCTATGCATCTCACGCCTCGACGAGTTGATCGATGTCTTGGAAAATGGGTTTGTGGGACAAATAGGTAGGGGGGAGGAGGATGCGGACACGAAGGGTCGAGCCAAGAGGGTGCTGTGGGAAGGGAGAAGGGAGGGAAGTGCACAGATATAAATGAATAGAGCAAAGAACTCAATATCGTGGCTTCTCCTTCGGGTCCTATCTATGAGACGTCACGCATCAACGCCTGAATTTGCTACGCTAGTTACAGCCTTGAAGAGGGGTTGCATGACAGAGTTTCCACTCCATACCAGACGTGTTGTCGTAGCCACAACTTCAGATCACAAAACGGAATATGCGGGGGAAATTCCAATCAAATCCAAACAGTTGGATAGTGACGCCGGCATATGCTGAATATCCTCTCTTCAAAATTTCCTCGGAGACTGTAGATGATAAAAACAAAACTAAAAGCAGAACGGGCGAGCTTATTTTATGAGTTTCAGCTAAATCCACTGTTTGCCTAATGGCTGTTTGTTGGGTATCCAGATCCGTACAGACCATTGCCGAATGTTGCCTGCCGTCGGCTCTCCTTCTTGTCGTCCACGACCTCCTTCCTTGGAACTGGCGGAGGAGGTAGCGGGCCTGCGGGTGCCGGGCGCATGGGGAGGGTAGTCGAGTTGAAGTTAGGAGTTGTAGCACTAGCAGATCCGTTTGATGCTGGGTAATCGGAGATCGGGTTCGAAAGTTTTGGTATCGAATTTGTGGTGGAAGCGCGGGGTGTTAAGCCAGGGTGGAAGGCGACAGGAGGGCGTGAAGCATTGATTGAACCACTATTGGTTGAGGGCCTGGCAGAATTGACGACGGGATCGTGATATTGCGGCGACGTAGTGGCCGAGCGAATGTCATCACCACCGATGGGAATATCTCCTGATGTAGGGGTAGGCAAGGAGAAGCCAGGGGAAGTTGCAGAGTTCGACCCAGCAACTGGCGAGTCGTTGGAACGCAGCAAGGCTTGGGTTGCTGGCGAGAGCTGCGGGGCAAGATGAGACTTTCTATTGTCTCTCTCTAATAGCCCAACGGCCCATTCTTTCAGATCCACAGGGGTACGCTTGGCAGCCTGGACGAATGGTTCGCGTTCCTGGTATAGATAAGTAAATGTGACCCGTGCGAAGATAAATGTCACTCACGTAAAGTTCTTGCGGTGTTGGCCGATCCTCTGGACCTTTCGCCATACACTTTTGTATCATGTCTTCGAGGATCTGTGGGAAAGCATCGCTCTTTGGTAGCTTTGGTGCCGGCTCATAGACGATCTGCTGAAGAAGGTCCAGAATACCGGCGGGAGCACCATCGCCGTCCGACAAATGCTCGCTTGCATCAAATGGGAACTTCCCAATAGCCAGCTCCATTATTGCTAAGCCAAAACTCCAGACGTCAGACTTAACAGTGTACTTGTGTCCTTGAATCCGCTCAGGCGCCATATATGTCGAAGTTCCCACAAAGGTATCTGCCACCGAGTTGACCAGCTCTCCAGACACCCCAAAGTCGCAAAGCTTGATCTGTCCCTTTGAGTTGACCAATATGTTGGAGGGTTTAATATCACGGTGCATGATGTGATGTTTTGTGTAGAGATAGGTGAGTCCTCCAAGTGTAGCCTCTGCAATCTTTCCCAACACATCCACTCTTACCGGTCCGAAGTGCTGTGAAATTCGGTCAAGCGAACTAGTAGATACAATCAGAGAGTGACATCAAGAACAGGTGTGTAGCCTACCCAACATCCATGTACTCCATACACATGACAACATCATTATTGTCACTCAAGAAGGCCCCGTAGAAATTCACAATGTACTCCGAGTTGCAGTCGTACATGATCTGGAGCTCCCGCACGATCCGACGACGCATCTCCTTCTTGGCCTCGACGTGGATTACCTATTGGCTTGTGTAAGCGGCAACACACGGATGATATCAGCACATCTGTGATATATTTACCTTCCTCGCCATGATCGTGCCTGTTGCCATGTGCCGAACCTTGCTCACTGTCCCGCCATTTCCGTGACCGAGATCCCTCAGGACCTCCAAATCCTCTTTCTTCAAGTCGAGTTTGTACTCGATCCCAATCTCTAATTGCGCCGTCTGCCGAGTACTCTCGCTCGCCGCACCCCCGGGGATCTGGAGGTCGCTCTCTGAAGGGGCCGCCGTCCGCGGGGCAGGGGCAGCCAACGCAAGGCCCTTCACGTTTTTCCGCTTCAGCGTACGCACCGAACCTATGTTCTCCGACATCTTGGGCTGCTGGTCCGCGCAGATGGTGAGAGGTGAGGATTTTGCGTGCGGGACTCCGTGGCCAGGCGCCCCAAGTCGGTGTCTGTGCTGTGGGGAGATAGGCGCCCGGTCGAGGCCGTGTTTCGTCGTCGTCGACCCAACTGGAGGTCTGAAAAGCCCGGGTCCGGCACAGGGCGAGGGGTTCGGTAGGAGTTGTGGACGTCGAGTCGAAGGAGATGGTATAGCCCTGAGTTGCTTCGTAGGAATGGCGGGACACTACACTGGGTTGCTAATTGCTAACGCTCCAGCGGGCCGAGACTAAGTGTGGGGTGGAGAGGTCGAGCTTCAGCGCGGAGCCGTCAAGTCGAGATGATCTGGTCGGGATCGAGCAGCGGGCGCACAGTTATAGAACTAAGGCTGCCGGCTGGACCATCCGGCGCACTATTCACTAGATGCAAAAGGGGGTTTCTCGAAGGCGAAAAAAGGAAATGCAAAATGCATGGCATGGGCTGAGGCACGTATTCCGACGGATTGGGCAGCGCTCGCGGCTATCGATTTGTAGGGAGTGCCACTGCAGCCAACCCTTCCTCTGCTCCCCTGAACGGCCCTGTTTTTATATGCGCCTGTACGGGGAGAGAGGGTGCCCTGATACGACGAGGCATTTACGGATTTCGACACCCAATCTCGGCCAACTATCTGGCTTACGGTAAAAACCCCGAAGGAGCGACTCGCCCGTCAGTGGTCTCTTTATCTCTGAAGTGAATCCAAGAGGACTGGGAATGCATTTCACGCTGGTGATTATGTAAGCCAAATCATTGCTCCCTGGTGGCCTAAGAATAAAGTGATGCCTGACAGCCTCGCCAGGCCGCCTCAGACATCCTTGTCACATTCATCGATTCGCGAAGAGAGGCAACGCGAGACCTTCCAAAAAGTTCAGACCAGTCAGCCAGGCATCGGCTCCTCACTTCCCTACTTGTGCCTGCCCACATCAACTTCAATCTTCACCGCAGCGTTGCGACCGCCCCTCCTTCTTTTCTTTTCTAACGCCCGTGGCCCCCCCGATCTGTCACAGCAATGAGCAGGCAGGATCTTATCCACGGCGAGGCCGAGCTCGACGATGAAGAAAATGATGAATCGTTTGACGAGGACACGGGCGAGGTGACCTCGAGGAGAGAGGGAGAGAATGGCCACATCGATGACTCGAGTGAGGAGGAAGAAGATGATGATGATGAGGAGGAGGCCCGCAAGGCATGCACCCTTCGCTCTCATAGGTGTGATGCGCCCCTCACTGACCAGTTGCTAGATCCGCGAAGGGTTCATCATTGATGACGAGGAAGAAGAGCCCGAGGAGCGAGAAAGCCGCCGTCGCAAAGAGAAGAAGCGACGACGGGCTGAGCGGGAGGAAGAGGAGGCTATTTTGGACGAGGAAGATCTTGATCTCATTGGGGAGGCAAATCCTGACTGGGAGCGCAAAACCGCTGCGCAGGTGCGTTATACCGGAAAAGCGGCTGGTGCATTTACTGACCATCGTTCTAGCCCAAGCTCAAACGTCTCAAGCGCGGCCACCGAGATGATGATGATGAGCGTCGAGAACGAGGTCTTGAAGAGATGTTCTCTGATGATGAGGAGCAGGAGCCGGCTGATCGCCGACCCGACCATCATAGAGTAGACGAATTTGCCGATTTCATTGAGGAAGATGACCTGGAAGATGAGGAAGAGAGGCTAAAGAAACGAGAGGAGCTCGAGGTGGCTCGCCCTCGAGATAGAGCGACATTTATTGGTGGACCTGGGGCTGCTGGCCTTGACAAGGATGCCCTTGATGATATTGAAGCGATATTTGGCAATGGCGAGGATTACGACTGGGCACTGGCACTAGAGGACGAGGCCGAGGCTAGAGAAGCAGGTGATCACAACCTCGAGTTGAAGGATGTTTTCGAGCCGTCGCAACTGTCGGAGAAACTTCTCACGGACGCAGATAATGAGATTCGCTGGGCGGATGAACCAGAGCGCTTCCAACTCGACCGGATGCCGTATAAGCAGCTCCAAATGACTGACGAGCAGTTTAAAGAAGAGGCACGCTGGATCACCAGTCTTATTTGGCCCAAAAAGTCTCTACACAGCGATCTGCAAACCCCATTTACAAGAGCTATCAGCAAAGTTCTTGAGTTTTTTGTTGTCGATGATGTCGAGGTCCCGTATGTCTTCCAGCACAGGAAGGACTACCTGATTCATGCAAAGAAGACTCGAATGCCGTCTAGCAATCCAGATGACCATGAATATGTGGTAAGCGCAGAGAAGTTATTAAATCAAGATGATCTGTGGCGTGTGTTGGAACTCGACCTGAAGTTCCGTGCCCTCATTGAGAAGCGAAATATCCTCGACAAGACATACGAAAATTTGAAGTCAATACTTGGCGTTGAGGACCAGATGGTTGAGACTATGCTTCCAATCGCTGTGACGATGGAGGAACTTCAAGACATTCAGGACTACCTTTATTTCCAATATTCAGCAGAGCTCAAAGATTTAGCAGCGACAAATGGCGACGCCAAGGAGAGGCGCCGGCCTGGGGGGAAGTCAACGGTATTTGACCGCGTCCGTAAAGGACGGGCGTACGCACTGGTGAAGGCGTACGGTATTACGGCCGACCAAGTTGCTCAGAACGCCTTGCATGAGGGTCGAAAGCAGTACGCCGAGGACTCTGCCAGTACACCGATCGATCTTGCCGACACTCTAACAAGCCCACAAGACTTTAGCACGGGGGAGCAGGTGCTGATGGCAGCGCGTCAAACGTTTGCCGAGGAGCTCTTTATGAATCCACGAATGCGAAAGCACTTCAGAATGAACTACTACATGATGGGGGTTGTTGGCTGTCGAAGGACGGAAAAGGGCCTTCGAAAAATCGACGAGCAGAGTCAGTACTACGAGTTGAAGTACTTGCAGAATCAAACTTTCGGTGACATTGCTAGTAAACCCGAAATGTTCTTAAAGATGCTCAAAGCCGAAGAGGAGGGGCTGCTTGACGTGCGGGTATCTCTTCAGAACGAGCGCGATTTTCGCAAGCAGCTGTTCGCCGAGTTCGCGTCTGACAATTTCAGCGAGCTTGCCGATGCGTGGAATGATGAGCGTCAGAAAGTGATTGATATGGCGTTTACTAAGCTGGAGCGGGTTATCACTAAAGGTGTTAAGGAGAGCATGAGGACCGAGTGTCAAGACTCCATCCTGAAGTTGTGCAGAGAGGAATACTCAAAGAAGCTCGATCAAGCGCCATACAAGCCGCAAGGCATGATTCTCGGGACCGTCCCTCGAGTATTGGCATTGTCTAATGGCAGCAGCGATCCTAATCGAGAGGCAGTGTGCTGGGTCTGGGTCGAGGAAGATGGACGAGTGCTGGAGCATGGCAAGTTCGACGCCCTTACGAGGAGCGAGAGTTCGCGAGATGCCCTCGTTGAGCTTATCCAACGGAGAAAGCCAGATGTTTTGGGTGTCAGTGGGTTCTCTGTGGAGACACATAAGCTAATCACTAGCCTTCGAGATTTGGTGGCAGAGAAAGGACTGAAAGGTGCGGAGTTTGAGGACCCGGATACGGGTGAGGAGAGGAGTGAAGCTCTCGACGTGGTCGTGGTCAATGATGAGGTAGCTCGGCTCTACAAAGATAGTCCACGTGCTGGAGTTGAACACCCGACCTTTGGCTCCCTCACACGATATTGCGTGGGACTGGCAAAATACCTCCAGAACCCAATGAAGGAGTATGCGGCCATTGGGAAAGACATCACTTCTCTGTCGTTCCACCCATGCCAACAGCTTCTCCCCGAAGACAAGCTGCGAAAGCAGCTCGAGACAGCGATGGTGGATATGGTTAACTTGTGCGGTGTCGACATCAACGAAGCCATCGGAGATCCGTACACTTCCAACCTCCTGCCTTATGTGTGTGGCCTGGGGCCTCGCAAAGCTACCGCTGTGCTCAAGACCATTAATGCGAATGGGGGGTTGGTAACCACTCGTGATGAGCTTGTAGGCGACCCGGATAGCGGAAAGCTCCCTGTGGTGGGCCCTAGAGTTTGGAATAACTGCGCAAGTTTCTTGTCTATCGAGTATGATAGTTCAACCGCCACATCTGACTACCTTGATAACACGCGTGTGCATCCGGAAGACTATGAACTCGGCCGAAAGATGGCTGCCGACGCCTTGGAATTGGACGAAGAAGACGTAAAGGCGGAAGTTGATGAAGGTGGTCCGGGAGCCATTGTTCGCAAGCTCATCAGGGATGATGAACAAGAAAAAGTTAACGATTTGATCCTTGAAGAATATGCGGAGCAATTGGAACGCAACTACAACCAACGGAAACGGGCAACGCTGGAGACCATTCGTGCCGAATTACAGCAGCCCTACGAGGAGCTGAGGAGAAACTTCGCCATCTTATTACCTGAGGAGATATTCACGATGCTGACAGGGGAGACCCAAGACTCTTTGTGCGAGGGTATGATTGTGCCTGTCAACATTCGGGTTGCCAAGGATGATTTTATCATTGCGAAGCTGGATTCCGGCATTGAAGGCCGCGTTGAGGCACACGAGGGTTCGGAAAACGACATGCCGCTCAAGAGTCTCTTCTCCCAGGGCCAAATTGTCCAGGCTAAGCTTCTTGGGCTTGATCGAGAAGCCTTCACGGCAAAACTCTCCCTCCGAGAGTCGGTACTGAGAATTCCATATCGAAAACGCACCGATCATGACCCTGGCGCTTGGGATTTCGTCCAGGAGCGAAAGGATAAGGAAGAGCTTCGGGAGAAAGACAAGGCCACGGGCCGGACTCAGAGAGTGGTCAAGCATCCTCTGTTTAAGCTGTTCAATTCCACGCAGGCAGAAGAGTACCTTGGATCGCAGGCGCCTGGCGAAGCCGTCATCCGACCTTCGTCAAAGGGCAATGATCATTTGGCAATCACGTGGAAAGTCGCAGATGGGGTGTATCAGCACATTGACGTTCTCGAGTTACAGAAGGAAAACGAGTTTTCGGTTGGAAAGCAGCTTCGCATTGGCGGAAAGTACACCTACAGTGATCTCGACGAACTAATCGTGGACCATGTCAAGGCTATGGCCAGAAAGGTTGATGAGATGATGCAGCACGACAAATACCAGAAGGGCAGCAGGACGGATACAGGTAGGTTACTCCCGCTTGTCTGGGGGATTGTACTAACGACGCTTGCAGAGAAATGGTTGACGACGTATCTCGAGGCCAACCCCAAGCGATCTGTCTACGCCTTCTGCATCGACCCCAAGCACCCTGGGTACTTCTACCTCTGCTTCAAGGCCGGCCAGCACTCTCGCGTCAACTCATGGCCTGTGCGGGTGGTCCCCAACGCCTTCGAGTTACTGCACAGTCCATATCCGGACATGAAAGCCCTCATTAACGGGTTCAAGCTCCGTCACACGCCAAAATGATCTCATTCGGACTAGATGGCATTCTAGTTTTTCTTTGCAAAAATTGAAGAAGATTGTGGGAGTTTACGTGGCATGGTTTTCCCTTGGGCGCATTAACTTGTGTTTTGTATGAGGCCCGCTACCTGGGCAGGGGAATCTTAACGAGCATTATAAAAGGGAGGCAAACAAGAAGAAGAAAAGAAAGGAAAAGCCGTATCTGCTCTCGCTCCATAGCAGTCTGCAATCAATCACGGATGATTAATCGTAGTCTTCAAGTTTTTCCCGTTTTCCGCCGTTGCGCGATTATTGATTAGTTATAAAATATGCCTACGGTAGCCAGAGTCGGGAGAGCACCTGGAAGCGTCGGCCAGGACTTTGCCCTCCTTCGGCTGAAGTGCCGCTCGCGACTTCCTACGGCAACGCCGGTAACTCAGGGCGAGGCTGCGAGCCACAAGACCACGAGGCATGAGACATGAAAGCCTCGCATAAAGCCCGCCACAAAATATCATCACGACAGTCGGAACACATGGACAAACCTGCGCGTAAAATCGGAACCGGAACCACGCCTGGTTCTCAAATCATGATCTGCTTCCGGGACGTAGGATCCCCCGTCCCCACCTCATGAACAAACAATCTCTAGGAGCAGAAGATTGCACGTATAACCGAGAGGGGAAAGGCGGAGGCGAGGGGGAATTGTAGCGACGGTTCTGTGTGGAGGGGGAGGCTACTGGACCGTCCAGACGTACATGCAGGATTGCGAGGGGCAGCACCAACTACTCGTATATCCCGGGCAAAATAACATGCAAATTGCTAAGTGTCAGGTCCTGTGCACAACCTCGGCCTTGCGTGGACGGCGTGGTCTTATATATAGCATACGTAAAGGCCGTAAGCACGAGCCTAAGATATCGATCCTGACAGAAGGCTGAGGCTGCAGGCTGCAGAGAGATGTAGCACAGAACTACAACATCAAACAGCAACAAAACCATCTCGGACGCGCTGTCTGCTTCTTCTCCCACAACTGCCTCCTGTCACAGCCGCGCCTGGCGTGTGATCGGCCCCGTCGGACGGAGCGTTCCAGTGGCGCCGAGAGCCATCAGAATACGCATGTGGCTGGCCTTCCAGCATCAACTCCGTCGCTCCCGCGCTGGAACCTGTACCTAGGCAAGGAGTCGGGTTTTTCGTCGCTGCCGTCAGCAGGGCCACCAGAGGTGTCTTAAAGATCCCAAAGACACTTAAAGGGCCGTGGTGTCGTCTGCGGCAGCTTCATTCTCTTGCATGATTCCCAATAGGCGCCTATTCTGGCCCGCGACTGTCCCCAGCCTGGCCACACTTCCCGGCGCATTCCAGAAGGGGGTCAGCAGTGTCAACATCCGCAGCCAGCACCATGGCCGGATTGGAGCAGGTAGAGATCCATAGCAAGGTGCGTCCAGTTTCCCACGGTGTGCGCGCGCAGCATCTAATTCTTCTCTATAGTCCTACATCGTTCGCTGGGTCAAAGTGGAAGAGGGACACACCATCTCGTGGAGTATCCAACCGCACAAGAAATCCATGTTCGTCCACATCAGCCCTATGACTTTTACGTCCACCCACTGACCATCGCCCAGAAACTTCGGTATCTTCAAGCACCCTGGGACCGGCAGCGCAGCCAACCTGCACCAGGCCGTCCTCGACGACGTGCCGGCGCCCCTCCTCCATCCCGATTCCGATCTTGACAAGCAGAAGCGCCCCTCGAGCGCGAAGAATGACACCTCCACGGCGCAGGAGCAGCTGAAGGCCAAGGGCTTCATCCCGATACAATGGCATGGGAAGTGCGAGGCAGACAAAGTCTCAACTGGGACGTATGCCGTGGCGAGTGGGCGGGGGGGAATGTACGGCCTAGTGCTGGACAACACCTTTTCCATGGCTTTCTCCAAGACGGCCACCTTCGTCCTCCTCACATACCCTTCAAGCGCGCCCCCGCACTGGGAGCACAGTCTACAGAATCTACAGGGTGGGACGCCGAGCGCGGGCGCGACCGTAGGCAAGAATAGCCCGCGCATAGTGGCCACCTCGGACTCGGTGGAGAGCCTCCCCAATCATGTCGCCATAGGGAACGCTGGCCAGGGGAATTCTGTGCTGGGACGGAGCGACAGTGATATCATGACCGCGACGCATTATGCTGGTGTCCTCCAGAAGCGGCGGAGAAAGCGTGGGCAGGGTTATGCACGCAGATTTTTCTCTCTGGATTTTGCCTCCTGCACGTTGTCCTACTACTATAATCGCAATTCCTCTGCTCTGAGGGGTGCAATACCCCTCGGCCTTGCTGCTATCTCAGCTGATGCGAGGAGAAGAGAGATCAGTATTGATTCCGGGGCCGAGATTTGGCATCTCAAGGCGGGCAATGTCAAAGACTTTGAGGACTGGGCGCGGGCTCTCGAGAGGGCAAGCGCGACGGCTCGTGGTGTCAAACTCGACAATGAGCCTATGCCAGAGCAGCCGAGAGCTCGTTCACACGGCCAACAGATCTCCCCAGGTCAAGAGGAGGATCGAGAGTGGGAGCAGGTGGAAGCACTCGTCAGCAGGATCGCAGGTACACGAGACGCCGTGAGGAGATTATGTAAAGATACAGCTCCAGGCAAGAAGGGAATGTCTCACGGTCTCGGGATTTCACCTGGCGCCAGCCCAATGCTGGACGAGAATGGCGATTTTGTGGCCGCCACGAACGAAAAGAGATCCTTCTGGAGGCGGAAATCTACAGCACCACCGACACCGCAGATCGGGGGGAAGAATGCCCCGTCTCAACTTGGCGTGCCGCCTTCGTCGAATGCCTCGTCATTAGCCACCAATACCTCGGTCACACCATCATTTCGAACGGCGAGAACTCCAGAGGAGAGCATACACGATCACGTCGCCGCCTTCCTTAATGATCTAGATGCGGTTCTGGGTGACTTTGCAACTCTATTAGCGAATGGGAAGCGTCGTCGTGCGCCAGACCCGTTATCTGCCTCGAGAAATAGTATTGATTCGGCGTCGACTGGCGAGTTCTATGATGCGGAGGCAGGAGATGGCGATCGCTCACAGCTATTGCGGATTGATAACCAGAGTGGAGATGATACTCCGCCTTCTGATGCTGAGGACGATCTGGCAACAGATGCTTCCTCGCTGTCCTCGGCCGACGAAGATAATCTGGCACCACCTGTTGTTGGCGCAGCATCACTCTTCCCCTTGAAGCCGAAATCCTTCGACCCTCTCCCTCTAGCTACCATTCCAAAGCGACGGAATATCGTGCCCGCTGCCACAGTACTGCCGCCCAGTTTGATTAGCGCCCTGCGTAAGAACGTGGGCAAAGATCTTAGCACGGTCAGCATGCCGGTAAATGCTAACGAGCCTCTATCACTGCTCCAGCGCGTGGCAGAACAATTAGAATACGCACAGCTTCTCGATGCCGCCGCAGCCCAAAAGACACCCGCCCAGCGCCTATTGCGCGTGGCCGCCTTCGCCGTCTCGCAATTCAGCAACAGCAGGTGTCGAGAGCGTGCGACCCGTAAACCCTTCAATCCCATGCTAGGAGAGACGTTCGAGCTCGTCCGCAGCGGGAAGGAAGTCCCCGGCGGCTTCCGACTAATCGTGGAGAAGGTCTCGCATCGGCCCGTGCGGATGGCGTGCCAGGCCGACTCGGCGCACTGGTCGTTCAGCCAGTCTCCGGCGCCGACGCAGAAGTTCTGGGGCAAGAGCGCGGAGCTCACGACGGAGGGGCGGATCCGAGTCGCGCTGCGGCTGCCGGACGGCACGGACGAGCTGTACAGCTGGAACGTGGCGACGGTGTTCCTGCGCAACGTGGTCATGGGGGAGAAGTACGTCGAGCCCGTGGGCGGGGTGACAGTCACGAACGAGACGACGGGCGGCCGCGCTGCTGTCGAGTTCAAGCAGAAGGGCATGTTTGGCGGGCGCAGCGAGGACGTGCAGGTCGAGTGCTACAGCCCGAACGGCTCGAGCACGGGGCTGAGCCTAGTCGGTACGTGGACGACGAGTCTCAACGTCGTGGAGAATGGCAAGATCGCGGGCGAGATCTGGCACGTTGGAGACCTGGTGGACAACGCTCCGCAGCGGTACGGCTTCACGACCTTTGCCGCAAGCCTGAACGAAATCACGGAAGTGGAGAAGGGCAGGCTGCCGCCCACGGACAGCCGGCTGCGGCCCGACCAGCGGCACGCGGAGTGCGGAGAACTGGACGAGGCGGAGACGTGGAAGACGCGGCTGGAGGAGAAGCAGCGGGAGCGAAGGAGGGAGGTTGAGGCCCGCGGAGATGTGCATAAGCCTCGCTGGTTCGTGAAGGTCGACGGCGGCGACGAGGGGGAGGAGATGTGGAAGCTGAAGACGGGGAAAGGAGGGTACTGGGATGAGAGGAGCAGAGGAACTTGGACAGGCGTGGAGAATGTCCTCGCTGGGTGATTTTTTCCCCCTTGGAACGGATGGATACAAAATGGATGGCATTCTTTATATGTGGGTGAGATTTTGTAAATAGTATAAGATTCCCCAGATTGATAGAGCAAATTTCAGAGGGCCAGAGATTAGGTTTAGATTTGGGATAAAAAGAATGAGTTGTTAGCTAGATGTGGGTAGCATTTAAGAGGCAAACAATTAACATTTAAAAGTTCCCAATCTTCTGGTACCTCTACTTGCTTGTGGCGCCTTGATGCTACTCTTGTCACGGTATCACTCATTCCACGTCGTATTCAATTCACTCAGATGTAAAGAGTCTTTCATTGCAGACATATGCTCGAGGACTCCGTTTGAATGCAGAAGCAAGTACCTGGTATCGTTTTTATCCCATGCCGCACGCCCGCCGCTTTATAAAAACGCCTACACACCGTGCAATGCACCAGGATGGGAAATATTCTCACGTCAAGTCAGAGACGAGGGGTGAGAAATAGAGGGCAATATATCAATCCAACGTGGACTTGGTCTCCTCCTCACGACCGACCTCCACCTCGGGATCCCTATCGTCGAGCCTGACACCACCTTCTTCCTCGTCATCATAGTCATCCGAATCGATTTCGTAGCCAGCGAGCGCATCGGCTATCGATGCCAGGCCGCCGGGTAGGCTGCGAGGCTGGTCATTGCGGGCCACGCGGGGTTGCGAGGCTTTCTCCGAGGCGGTTCGGATGGCGTTAGCTAGGGTACTATGTTGTATTAAATTAAAGAGTTGAAGTTAATTAGAGGAGAGATGGAAAATACCTAGGCGTGGCTTTGGTGACATAGCCCTGTCTTTCAAGTTCATCCGCAAGCTCCTCCTGGTGATTGTCAAGAAGGGCGACGTTGGGGACAACGATAATTGGGAGAGAGAGTCTCATTGCATCAAGGATGGTACCAGCGCCTATATCTCTTTATCAGTCATCCTGTATATCTTAGAATATGAGACAGCTCTATAGCTCACCAGCATGAGTAATGACCATGCCCTCCAGCGACTTGCCATCCTCCGCAAGACAAGCCCTCATCTCGTTGTCGAGACCTTCATTGAAGGCGAAGGCTTCGATCTCCAGGCCGAAACACTCTGCCGTGGGCGGCTTGGTATTAAGGAAAAGGCTCATGGCTTGTCCCACCTGAAAAGTGAGCTTAGTAAAGCCGTGTCGCGTGAAGCCCTCCAGCGCCTCGGGCGTGAGGGCGGCTTTGATGAGCTCGGGGAAGACGGCAGTAGCGCCAGTTGTGATCAAGCACTCCTTATGCATCTTGAGCTGCACGATCCCATTATACATGGCAATAGCCCTGCTAATGGTCTCGTAACAGAGAAGGATGTACGAAACTGCGTCGAGATCGAGGGCCCGAGCTGTTGTATTCTAGCTAAGAGAAGGTGTAGGCATTGAAATGGGAGCCTGTGAAGGTGAAGATGTCTGGGGGCTCTTGAACTGTGGAGTTCTCTTGAGTTTCAGGGGTGTTCGTGACGAGACTGCGAATCTTGGTAATGACGCTAGTTCCAAGCTGCTTGGAATCTGTCGTGACCGTGGTGACGGGATGCATCTTGAGATCGTGATGTGGGGAAAGCTACCAGCACGGAAAAATATCGGGCCGATGAGTTATAGGCGTGGATTTATCCAATGATGGAGATTTAGCAACTAGTCCGTATATAGCTAGTGTCATTCAATGCTGCTTCTTGAAAAGAATGTCAACTTTGTTGCTCCACCATCGTCGACTCTCATATACAACCCGGTGATGGCAACAGCTCTGCAGGGCTTCCGCCTTGCCACGAGGAGCTGCAAATGCCGATCTGCAGCACCCAATTGTGCCACGAGGCCAATTGGCAACAGGAGACAGAGACCGTTCTCAGCTACAGCCTTTCAATGGCTGGAGAAAGAGAAGGACGACATTGACCCGGCACTCAGCGCTGCCCTCGAAAAAGCGGCAAAGGGTCCGGATGGCCAGCATGGGCAATATCTGCAGTCAGAGTTGTCGAGGGTTGGTGGGAACTTAAGTCGATTTGATGAGATGGCTCTGAAGACATTGAACAGCCGTGTTCATACACCCACTTTCCCGTGGCAGAGGCGGAAGGAAAGGGTGGCCAAGACATTTATGAATGAGGGTGAAGATGAAGCTGTTGATGGGTTCCCTGATTATGACGACGACGAGGGTGAAGACATTCCAACTCTCGCACATGGAGAGTTGGAACACCATAGGGAAATGAGACATTACGCAAGGCTGGCTGCTTGGGAGATGCCGATGTTGGCGAGTAAGTACCTAGAGGCAATGAATTCTGGATCCTGGACAAACTTGCTGACGATTGTGTAGCGCTGGCTAAACCATTCGTACCGCCAAGCGCGGATATGCCCTTGAGATTTAGATATACGACATACATGGGCGAGCAGCACCCGGCCGAGAAGAAGGTGTGTTTGGAATTTTGTACAGAAGATATGCATGACCTCAGCCCAGTCCAACGGGAAAAGCTGAAGAGGCTAGCTGGAGTGAGGTATAACCCGGAAACGGATATTGTTAAGATGAGCTGTGAGATGTTCGAGACCCAAGCTCAGAATAAGCGCTATTTAGGAGATCTCGTGGATGAGCTTCTTAGAGAAGCGAAGGTGTGCTTGACTCTAATGGTTTGGGTGGAATCTTTATGAGCTAACAGATATAGGATCCTACGGATACATTTGAGGACGTCCCTCTTGATACGCGGCATCACACCTTTAAGACGAAGCCGAAGTTCCCCAAGGAATGGGTGATGACGGAGGAGCGCCAGAAAGCATTGGCAGAGTACCGCGAGAAAGCCGCCGCGCTGGACGAGCATCGCATGCTCCAGGGCCAGGTTGTGGATGGCGTCCAGCGGATCGAGGAGGCATATGCCAAGCCTCAGCAAGTGGCCGAGACCCTCACGGATATCGACGCGCTGCCGAGGACTGGACGAGCAAAAGGTCGGACAGTGGCCGTGAGGAGATAGGAGATATCACATAAGAATGAAGACGACGCGAAGCCTATCATCTTAGCTCTCATAGGCATACCGCCGTGTGGCAAAGCATACTGTACCAAAATCTGTAGAGCATATACCAATAGACGTCTGTCCGGACATCAATAATCGCACAATCGCAAAAGCGCAATGCCGCGTGCCAGTCGGGTATTCGGGTTGTACAGTGGGCGGCGTGACGGAGGAACCATCTGGCCGTGTCGAAGGCCCGCGAGAAGCTTGCAGAGAGAGCTTGAAACCTTGAATGCTAACCCGCAACCCCCGCAAAAATGCGCCCCGTTTCCCGCACATGAACCTCGGTACTGGCCTAGTCTGTTCCCAACAGCATCATGCCAATTGCCTTCGCGCGCAACTCTCTCTTTTCCTGATAGTCTACTCTTTTCCTTCTCTTCACCATACCAACATCTAGTCGGGAACGAGAGCCATTTGCTTGGATCTATCTCGTATCTACATTGCAACTTGCTCACCATATACGCTGTGCCTACTTAACCACATAGCTTCCTTACCCCCTTTCCTTCCCACCATGACATCTGCAAAGATTACCCCTTTCGAGGCCACCGACGTTACGACCATTCCCTCCACCGTCAGCCGCGTGCAGGCCGCCTTCCGCTCGCAAAAGACAAAGCCACTCGAGTACCGACTGAGCCAGCTGCGGAAGTTGTACTGGGCTATCCATGACCACTCGCCGGCTCTCGTCGAGGCGTGCAAGAGCGACCTGGGAAAGCCAGTTTTTGAAACCTACCTCTCCGAGATTGACTGGTGCAAGAATGACATCGTCTTCATCACCAAAAACTTGGCAGGATGGATGAAAGACGAGAAGGCCCCTGATATCCCTCTCATGAATACGCTTATGAAGCCCACCATCCGGAAGGACCCCCTTGGAGCCGTTCTCGTCATTGGTGCCTACAACTTCCCCGTCCAGCTCTCCCTGGGCCCCTTCATCGGGGCCATCGCTGCTGGCTGCACGGCCGTCCTGAAGCCTTCCGAGGTGTCTCCAGCCACCGCCATGGTGTTGAAGAGCATCGTGGAGTCGTCGCTTGACCCCGACGCATACACTGTTGTCAATGGCGGGATCCAAGAGACCACAGCCCTTCTCAACGAGAAGTGGGATAAGATCTTCTATACTGGCAGCGCCAATGTTGGAACGATCATTGCAAAGAAGGCAGCCGAGACCTTGACTCCGGTCTGTCTGGAGCTCGGAGGCCGCAACCCCGCGGTCGTCACCAAGAATGCCGACGCTCGGCTTGCTGCTCGACGACTCGTATGGGGGAAGCTTCTCAATGCTGGCCAGGTCTGTATCAGCCAGAACTATACGATGGTCGAGAGGGAGATCTTACCTGCCTTCATTGAGCAGTTGAAGATTGCCCTCAAGGAATTCTATCCCAATGGGACTAAGTCGAGCCCCGACTTCGCCAGAATCGTCAACCAGAGACACTTCCAGAGAATTAAGAAGATGCTTGACGATTCCAAGGGAAAGATATTGATCGGAGGTGAAGTGGACGAGGCTGAGAACTTCATCGACATCACCGTCGTCCTGGTCAATGATATTAACGATTCTATGATAGTCGACGAATCGTTTGGTCCACTTATGCCCATTCTTCCTATCGACAGCGTGGAGGAGGCCATACGTTTGGCCAACTCTGTACACTCAACGCCGCTTGGATTCTACCCGTTCGGAAACAAGGCTGAGACCACCAAAAGTATGCACTTTCCCTCCTAACTCGTCCTGTTTGCGCCGCTTGGTTCCACATCCAACTATGCTTTCTCTTACTCTCCATTTTTATTCAACTAAGAATGCAGCATGCACTAACAAACTGCTCCAGTGCTGAATGAGGTCCGTTCTGGAGGCGCTACTGTCAATGACGCGTTCTTCCACGGCGCCATCCCGACACTTGCCTTTGGTGGTGTTGGCGATTCCGGACAGGGCGCTTACCGCGGCAAGGCGTCTTTCGACGTCTTCACCCATCGCCGCTCCGTGGCTACCACCCCCGGCTGGATGGAGAAGCTGCTTGAGGTCCGGTATCCGCCATACGCGGGCAAGCTGTCGCGCTTCCGGATGACGAGCGAGCTGAAGCCGAACTTCGACCGCCAAGGCAAAGAAATCTGGGGTGCCAAGTACTGGTTGGGCTTCCTCTTCCGGATGGGTGGCGAGAGCACAAAGGAAGTCCTGGTGAGATGGGCCGTCACTGCACTCGTGGCCGTCGCAGCTAAGAAGTACGTAGACATAGGGAAGCTGCCTTCATATCTCAAATGACTACATATAGCTGGTCATATTTTGAACAGTTGGATTGGAAACGAGCTCAGATCGAGCGGGGGTCGACAAAAGGTGTATTCTATTGGCTGGCAGGCATTGGATAATGCCAAATTGGTGGATGAGTTTTTGGAAGGGCGACGCACAGGGTTGGATATTTCGCCGGAGATGACTTCAGCATCGCCTGGGATATGATACCATATGACATTCCTTTCTATTTGATATCAAGTTCGGTTGGATTTAGGAAATCTTGATGCAAAACATACTGGGGATAATCATACCTCGCTATCTACCCTAGTTATCAAAAACACTTTTTCTTTGTTGCACACTTGCACGACGAGTTCCATGGTACTTCTGTTATTTTCATTGCTATAATTGACAGATTAAGGTATCAAACCTCACTAATCTCTCCAACGGCGCTTTTGCATTTCAAGGCACAGTGCCACCTACCCAAACCAGAGTCAATATCATGCCGCATTCTGTTAAATCTACTGCGCAATGAGCACACCCCGATACCGCATCTTACCCGATCCCAGCCTCTCCATAGCCTCGTTTATCCCTTCAACTGTCATGGGGAACTGCTCGATAATGGGTCTGATCTGATGCCTCGCCGCAAACTCTAGCATCTCCCTATGCACCTGTCTTGCTGCTACCAACGAACCCTGGATCGTCAACTCCTTCCTGATAATCGCCATGTACGGGAATATCAAGTCGCTGCTGTCCACGGACAAGGGGTAGATAGACGCCCGCGGCGCCAGGATCGGGATGTACTGGCTCCAGTCCGGCTGGAACGACGCGGTGACTAGCAGCCGATCAATGGGGCGGGTTTGCAACTCCTTCACGCCCTTAGTAGCGATGAATTCCGTCGCTCCCAATCCCATCGCCTCCTCCCTCTTATTATCCGTGCTCGAGAACACAACCACCTCACAGCCCATCTTCGCCGCGAACTGGATTGCCAGATGGCCCAGTCCGCCCACCCCGATGACGCCCACGCGGTCCGACGGCCGCGTGCCAAAGGCTTGCAAGGCGTTGAACACAGTCGCGCCGCCGCACATCAACGGCGCGGCGAACTCGCGCGGAATCGAGTCCGGGATCCGGTAGATGTAGTCCTCGTTCCAGATGCCGTGCGAGGCGAAGGAGCCTTGGTCGAGATTGGCGAGGCCGTACAGGGCGCGGTCAGGGCACAGCGTCTCGTGGCCGGTGATGCACTGCTTGCACTTGTTGCAGGTGCTATGGATATATCCCCAGCCGACAGAGTCGCCCTTTTTGAACCTCGTCACGGCGGAGCCAATTTCCTGGAGCCTGACTTAGTTGCAGGTTTAAGGAGGGGGGTCTAGAGACGCTTTACCTCGACGACGCCAGCGCCCTCATGGCCTATGACCATGTCATAGCTCCTCTTGTGCTCGTCGGTCCCGCAGACCCCTGAGTGGGAGACCTTGATGAGGACGTCGTGGTCCTTTACATCCTTCGTAGTAGTTGATTGGACAATTTTGCCCTCTTTAGAACCCTTGAACACTGTGAACTGAACCATTGTTGCAGTAGAGTCCTGGGGTGATTATTTTTTGGTGTCGTGTCTTACTTCTTCCCTTCCTGTTTTACTTAGCTCGGCGTATGGCGGGTTCCAGTGGATCGGTAAGATATGGGATATAAAGTACCAATGTCTTAGAAATACAGCACTCTTATTCAAAACATGAAAGACCAAGTGGAAGGGAATCGTTGTGGGGACGATGCTTACAGCGCAACTTGGAAATGGGAGAGGTAAAAGTAAGAAAACGAAGCTCACCAAGGATTGCGCCGGGACTCTACATGTTGAGTAGTCTTTCTACTCCTGCTCCTACCGTGACATCATCATTAGATTGTGAGATCGGCTGAATGACTAGCTGGGGTGTCATTTTCATGCCTAGAGATGCCGCGGCCGGCGATTTTCTCGGCCATCCCTCTGGTTCCTCCATCCCCATCCTGAATCCCTTGCTCCTGAACTGCCGCCTGATCCATGCGCCGATCGTTTGGTCCATCCATTCAGTATGAGGCTTCGGCCAGTCCCGGCATCACATCTACCAGAGCCTCACATTTACATGGAAGTGTTGGCCGTGCCTGTTGGGAGCCTCCTACCGCCGTAGACTTGGTGCCGGGAAGGCCGAGGAATTTGTTCGCAGTCGCCGGAAAATCTACGGTTTCACCGCCATGATGCGTCTTCTCCTCTAAGCTCAACATCGACGTCGATCGCATCCCCGTAGCCCTTCATGATCATGTCCTCGTCCACTCTCAGGCCCTGTTCGACCAATGACTGTATAACCCCCCGAATCCGTGCAATCTCTCGCCTCGTCTCGTACCCAATCTCGTCATTCTGGCTTGAGTAGACGGTGCTGCTAATGCTCTCCTCCATCCGCGTAATGGATGTATCTCCTCCAACCGGCTCCACGTGCTTGCTGATCCAGATGTACCCATTGACTCCCAGCACGACCTCAACCTTCCCTCCCCCATTTATTGTATCAATGGCCCAGACTTGCCGGCGAGCCCTGGCAACACCGCTGCCGCCGCCAGTTCCACTGACGCTCATAAAGACGCCATTTCTCAGCTTGCCATACTTCAAGCTCCTCGTGTGCAGACTTGCGCTGCCGTCCTGATGTAGACTCTGCACCTCTGCCACCAACAGGTCCCCCTCAGAGAAGAACGTCCTTATTTGCAGCTCGTCGGTCTCGGTTCTCTTTCGCAGGATACCGCCCGGCAGGTTGATTGCGGAGAGAGGCAGGCTTGCAAGAACTGGCGCACCCACGTCCACACGCCAGCGCTTGGACTGGACCTCGATGATGCGCCCTACCACCAGGTCCCCAATCTCGGGGGTGTATCGCGCGCGAAGAGGGCGCACGGAGAGCAGCTTGTTGGTTTTCTGGATCGTGCCCGCCACTGTCGCTATTATCTCCGTGCTCGAGGGCGCAATGAAGGTACCGTGACCTCTGGGGGTATTGTTAGAAGTATGGACAAATGAAGAATGAAGGGTGACATGCCTCATCCATTGGGGATCATCGGTGACCATCTCCCCTGGTGTGACAAGGTTAGAGGTAGAATCCCGCGCCCTCTTAGCTGGAGGTATATCTGTGTCTCCTCTCAGATTGACGCCTCCATCATCAGACTCCTCTTCGGATGCAGACTCCTCTTCCTCGAACGGCACTGCAGCGGGAGCCGGGGCCAGAATGGTAATGGCCATTCTGCGTGTGGAATTAATGATCAGGGTGCAGAGATGATGGCACTGCTGCTGGGTGGAGTAAGATGCTTATCTGCCAAGAGATCCCTACTATATACCTATACACCCTTGGCACGTATTGTAGCTGTGATTACTCCAGTCGGCGTGTTGGGAAAATTGTCGGCGCAAACGGAGGTGTATGGCCGATGGGGGCTGTGTGTAGAAAACTTCCCCGTGTTCCGGGCACCTTATTACGTCGGTTGTCGCCTACCCATAGTAATCGGCCTGCATAAATATGTCACTGCGTAGCCCCGACGATGATCTTCTAGTCTCGAACACCCTCCACGTCAAAAGCCTGCGGGTTGCGCGGACCAGTTCGGATAACCCAAATATATAAATTACTTCGTCATCTCATCTATATACGCTGTCCATGTACTCTGCGGTAATCTAATCCCTCGGCCCTGGCAGTCATGACGGAACAAGGGGAAAAGGAAGTGCGCCTTCCTGAGAACGACAACAATGAAGCGCCGGCAGAGACTGTGACCACCCCGCCCTCCCAGACCACTAGCATGGTCGTGGAGCCTTTGCAGGATCTCCATACACCACACAAGCGGCGAAGACTGATCTTGGTCATTGGGGTTATAGGGGCGACTATGGATCTCTGTTGTCTCCCAATAACGTACGCCAGAAAACCTTTCGCGGCTGCGGCTTGGCATTTTGGAACTGACCTTGGCGATTTTACAGATATTTCTACGCCTTCAAATTCGGAACTAGCTTGAGTCTGCAGGACATCTTCGCCATTATCACTGGGGTGTACGGCATGCTGAGTTTCACACATTATGCCTTCAGATCGCTGAAGCTGTTCCGGTCGAAGACCTCGCCGAAATGGAGACCCGTGGGCTGGACAAAATGGGGAATGGTGAGTAAAATGGTATCTAAGTAGTGGTGATATATTCTAAACAGGCTGCAGCTCGAATTCCTTCAAATAAACGTCCTGATTGTTATCAGTCTCGTCGAGATAGAACTCGTCGCCGGTACCGCACCATCGAACCCTATAGTCCGATTATGCGCTATGCCCTCTCCCACAATATGCTTTTACCTGGGCTTCCTGTTCTGCAGCACGGCAATCTTGACGCAATTAGGCTGGAAACTACCTTTCAACATGTCCTCGACTCCAAAAGGGACGCCTTGGCGCCCGGCACTCTTCGGCTTTATCGAGGATGCGGGAGCCATTGAAGGCCAAGGAGGAGTCGAGTACCGACAGCAGTTGATAAAGAGATATGAAATGAGCCCAAGATTCCGGCGTATGGTTTTGCTCTTAAGTTGGGGTTGGGGTATTGGGCTTCTCGTCGTTGCCACTATCGCGACTGTATTGATCATGGTTGTAGAGACGGATATCGGATTTGGCGTTGGCTGGGGTCTCCCGTATATATTTGGCGCCGTTTATGTCTTCATCACGGTGAAGTTTGTAAGGTACCAGTTGGCAAAAGAGAGAGCTGAGTGGGGAACTAAGGAGCCAGCTCCTACCGGAGCTACTCTTGTATGATTGCATGCCACTTAAGATACCAATAGAAAGCGTTCATAGATCTGTATTTACTCCCGACTCCTCCCAATGCGATTTATAGCCTCATAGTTCGAAAGAGAAATTGCCACACGTTTAGTTGACTAGTCTCCACACGCCCATCCCGACAAGTGACAGCGCAATAGTGGTAATGCCGGCTTGTCGAGATTTGATCCCAAACATGCTCTTACTTTGCATAATCTTCGCCTGCTGGGCCTTCAATTGGGCATGGCCTGAGAAGTAGCTGTACGTGCCCAGACCAATAAAAGCAGCGGCCCCTGAAAAGGATTAGAAAAGCACCGCTTGAATGCAACGGAGTTTCACTAACCGGTCACTCTGCAGGGAAGACAATCTTCAGGCTTGTCTTTTGCCATCACTTGATGTAATGGCTCAGGCTGATCAAGCTGCTGGACACTGGGAATTGCCATGCTGTGCGTTGTTGTGTCTTGTTGTTTTGGAAGACAAAGTTGCAGATTTATGTAGGATAAACGAAGTTCCGAAGCGGCCGCACCCAACATCCCCCACATCGACAACCACCCGACGTTTTCGCACGCGATCCTCCACGCAACTCTAAATGACGCGGTAGCAGACCAGATCGACCATGGCCGGTGCTATAGAAGCACTGTACATATACGATGAGCATAAG
Organism: Oidiodendron maius Zn; assembly: GCA_000827325.1. NCBI lineage: Eukaryota > Fungi > Ascomycota > Leotiomycetes > Myxotrichaceae > Oidiodendron > Oidiodendron maius. The sequence continues at coordinate 2,827,587 of KN832871.1, read as the reverse complement.
TATGTGAGAAGCACATATGTTGTTAGGAACTTTCCATTAACTCAAATCAGTCATCCAATCTTGACCCACACCTACAGGTCACGCCCACTCACAGCTGCCCAGCTTCTGCCACTATATCTTGCACATCCTGCGCCCAGACCGAACCTAATATACCTTCCAAATACTTCTCCATCGATTCTGGTCTTCAATATCTCTCACTCAAACCTCCTATTCCTACTAGCCTCCTCCGCCGAAATCGAGCCTTTACTCTCCCTTGAATTCCTTCACCGGGTTATAGATGTATTCGAAGAATTCTTAGGAGCTCCGCTAGTTGCGCACAGGATAGAATCAAACTACGATGTCGTTGCCCAGCTTCTCAATGAGATGTGTGATGCTGGGGCGATCAGTACAACGGAGCCCAATGCCCTGAGGGAGGTGGTGGAGGTTGAGGGATGGATTGGGAAGCTATTAGGCGGAATATCTATTCCTGGGTTCGTATCATAACCATAGTGGTTGTTACTGGCTAACACATAAAAAAGAAAACCGGGCTTCACATCCACTCCGTCGACCTCAAGTATGGCTGGCATATCATCAGCAGGAGCACTTGGTGCAAACACTCCTGCATTACCGTGGCGAAGACCCAATGTTCGGCATACCTCAAATGAAATATATGTTGATCTCGTCGAGACACTTTCCATGACGATCGCACCCTCTGGGAGACCATTGGCAGCCTTCGCAAATGGCACCATTGCTTGCACTTCTAAGATATCGGGGGTTCCGGATATCTTATTGAATCTTTCCACCCCATCTGGAAGACAAAATGTGAACAGTGTGATAGAGCTGCCTGTGTTCCATCCTTGCGTTAGATTGGCAAGGTGGAGAGAGAAGCCTGGAGAGTTGAGCTTCGTGCCACCGGATGGCCGATTTATCCTCGCAGGTTACCAGGTCGACCTGCTGCCTTTCCAAAATGGCAAAATGGGACAGATCGGGTCTGTCGACTTACGACTACCTGTCCATGTATCAGTGCAGAAGGCTCTCGGCCCTACGGGGTCCGAATTTGAAATCCAGTTGTTATTAACGAATATGGCTGGTCGGGAAAATCCTTCGCTGTCAGGCTCCTCTTCTCGGAGCGCAAGCCACGCAGGAGGTCGTAGCACTCCCGGCTTTGGCGGTGGATTTTCTAGCAGCTCTTCAGCTGGAACGTTGAATGAAGTTATTATCAAAGTCTCACTCCCTCCAGATGTTAGAAATCTTTCTGAGATTCATGCTAATAAAGGGGACACAACATACCATCGAGCAGAGCAAGTTTTGGAGTGGCAGTTGTTTGGAAAGGATTGCGCTCCAGGATATGCTACCCTACGTTGCAACGTTCTGGGCCCTCTCTCCGATGGCGACGACACTGACGGCAATGGATTTCGGCTGGTCAGTGACTGGGACTATACAGACGATGCATATCAAAGCACCCCTGTGAAAGTCCATAAAAGTACTGAACCCGGTGATGGACAAGAAGAGTCGAAAAAGATGACGCACAACAAGACTCTCATGCCGAGGTCTATCAACGTCAGCTTCTCATGCAAGGGCTGGCTGGCGAGTGGGATCAAGGTGGAAAGTCTAGTAGTCGACCCAAGGAAGAGCCGTGGCCTTGGTGATGGGGTTAAACCTTATAAAGGTGTTAAGTATCTGACTCTCAGTCGGGGTGGAATTGATAAGAGGTGTTGAGCATTTACGTGGCGTTAGGAGTCTAAAGAGGGGTCTGGCATGAGGATGAGGGCAGTAGCCCATTGCACCCTGGAACGAGTTGAGTACTATAAACTTTGTACGAATTCTATAGCGTAGCATCATGAAAGCCATCAAGTGTGGCTAAAGGCTATGATCTACCGTATTGCTTGACTACCATTTATGCCGGGTTCCATCCAATTCGTCCCCCCATATGCCGTAGCAGTCCCCAAGTCAACTTCAACCGTTGTTGATTATATTTTCCTGTTTTCCACTATTCTTTCCCCCTTTGACATTGGCTTAGAATTGTGCGACTTAAATTTTGATATCTATAGCTTCGGCGTGGTTTCTCTTCCATCCTGAATGGGTCAATCCGTCATATCATGCATCTTAGCCTCATTGGGATTTTTGTCATTATCAGGAAAGTCCTGCTCAATACATGACTCTCTGGGCCTCGCTCGTGGCCACATCGTATCTGGTGATGGACTCGACTTCTCTTGTGCGAGATTGATCATTCCTGGAGAACGGGGGAGACGCACATCTTGTCTGATGAATAACTTATCTCCAGACTTGGATCTATCATGGAGCCGTATGTTCTCTTTGCCTATAACATTACCTGTATTATGCTGGTCCTCTAGTACAACAGAGTCAAATGCCTTTCGTCGTCTCTCATTCGCTCTCCTTGCAGCCTCATTCCTGGTAGCTCCCTCTGACTTGCGGTCAGGATGGGCCCGTTCAGGCTCCTTGTGATATTTTCTAGTCGAGTGCTTCGTCTTCTCGCCTGGAATGAAAGGTGGATAGTCTTCGCCTCGACGCTCTGCCAGTTGCTTCTTCTGTTGCCACATCCACTCGGCGCGCCACTTCTCAGGGATAGGCGGCACCGGGGGGATTTTCGGATCTTGTAGCTCTGGTCGAGTTGTGTTTGCGCTCTCGGAGACGATCTCGTGGCTCGATGAACGTCGAATGTGTCTGGACATGTGCGAATTATTTTTCTCTAGATCGTTTAATGTGTCGTCTGACAATTTGGACCGTCGACATACCATGAGCTCTGAGATCTCAGGAGCTAAGGCTTTTGACCCTGATGTCTCGTCAACATTCTGGATTGAGATTGAGGTGGCTGTGCCCTCATTGATTTCGCCTCTACTGTATTGATGAGCCCACTCTCGCAGTTTCTCACGTATTGCTTTGTCACTATCCTCTTCAGTAAGGCCAATGATTTCCCGATCTCTTGATAGATCATCAGCTCTGTCATTTCCTGTTCCATCCTTGCGATTCATCGTGGACGGATCTGGACTCTTCGATCTGTTGATGCAGTGTGTGATCTTATTGCTGGAGGCAAATCTGCTTTGGCTATAAAGGTTGTTATGAAGTTGCTCTCCTTGATAGGCAGGTATTTTGTAGTTGTGAGTTTCGCGGGATGATATTGAGCTGTAGGGTCTGGAGGCACTGTCAAGTAACGTGGTAAGTTTCTTTGAAACTTCGAAGAGGCAACATTTACTAGTAAGTACTGGCGAAGAATAAGAAAGACTGTTTGTAAATGTTCGAGCGTGGGTAGGTCTTAGTGGTCACATTTCTGTGGTGGAGACATCGTCTGCTGTGAGGCGGGATGGTGTGATATCATTTGGGGAAGCGGGGAGCAGTTGAGAAATGGCTTGATATGAATATTATATGAGTTATTAGAGCTATTTCTTGGAAAAGACAGATGATTCTTTGACGTTGTAGTATCGATCCGAAGAATCACATAATATTGGCAAGGCACAGACTTGAAAATCTTGCTAGAATTATTTAGAAACTCTCGTTATTAACATTTAAAGCCTTGAAAAAATGCTTAATATACAATACATCATGATATCATCTACAAACAGTATTCGATGATGTCCTCACCGGCCAAAACTCTGGCCAAAAACCTGCCATATCACACCTTATAAATCTCTTAACTTCGTCTTCCTCCATGTCTGTGACGACGCCGAAATGAGTCCGCCTCCGAATTAGGGACCATTCCTTCCAAATAACTTCTAGTCATATCTCCCAGTGGGGATTGAGCAGTTGGCGTCCTTTGTGCAGCATTGAACGTATCCCGTCTGTTTCTGATAGTTGAGTTAGAGCCATCACCTCGCTGGCCGTAGGGGATTAAGTCTTGGTTGAGTGAAGCAACCTTGGATACTTGTGAGTTTTGGGGAGGAGAGGCACTTGACCGTCGGGTTGGACTGGAGGTCGATGATTGTGGGCCTTCGATCAGTCTTTGAAAATGTGGGTATATAGGCGATTGTCTCCCAGACGAAGCTTCGCTAACGGAATAGGATTGTGCGGGAGATACAGAAGATCGACTTCTCTCTGATGCCAACGAGCCAGTGTCAGACCCGTAGGGATAATACCTTTCATGACTTTCGTAACTCTCTGATGGCTGTGAACCGGCAGATTCATCAGGATTCCAAGCTCCTGACATGTACGAGCTATAGGGTGGTCTAGAGGAAGTGAATCTTCCTGACATGGGCGGACTAACAGGACGGCTAAAAGATCGTCCTAAGCGATATGTCAATATGCCTGATAGCCTGGATAATGTTCCAAATGCACTAGAAATACCAGACTCACCAGAGGACCGTCCCATAGAATTTCGGTGTCTTGATGTAAATCGACCACCCGGTAGATTGTGAGATCCCACATGGGAATTCAAGCCTTCTGTAGCAAACTCTCCGCCAAATAGCTCACCAGATGACATATAGGGACTTGGACCTTCTGACGTCAAGGAGCCACCAGATAAACCACCTGGCTGGTAGAAGTTTATGCCACTTGACGTGGATCTGCTCCTGGATTGCCCACTGGACGGTTCAAAGGAAGCTCTGCCTTCCGATATGAAATTGCCACTAGACGGACTTCCTGATGCGCCATAGGAATTTATATGACCTGACGAGAAGGGGCCTATGTAACTATCAGAAGGTCCATACAAGGTTGGATCTTGTGCGAAGCCACCCGCCATGGTTGCCAACGGGTCGAAGGATATGTCCGGCACAGAGCTTTGTCGTCTTCGTTCCCTTTCTTCTTCTCTTTGTCTCCTTTCGTAGTCTTGACGTCTTTTGTATTTCTGGTATGCATTTTTCTCGCCTCCAAGTTTTCTGAAGGCCATATCGAGCCAGTCGTGAATCGGATCGTGGCTCATCTTCGCAAATGGCTGCTTATGTACCGGAAATATGTGTGAAGTAGGGTCTTGAAAAGCGCAGCCGAGGGGGTTATATACCAGTGCGAAAATGGGCAGGAAACCCCAGGGACCTGGCAGCTGCAGTGAATAACTGAAGTCTGCAGAAGCACCGTAGACTTATCACCTGTGACAGCATTGTAAGTCATAGGAACACCATCTATTGTCCTTCCAGTCTTAGGTGGCAAGGAATAATTGCGGATGGAAGTGTGCGTATGGAAGTTATAAGGAAAGGATATGCCCCTTGCGCTTTGTCTAGTAGAAACCATAAGATAGGGTTCAAGCTGGCAAAAATGGTGGCACCTCTTCCAACATTGAAATTCAAGCTATTTTTGCCCCCCTCCCTATTGTTCTTCCATTAGAAGATGAGGGTCCTTATTCAGATACCATTGAAGGACTCTGAATGAAGTTGTGGGCGGACAAGAAGCCAATTCTGATCGAACAGAATAGATTTGCCACGTCTAAGCATGATATTAATTGAACAGGAGAAAAGTTAGAAATTTATTCGACCCGACTGCGGAGAGATATACAGTGTTGGAGCGGAATCTATAAAATTACATACAGGTTGCTTATCATACCCCTCTTAGCACCGTCTTATCCTTGGCATTTATTGGTGTGTACCGTTCTGCCAAAGCTTCTTCAACAGTCTTCTCCGGCTGCTTTTCAAACCTCTCCTGGAGTGCTTTTTCCACTGCTGAGGTGTTATTCAGAGAAAATCCTTGCGTTTTTGGATCTAGCTTTCTTTCATCGAGGCCAACTGAGTCTTGTGCTACCCCAAGAGCTTCTTTGCCCTTCTCGATGCCCTTACTGATGACGCCTCGGACGACACTGCGGGCAGCATCAACAGTACCACCACTATTCCGTATTGCATCAGCCGCATCACGCGCACTTGACCTCGTGTCTGCTGCAGCCCTTTCAGCTCTGGCCCTTATGTTGTCTCGGTAGTCGGCAGTCCTTGATTCAGCCGCCTGTAATTGCTCCCTTGAAGATGCAACTATCCTACTTGCACTCTCTTTTGCCTCGACGCCAGCCTTTTCGGCTCCAGATTTTGCGGCTGCAGAGGCCCGGTCAATGAATCCTCCCGCAGCGTCAATCGAATTCTTTGCTGCTGCTCTGCTTTTCTCGGCAGCATCTTGGATTGAGGGCTGTGCCTGCTTCCCTACGTCTTCAATACCCTCTCTAGACTTTTGTAATCCACTATCAAATAAACTTGAGACTGAACTCTCAATTCCTTCCCTGACTTCATTCCAGTCTTTTGTTTGCACCCACCGAACAGCATTCTCTATTTCTTCGTTCCATCGATCCTTCGCCGTCTCGATAAATGTGCCGCGCTCCTCGCGGGCCAGCTCGGCGCGGGTTCGGGGTGGGGAGACGTGCTGGGGTTCGTAGATGGATTGGAGAACGCGTGACTGAGAACGAAGGGCTTGGGATTGTGCCTGTCGATTGCGGTCATTTGCGCGGATTGTGAGATAGGCCACACCAAGTGTTACCGTGACTCCACCAGCCTGTCACTGCATTAGCCAAGGGAAAGGCAAGCACTGTTTGCGGGACTCACCAATCCTGAAGCAAAGCCCATTTTGCTGGCTATGCTTGCGCGAAAAGCGCCAAATCTCTTCTAAGCGATGTTTACGGTAGGGGAGTGGTAGATAAAACGTAATTGAGGTGGTGGGATTCCAAAGTGGCAAGAGAGTGTCGTTGTCGTTCGAGGTCGTGGGTGGTTATCAGCTCCAAGCTCGCCTAAACTTTTTGAAGCCGAAAATCGTGATCGACTGGAAAACAACGACTACCTCTCCCCAACCTAATGCATTCTGCTCTACAGCATCAATTATAACGTCAGAACTGCATCGAGCAGTCGATTGTCCTTTGAAAATTTATTTTAACTTCATCATAAAGTGGCAACCACCAAGCCGGGCCATACAATCCTCCTTGTTCCTTTCCAGCTTTCTCAATCATGGCTGGAGGACGGATGAAATATCGCCATCTTGGGCGCTCCTCAGCACATAGACAAGCCCTGCTTCGAAACCTTGTTACATCTCTTTTCGAACATGAATCTATCTCTACTACCTGGCCGAAGGCAAAGGAGGCGCAACGGCTCGCTGAAAAGCTGATAACTTTAGGCAAGAAAAATACTGAGGCCAGTCGAAGAAGGGCTTTAAGTATATTCTACGTATGGCACCTTTTTACAAGCCGCCCCCAGATAAAGTCGGCGAAGGCATATACTAGTTATTTCTAACTCTATCCCAGACACCACATTCACTACTTCCCAAACTCTTCGGACCTCTACGAGAACGATATGCCAACCGACCAGGCGGATACACACGCGTACTGCGTATAGAGCCTCTTAAAGAAGACCAGGCGCCGTCTGCGATTTTAGAATTGGTAGATGGGCCCAAAGATATGCGGTTTGCGATGACTGCGAGGACAGTTGCTAGGATCAGGGAAGAGGGAAAAGAGATCGATGATATGACGCTACGGAATGTTGAGAAGGTCACACAGTTCAGACCGGATGGAGAAGAAGCCCTAGAACAAATGGTTCGGAAGATAAAGACTTTGAAGATTGGGGACAGGGAAAACGCTGCCAGTCAGGAGAGGAGGTGGGGAGGTAGAGTGTAAGATTATATAAAGGGGCTAGTTTGATTCATGGAGAAGGTGGCAAGTGTATATCAGCATTGTACAAATAGAAATACTCTGGATATCTGGGTATTGGACTCTCTACAAGAAATCGAACGTATCTCCTTTGTCCCGAATCATCTTCCCAACTCTCTCCGAGCCAGCAACTCTCTCCAGCTTTAGCAGATCCCATTTGGAGAAGATAATTCTCACGCTTCCCTGGCCAGGTTCAAGTTTTCCTTCCTGCACACTTCTACCAAGGTAACCTTCGACCATCTCCTTGTAGAAAATTGGGTTGTCGGGTAACCCATACATTATGATCTTCTTAACACCTTGAAGTCTATATCTTCTGAAGTGGTGGGCACGCTCGGTGTACAAGAGGATACTGTGCCTCCCACTGAGGAAATGTGACCGCGCCCTTGCCACATCCCGCACTGGCGTGTACTCAGAAATGCTAGCGAAAGACAAGCCGCTCGTGTTGGGTGATGTGGCAAAGTAGTTCCTTATTCTCGGGAAGTCAAAATACGACGGAATGAAGATGACAACACCAGACGTATCTTTTATGCGGCGGGTGAGCGTTGGAATAATGGCTGAAGTAAAATATTCGAACCTCGAGTCGGGGTCTGCATCGAAGGATGGTGCTCCAAGCCGGGAAAAAGTTTGCTTCACTTTTAATCCCAGCCCCTGAATTGCCCCCGAGTAATTAGGACTGATTTTGACCTTGCCTGTCCAATTCTTAGATTCTTTGAGAAATAGGGTGTTAATTTCCGTAGTGTTGAAAGCGGTCAAGGTAATTATCTGGCGAAAGTACTTAGCATTATTATCCAAGTACCAGTTTCGCACTCTGCTGAAGTCACAGCCATGAGCCTCCCTTGGCTGTAGGTTCAGATGTTCAAAGATGAACTCCACATGCTCCCACCTCTGCATTACCAGAGCGTCAGCCTGATCAACAACTACCATCTCAATCGAACTCAGGAAATCGTAGTCTCCTTTCTTGTCCTCCTTTCCTTCGAGTGCCATGCGAAGTCCTAACGGGCTTGCAAATATGATATCCGAGTTGTAGAATTGGGAAAAGTACTTGATGGTTTTTCTGGTAAATTTTAAACCCAGTCGGAACATATCGTCATCGTTTCCCGCGAATAGCTCTCTGAAGTCTTCTGGCTTATCTTCTGATAAGTTCACAGTCTTTTCCACATATGTGTCTTCGAATCGTTTTACGTTTTCCTGCTGCTCCGGCTCACAAAGCGAAGTGATAACTTTGATCATCCGAACGCAAGATTCCCGAGTCGGTAGAATCATCAGCACTTTAGGACGCGTGAATCCTTGGTCTCGCAATTCCAATTCTGTATTATCGACCTCTTTCGCAAGCCGGGCATTATTTTTAATGACGCGATCTCGAGTTCTATCTATTTTATTAGCCGGACTGTTTAATACAGCAACGTGATTGACTAACTTGAAAATATGATTGACCATATGCAAGCAGGTCAATCGCCGCAAACTTTCCGCATTTCCTGGATGGCGGCTGCAAAACAAAACATCCTGATAGTTGAAGATAAAAGGCGCAATGCTTCTCTCCAATTTATCGAAAGAAGTTTGCTGCTTGATAAAGGCCCCGGACAGCTTATGTTTTAATTTCAGATTCTCTGGGCCAGATATGAGAGATGAAGTAACCGAAGCTGTCGAGTCAACAGGCTCAGGAATACTGAGCACAACTTTTCCATCAATGGGAAGCACCATTTTCTTCGTGCTCCACTGATTATTCCGCAAGGACTTCAGCCTCTGGGACAATATATCGGCTTCTGGGGCCGCGAAATGGGACTCGAAAGGATCGGATGCATCTTCGAGATCTTCGTCATCCTGCAGGAGGCCATCCGTAGCGGTTCCTGGGCCCTCTTCATCTTCTTCAACGTCATCAGCGTTTTCTGCATCTACTCTCCCCAACTCCGCATCGTCCGGTACATCTCTTTTGGGGTCGATATCTCCACCTTGTTGGCTATGGTCAAGTTTTCTCCTCTTTGTATGAGGGCCTGATTCAATAGCAAGACTTTGCACCAGAGCTGCATAAGGCCTAATTGCGGGGATATCTTCTGTTTCTTCATCACTGGACTCGTCTTCCCTAGGAATCTCCTCTTCTTCCGAACTTTCAGATTCTGGCTCAGGTAGCTCCTTGCTGTTTGAATTTTAGTACTTCTCCATCACTTTTTGCAAATGGACGTACTTACGCCTCTGTCTGGGCCATCCTCGCGCTGTCAAATATTGGCTTGCCTCTACCCTGCATCAGTCCGCCACGGCGACCCCTTGCGCCTCGTCCTCGTGGAACACCTCTGGAACCACCTCTCGATCCACGAAATCCCATGTTCAAAGGAGTTTCCGTATGGCAATATTAATTTAACATCACGTGGAAAACTCCTTTCCCGCCCTGAAGGTAAGAGAAAATTATATCGTTATCGGGAGAATTTCGCGGTGTATTAGTCAGCCATAATTTGGCCCTCTTATCTTAGCGCGATCAAAATCGCCTCGCGCCCACACAAAACATCTCGCCAGACTAACACAAGGAGGGGTGGGTTTCTCGACGACCTCCAACTCCCTCTCCTCTACCACCCGGCTCCCACTGTCTAAGTACCCCAATATGGCAGTCAAAACTGAGTCCTTCCTTCACCTTGCCCGGCCCCTAGCGCCGTCAGTCATTGGTGTGCAGCCTACAACCTCGCCGCTAAATGTTATAATTCAACCACCAGTGCGTCACATAAGGATAATTATAAAATTATACACCTTTAACTAACTCGTTCCCAGGCCATATTTTCAATCCTAGATCATGCAATTCGACGAGATATCCGTGATACGCAATCAACTAGAGTTATTGGGGCTCTTCTAGGAGTCCGTTCTGAAGATGGAATCGAGGTGGAAGTTCGAAATTGCTTTGCCATCCCACACACCGAGAACGAAGATCAGGTTGAAGTCGATGTCGAATACCAGAAGAATATGCTCGCATTGCAATTAAAGGCCAATCCACGAGAGGTGTTACTAGGATGGTACACGACGGATCTCACCCTGAACAGCTTCAGCGCCCTCATTCAGAATTTCTTCGCCAGCCCAGAGACAGGAACATTCCCCTATCCGTCCGTCCATTTGACCGTCTCTACTGAGGCTGGAAAGGAAATCGAGGCGAAAGCGTATATCAGCGCTCCTGTCGGAGTCAACGCCGAGCGTGCCGCGGAGAGTTGTCTTTTCATCCCTGTACCCTACGAGATCCGCTACGGCGAGTCTGAAAAGAGCGGCCTCGAGCTCATCTCCGGAGCGAAGGACAGCGAGAGTCGCGCGGCACCAGTGGTCTCAGATATCGAGGGCCTAGAGCGGGCCGTTGACCAGACGCTCGACCTTCTGGAACGAGTCTCGGAGTATGTCAGTTCTGTTCTAGATGAGGAGAGAGAGCCGTCAAATGTCTTGGGACAGTATCTTATGAACGCTCTATCCTTAGCTCCGAAGGTTGATCCTCATGATATTGAGCGTGACTTCAACAACCATATCCAAGATGTGCTCGTCGTTTCATACCTTGCCAATACTATCCGCACCCAGATCGATCTTTCGCAAAGACTAGCCACGTCAACTCTTACCCTAGGTGGGTCGGACGCACTGGCTGGAGCAGGGGGTGAAGGGGCAGAGAAGGGAGATCGCGGCCAACGAGGTGCCAAGCGTGGTGGGCGAGGCGGTGGCCGTACAGGTGGACAGCGGGAGCCACGGGAACCACGGGAGCCAAGAGAGCCGGCAGATTAGAGTGGATGAGAGGATCAGGAAGACATATTCCATAGGCCTTAGCTGTGCGTTTAGTTGCATTGTAAAGGATGGAAAAACTACGGCGTTATGGAGGCTATAGAGCCAACGGCATAGAATACTATATGCTTCAAAAAGGGTGCCAGATACGTGACTGGATTTTGTGTCGTTGTACTTTGCATTTATGATCTATCGGTTCAGCTTGTCAAACCTGGTAAAAAAGTTCATTATAGTTCCGTAAGTCCCCTACTAACTCCTCCAATGCTTGCCATACGCCACTCTTTGATGATCATATGCCTTGAATTTAAACTCCTGGTGGTGGTTTTGGGGGTAATGTAGCAGGGTTACCGTAGTTTGGGAGGTGATTGCCAAGTTGTCCATTTTGTGGCATATTTTGCATGCCCTGCATACTATGGTTGCCATGTGGACCTTGAGGCAGGCTTTGACTCATGTTTTGTGGCATCCCATGAGGCATGTTTTGCATCCCATGTGGTATACCCTGGTGCATCGGTGGCCGATGAGCCATAAGAGGGGACGCATGATACGATGGCAAAGAGTTATTTGAACCCTGCCGTACCATGTTGTAGCCCATCCCGTTAGTAGCTTGCTGCTGAGGTGGCGTGTAGGCATTGTAAGTTAGGTGTGGAGATCCATGATGGGACATCGCTGGAGGAACCGGCATGCTAGCCCCACCAGGCACGAAAGATTGGGTTTTGGGGTTGAAAGCATGGCGGTTGAAACTTCCAGGGATGGGATGCTGACTTTTCGGATCAGCTGGGTTCGCTGTGCTGGGTAGTTGCCCGAATGCATAAGGAATGGTATTTTGCGGTCCTGGCACAATGGGCCCTCGAGGTTGTTGATATGGATTCTGATACATGCTTGGTTGTTGCCAAGGTTGAGAGCCAAGTGGTGGAGACTGCATTTGAGAGCCATAAGGCGCCATAGGAGGTTGGAACCGAGGTTGATTGGGTTGGGGATATTGCTGAACTTATTAGTAGCTTTCTCAAAGCTATTAGGCCACTCTACTTACAGGCGGGATATGGGTGTACGGCTGAATATTGCCGTTATTCATTAGGGTTGTGTTGAATGACTGGCTCTGGGGCCCAAACTGCTGGGGTATAGTCTGATAGCCGTTCTGGACAACGCCATTAAATTGCTGAGGAACAATAGGCGCATACTGCGGAGCTGGAGCCCAGGTTGGTCCCGTGGGAGCCTGTTGAGGGAAGAAAGGTGTGTACTGAGATCGCACGTCGAAGTTATCGGACTCTTCTCGACGTTGTTTCAAAGGCTTGGCCTTTTTACCTTGCCCGGCTCTCTCTTTTGTTGAGACGGAGCTCGAACGCGACATCTCGTTTCCATCTTCTGTATCTGTGAGACATATTAGGACATTTTGAGGGCGAGCTAAAGAAGGGAGAAATACCAGGCGTGGCATCGCCACTCTTCTCGTCTTTGCCAAATATACGTTCTCTTGCTTTATTGTACGCTGCTTCTCTTTCTTCTCTAGATAATCTGGGGAAAGAGTCAGTAAAATGGCCTATAACATACCAACTAGAACCGTACTTCTCTTTAGCAGAAAGTGGCTTGTCTTTTGTGTCGCTCCCAGTCTCAGATGTAGCCTTCGAGGTGTTTGGGCCCGTGTCACCATCCCCACCCCTTCGCATAATCTTCATCGTTGGCATTGCTGGTGGTGGGGTGTTTCCAGATGTGGGGGGATTTGAAATACTAGTAAGCGGCGGGGGAAGTCGACAGAACGGAGTGCGGAAGATACGGACGGCTCCTGCAACCGCGTCGACTTGATGGGTCATGTGGTAATAGTCGGCAAGTTTATGGGTTAGCATCCTACAGAACGAATTGCATGGTGGTAGATCCGTAAATGGCTCTCTGTGCTAAAGTTAGCGATGATAACCAGGTAGATTGCTTCAGAAGGCATATAAAACGTAGATCGGAAGAGGTAGAATACTGCAAGCACGGGCACTCACTTCGAGTCCTTTACAAATTCAATCACCTCTTGCTCAAGCCGAAGCAAAAAAATTCGGTCTTTAGGAGACTCCAGAGCCTCCAAGAGCTTCTCGTCAGGCGTTTGGCGATAGAAGAGATTGAAAGAATCGGGCACTCCACTGCCACCCACCAGTGGCTTCGGCTTCGAGTCGTCCGTCGCCTGCTGCTCAGAAGATCCACTAGGGGGTGTATTGACACCTTGACTCTGGCGCTCTTGCATAGTAGGTTGCGTGCCACGCCTGTCAGAAGCTTCGTAGTATTGGGATCGGTATCCACGAGCTGCTGCTTCGGAGCCAATTCTAGAGCCTGCAACAATGGATCCCCGTCCGGAGAATGCATCGTCGTCCTCAGCGGCTTTGACACTCGCGCTATCATCTGGGCGTAATGACTCCTTCTCATCTAGGGCAAATGTTGTTCCTGATGTGATACTCTTGCCGTCCAAACTGGGCGGTTTGGTATCAAGTTCTGACCCAGAGTCTGCTCGCTGAAACGGGTCTTCTGAGAAGCTCTCGGCTAAATCTGACTTGCTGCCACTCTCCACAATCCCCGATCCATTGACAACAAGGCTAGGCGTTGGATCGTTCACGCTCATGGATTTGACTGCATGGACAAGGTCAGCGTCACCAACGCTTATTGAGTTTACCGATTGTGTCTGGGTATCGGATTTTGAAGCACGGTTTCCAGAAGACCCTGGCGCGTCCTTAACAGTAGTGGAGCCATTACTTGGAGTGGAAATTAGCTGGTTAGAGCTTTTTTCCGGATGTTTCTCGCCAGCCTGGACAGTTTTGTTCTCCTTCCGTGAGTCTCGAGCAGATGCCGCAGCCTTTGAAATCGTAGTATTAGCAATGCTATCTGTCCCAGCAGATGCAGCAACCTGTACATACATGTCGATATCAGCGTATGAACTTATGAAGCACAGAAGAGAAAGGGGCTTGGGGAGCACACGGCGCCCAAGTCAGGGAAATTGGGCTAGTTACCTTTGCAAAGGACAGTCTAGATTGATCTGCAGACATCGAGGCAGTAGCCATTTTGGAAGATATCACAGACTGGGAATGATGCAGTCTTTGGAAATGAGTGCCGCCGTCCAGATGGGACCACAGATGATATCGCAGCTAGGCGAGGTGCCTGGAGTAAATGAAGCCTCGTGCAAGCAACGTAAATTAGGGGAGAAAGTTAAGAAGGGTGGCCGATGTAGCGGCGAGACATCTGGTCATTGTCGTAGCTGATGGACAAGTTTGATGGTGTTGGTGAGGGGTGGGAGCGTCTTGGATGCCGTTTGAAATCGATCTACGACAGACCAAAGCCGTCCAACAGATTTGCACGCCAACGTCAACGACAAGCCCAAGGCGGCAACCACTAATTCTGCAGTCGAAATCGCACCTATCCTGACCGTCCCCCTTCTTCCTGGTGGCCGGCAGAAGGCGACGCAATGTGGGCGACGAGAGAGTGAGGTGGTGGTGAGTATGCCGAATACAATAAATAAATTGAGGCCTTGCGTCGTTCGAGGCAAAGAGTTCGCATAATATCCGGCAGACGAACTACAGAAAGTTTCGCGCTAAGGACGCTCCCCTCATCACAGTCCTGATATCACGGTGTTCGTCCGCGTGAGATTGACGACCACAATCTTCTAGTTTGTAAAGGACTTGGTCAATTCTGTCCCTCAAGAATATAGGACGCAATAGCAGGATCGTTTGCGCACAAAACTATGAACCGTTACGGCAGAGGACCAGCCTTTGGAGGCCCATCCAAAGCCACTGCATCGACGACATGTCAGAAATGCCTGAAGAAAGATATGTTTATGCTCCATTCACACATGCAAAATGCTGACTGGCACACGCCATTATAGCTACGAGTGCAAGGCGGTCATCCAGGAGCGGCCGTATGTTTCTAGACCGTCAAGAACCCAGCAATTACTGAACCCAAAGCTCGTCCCGAAGTTAACCAGCGATGTCCCCAATGATCTTCTACGGAAGTAGGTTTGCCTCTGTCTCTCCTTCTCCTCTTCTCCATATACCTTTTGCTCTTTTGCTCCTTTTGGAGGTATTCGCAAAGCGCCTGGTCGCCTCAACCCCAATGACATCAGTTCTCAATGAGGTTCTTCAACTTGACTTTCTTCAAGAACCCTACTGACCCTGACTGAAAACTATAGGAAAGGGGTTGCCGATGAGCAACTAGCAAAAATAGAGGAGGAAAGAGGCCGCAAGCGTGACCGACAGAGCGAAGATCGAGATGTTAGAGGGGCTTCCAAAAGGATGCGGTCTGCATCATCCGCCTCGTCAACGTCTGTCTCGACCATATCTACAAATAGGTCGCGGTCACCGCCCCTCCGACCGACGTCCAGAAACTCCGATGGAGATAGAAACTATCATGTAAGCCGGTCTTACTCGCCTCCTAACAGAGACGCTGGGAGGCATGTCCCTTCAGCAAGATCACCATCGCCTCCTTCTCGACGGCATCTGACCGACTCAGAGAAGAAGCGCAGGAGGGATTCAATTTCGTCTACTGAGTCATACACTTCTGAAGATGGCAGAAGCATTAGGCGCAGCTCAAGAGAAAGAGCCGGCAGTCGAAGTACTAGGAGGAAATTCAAGGAGAGAAGTCCGCCTGTACGAGGGCGAAGGACCGAAAGCAGAAGCCCACATAGGGATAGAAGGAGAAGACCATCAAATGACCGTCAACAGACTGATAATCAGGACAGAAGCAGCCATGGAAATAGCGGACAGCCTATTAACGATGCAAGCGATTTCAGGAACATCCCTCGTGAGAGGAGCTTGAGTCCTTTTAGCAAGCGGCTTGCGTTAACACAAGCTATGAACAGATAGATGAAATAGCTCGGGTCCAGATCTAACTGGATATCGGGGCCATTGATGTACGAATAGAACTCTGTAAATATTTGGCATGTCAAGTGTTCTACCCACATCACTGTCTTCCACCATCTATTCTGGAGAGCCAATCCCCTTCAACAATCTAGCCTAGGATTTTTACCCTCATGGAACGCCAAACGCCCAATGCTACCGATTTTAACCAACCACGGGCCTTCTGATGCCCAATACCCTTATTGTATTTCTTCATCTTCCTTCTCCCTTCTCCCCTCTTCTTCCTCCTCTCTTTCCCGTAGTTTGACACCCTCCACCAGAGCCACGCCTTCCATGCCCATTTCCTCACCTCCATCACTTGCTAGGATAGCTCCTTGTCCAGCTTTTGCCTTTGCTGCTTTCTGGGCGCCTTCAATTCGTTCCCTGACGAGCCTCGCGATGGCATTCTCAGTTCGGACATTGAGCACCTCAAGCTTCTGATCCAGATCTCTCTTCAAATCCCAGTTCGGCTTTTTTGGCTGTAATTTGAACAAATCTACTCCTTTATCATCCTGCTCCGCCTCCTCGGCCTTTTTCCTGATCTCTTCTTCTACTTCTTTAGCCTGCTGCTCCAACGTGGGTTTCTCGAGCGCGAGGGTGGGAGGTGCTTCGAATCCAAGCTTGGGCCCTTTTGCTTCTGGGTCATAATTTCGACCAGAGAGATGCAATGTTGCAACGTCGGGGGAAGCAGGAGGCGATGGTGAGCGCGTGGACTCTGGCGCAACTACCTCGTCGCCAGGCTGCTTGCGCTTGAGGGACTTGAGCTTTGCTAGGCGAGCTTTGCGCTCGTCTGCCGCTGCGCCCAAGGTAGCATGCGTTGTAGACATTGTTATGGGCCAGCAAAATTATAATAGAAGCGGACAATATCCCCTGTTGATAGTGGCTGCAAGTGATGGTGTGGGGGATTATTGCGATGTTCATAAAGTTATAACCCTGTAGCTCAGCCTGGTCCGCTCGGCTGGCCAAAATTTTCCCCAAGTTTTAACCCAAAGTCTCATATCTTGCCCACGAGATCAATTTCACGAACGAATAAACGGATAGATCTAATCTGCCGATGCATTTGCGCCCCAAGCTACCGACTAAACGCTGGTCAACAGTCGAGATACCTATCCTTCCATTCCTCGCCCCTCGAGTCTTCACGCCATGGCCATGGATGGATCGAAGACTCAATTCTTCAACACGAGCACCTCCAACACGCGATCGGGATGTCAAGAATGGCGATAATAGTCAGTTAATTGAGAGAGAACATTCCTCGAGCCAGTCAGCCACGCGGGGCTTCTCCTTGGAGGCCAGAGAAATTGCTCCTCAAGCTAGTCATATCAGAGCGAAGACCCAAACCTTGTCGACACAAGCTTCCCACTCCGCCAGTTTAAGTTCGAGCAAGGAGTATGCCACAAATTTAGAGGATACTTTGTCTTCAAAGGAGAAGTTTAACAAGAGATATGCGGCATTTTGGAGTGATCTCTATGAGAGTGAATCTCCCAGATCAACGATAGACACGACTTCGGATGGACATGTTAGAGCTTCTAACAATGAGACTTCGGATAACAGGGGGCCATCTCCTAGATTCAAATTACCTACTTCAACGCTACCAATCCTCATGGAGGAATCCAGAGTCAAGCCCCAGGAGGAACAAGACAATGCTGTCAAAGTTGCAATCAAGCGGCCGTACTCTAAATCGGAACTTATACGGCGACGTCGCCGGGCTCTTAAGATTGACCGCCGTCAAGTGGGACTATTCAAGATTCAGAAAGAGCTGCCAAAATGGGTCAGCTGGACCCCCGGTAGTCTGCTTTACATTCTTTCATGGGAAAGGCGGTTCGCACCAATCTACGCGCGCCAGAAAAATTATCATCCGCGAGTGAAGTTCAGCAACAGCTCGAAGATTAACTATAGTGAAGAGTACAAGATATCACTGATTGAGCAAGAACTTTTTACCCTGGAGACTACATGGGAGGGAATTCCTCCGGTAGAGCAGCGCAAGCTATGGCCTGAACTTATCTGCATGGCTTTGGACAAATATCCAGATTCTGTCCTGAAACTTCTCTCAGCAACATATGTGGAGCCATATCCCCCAAATCATGCGATCTCGGATTGTCTAAACTTTGTTATTGCCCATTTTCTTCAAAAAGGATCCCCAGATCAGACGAACGTTCAAAAAATATATGATAGTGTCATGCACTTACTTCAAACTGGTCCCCGCCGTCACCTCCACCTGGAACAGATGTCAATATACTTATTGCTCACAAACTTGCAAAATGCTGCCCAAATCATGGCTCTGTATAAGACCTTAGATGATGCACAAAACTTTCTGCATCGACATACATTGACCCACCTTGCACACCGACTATCCATGCTAGGGCACACTGATATGGCCTTTAGTGTGGTGCAGAGGTTGGGTGGCGAAGGCTTCTGGTTCAACTCTCCAAACATTGCAAATTTATGTTGCCGCTTGCTTCGACAGAACGGCTGCATGTCCAAAGCTGGCATATCGGACACCCAAATATTTGAGTTCATGGTTGAGTGTGGAATGAAGCCATACGCTGCCCACTACAATATCTTATTACAGAACTCGTTCGAAAGCGGGCATTACGAGACTGGATGGGAATTATACGATATGATGATAAATAGCGGCATCGAAGCAGATAGTTATACGTACTCAATATTGCTGAATGACAGCAAGGTTCGGATGGATCACTCTGCACTTCGACGTGTTATCGATATGATTCGAGGAAGTGGCATGAAAAATGCGCACATAGGCACAGACATCTTGCATGCGGTTTTCCTGCTGAATAGAAGAAACATCTCCGATATTCCGACGGGGGAAGGTGAAAGGTTGCCAACTGCATTTGAAAAGATGCTGCCTGTATACTGCGATTACTTCGACCCCCGGCCACTAGCTGAGATCGTCCATGATTTCCCAACACGTTTTGGGCATCTAGTACCTATAGATACCGCTGGATCAAAATCTCTTATCACCCCATCGGCACACACATTAGCTGTCATGCTTACTGGCCTCCTCGTGAGCTCTTCATCACAGAGCACCATTGACCAATATAATTGGATCCGTCATCTAATATCGATTGAAAGTCCCGTTGCTTCTGCACTCATGCAGTCGACTCATGTCTTCAACCTATTCCTTATGGCTTTTGGACAATCTCTCAAAACTCTAGACTGGTGCCCTGCCATCATCGGAGACATGATATCTTCCGCAAAATCCGCAGTGCCTATGATAGACGCTTCTGATAATATCCGTCCGAAGGATAGTGCTGCTCTTGCGAAGAGGCGCAAGTCACTAAAGGGTCGAAGGACAGCCCCGGTCATCTCTACTCCGGAAAATTCCAATCGTCCCCTTGATAGTCCTGTTCCGAACGTCTATACATGGTCCATCTTACTTAACGTCTTTATGTCTCATGGTCAGGCCCGAGCGGCAGAGAAGGTCCTGACTATGATGGAATCTCGTGGTATCACGCCGAATCTAGTCACCTGGAACAGCTTAGTGGTTGGATATGCGCGTATGCAAGATATTGAGATGACGGTGGATGCCATCAACCGACTAGAGACAGCTGGGTTCCAGGTGGACGACTTCACATTAAAAAGCATAACCTTGGTACGTGACTACAGACGTTTAATCGAGGGAATGAAGGCAAAAGAAGACGCAAGACTTAGACTTAGCCTTGGGGATCAAAACAAAATGCAAATAATGGAAGAGGATCTCGATAAAGCCTTTGTGGGCGACGAAGAACTCCATTCAATCAACAGACCAGAGAGCGTCGAACTTGGAGTAAATTATTATATCGATCAAGGTCTCAAAGCCTAGACCCCCTCCATCAATGCGACTTACGAAGAGTAGCCTGGATCTTTCTCCGAGAAGAAAGTAGCAAGAATATATAAGCCGATATTCTGATAGAATTAGACGGCACGTGTCCGACGATGTATATTTAATGATAGAAGGGGCATGGACACATCTTGAATAGATCGCAGCTTGCTGTTTTGTACACTAATATCACAAATTAAAGGCCGAGCAGGCCGTATTAACTCTTATCATTCTGTTTATCTGCAAGCTAATTTCTTCATCCTTTAGGCTTAGGTACAAGACGTGCCAAGAAAAATTGCAGGTGCTCACTCCAGTAGCACCGCCGCCAGGATACCCCAAGTCAAGGGTATTACCAAGTCATTCTGGGACCAAGCTAAACCAGTCTTTTGATACCTTGCGGCTCATTCTACGTTCCTATGAGTAATCTAGGCTGCAACCTTCTGAGGCATGGCGGCATGGACTTTCGTATAGATGCCCTTGCAAATTCCACAAACTATCATTCCGCACCTGCATTCCCACGCGATCTCACTGCCCTTTGCTGTTTTATGGCTAACGTTCGAATCCTTCTCTGTATCGTTCAGAATTAAAGATGGCTTCTTGGATTCGGAAATTTGAACGGCTCTAATGTGCTTAGCACAAATAATACATTCGTGTAAAGTATTTCCATTAGAATCGTTGTGAAGTTGTGCATATTGGAATTTGTGTTCACAGTTTGCGTATTTGAGGATTATCGCACGCTGGCTGTCACGAAACAGGAGGCTGTCACCGTGGTGGCGACCTATTATGCCATCCTCTCTAATTTCATATGCCTGAGAGCCGGTAGCATGAGTCGGCATGAATGAACATTGGCCTGCACAAGGAAGCTCAAGGCAGTGGAAACAGAAACGCGTACCACATCTGCATTCAATACGTGCACAACCAATGGTCTTGCGCACTCCACTACGGCACTTTGGGCATCGCTTAATCTTCAATTCCTTGAGGCAAGCCTCGAGCTCCGGTTTCATGTCGCTCTCTGGGCAGTCGCCATCATGCATAAGTGAGCGACACTTCGTACAGACGGAATCATGGCACATTGGGCAGGCAACTTGCTCCATCAGCTGCGAGGTCTCGGGAGAAAATGTAAAGTTCGAGCTATTGAGTTCCCCGTTCGTCGGGGTCGATATCTGTGACGAATACAGCTTAGGTGGAATAAATGTCGAACAGGTTGGTACAGGGCAATACAGTCTGTTGGGTGTGCCCCATTCCTCAAATTTAGCTTCGTACAGCTCAATCTTCTCAGGCATTAATATGCATATTTATAATTGTAGTGGATTGGAGTATACTTGTTCTCCTGTTAGAAGTCTCAAGACAGCTGACACTGGAATGATTGAACAGCACAGATGAGGCATGCGGGCCTCATTTCTGGTGGCCTCCATGAAGCATTCTTTAAGACAACTAGCACATATTCTCCCTCGGGTGCAATGTGTACACTTGAAGTTTATCGGGTGATCCTCATTAAATGAATTCATACAGGCGGTGCAACCCAGACCTGTACCTGTGTCCTCGCCATCGTGTCTGCTACTTTCTGTTTGCTGAGATTGGACAACCGTTGTTGCGCCATAGATGCACCTGGGACGTGCTTATTATCTTTGAGTTCTAGTCAGTGGAAGGGAACACGAAAAATACCAAGTTTATTCTCAAAGCAATAAATAACAGTGCTTGCCAAACTCTTACATACCTGTAGGGAGTGATGGCTTCATTGCGCTGCCCGGCAAGGCTCGTGGGCTGATCTGCATGTCTTCCAAATGCATCGTGATAGCTGTAGATATTGGATGATTTGCTCGTCCGCGGCCATAGGGAGAACGACTTACTGGCTGGGAAACTGAGAGTGTGTGAGAATTGAGAAGATTATCACGGTTGGCGAGTCTTGAGCGCGATTTTCCCTGTAAGATTTGACTTGGCGGGTGAATTGATCTCAATTTAGGAGAACTTGTATGGGGTGCCGCGATGCTCGCGGTCGAAGGGTCTCTCATACCTATCGAGTGAATGAAGGTATAGAATATATTAGCTGCAGAGGATATTGTGAGATCCAAATTCACTTCCAATGTCCGAAGGGACGAACTCGGCAGGAGCATGGCTTGTTGTAGAACTGACCGGTACAATGGATGGAGGAACATCTGGCCCTCAGCCTTGTGGAATGTTACACGCGAGGCTACATCCCCCTTAATGCAAGGCTGAGATAACGAATCTTATATAATATATTAGTCACGCAAGGCTTCTCGAAGTATCGTTCACACTTTGATCTTCGTCTTGCGGACAATATATAAGGTATCAACGGTAAATAAGTGAATGAATAAACTTATTTCCTACTTTTATTGGAGTCAAACCGGTCACACTTTCTTTTTCCTATGAAAACAAAAATACCCAGACATTCAATAGCATCCACTGGAGCTATTTGTTAGTGGTACCTTCTGGCCTGGTCGAGTCTTGGTGGCTGGGAGGCGTCTCAACCTTCCCACCAGCCGTGGTAGGTAACCTGCCCTTCTTCCTGAATGGAGTGGATCCTGTGCCACTCGCCATTCTTTGCGCATCGCTGGAGCAAGCACCTTCATATTGCCTGAGTTCTCTTAGTAGGTTTGGTGAAGAAGGAAGGAATGAACCATTTACATTATTTGAGGGGCATTGAAACAAAGAAATGAATGGATCTGCCTGGGTGCCTGTGCCTGTGCACTTTTCCAACTCTCCTTCAGGCTGGACAGGCTCCGCAATAGGAATAGCCAGCACAGAAGATAACTGCAGTGACAGAACTACTGCCAGGGAGAGAATTGTAGGGAGCCGCATGATAGAAAATAAATTGAGAAAGTAGAGCAATAAGACATAAGAAAGAGGATGATTGATGGTTGAGAGAGTCGGGAGCAATGATCACTCTATATACTGGCCTAGGAGAACCTCAGCTCCTCCTCAGTCCATCCTTTGGGCTATCCAGCAACCATTAAGAGTTACTGCCATTTCGGGGGATATAGAAGCCGGGAAGGATATAAGGTGGAAAGGCCACTGGGAACTCCCAACTTCCTCCACAGATGGCATAGAATACCCGCCAGGCGCAATTCTACCTCTCTGGAGGCGACGGAGGTATTAAGCCGTTATTGATCAGGATTTATGCTTAAGACGTGGAAAAAGTTGAGTAGGAAAGGAAGGTGTTGCTGCGATCCCTTATATCAAGTTTCCAGCCACCGCAAACAGGTGTCAAGACACTCGCCTTTTTGAGAAATACACAATATGTCTACTTGGCTTGTTTTCCGTACCGACAAAGTGCCCGCTGCAGTTCGTCTAATAGCGCTAAGTCCGACACTTATATCATAGCAAAAGCTATCTATGCTTATAGGTGCTCGACAATTTCCAAAGTCAATCGACTCCCGCGAAATCTGCCCCCGTAACTCCATGGATCATGCAAAAGACTCCTGATGATGCGGTAGGCGGCCGGGAGCTCAAATCTCCAGCGGCCGACTTTACCACAGGGTTCGAAATGCAACACCTGAAAGTCTTCAATCATTCGTGGGGGAAAGGGTTGAAGGCATAGACAAGTTACCCAACTTCGTGAGTGAAATGATCAGCGCAGCACACAAGATGGAACGGCCATCGTCTATCACAGATATACAAGCATACCAGAGGGTTCTGAGAAGGATGAATGGGATGAAGATAAATTGATGCGTGAATGGCGGGCCTGGCGAGTCAGATTTGTGGCGACATGGTTCTTATGCGCGAGTCTGTGGCATAGCCCTGACTTACTCGATACGAACATGGAGGGTGGAGTGGATGCCTATATTGATGATCAAGGGGTTCTGCAGCTGGCGTGCTTTGAGCAGAATGAAATAGAACTACCAAACTTAAAGGATCGGATACCTTATGGTCCTGGCAATGAGGAAGATGAGGAGGTGGCGTTCTGCGAAACATCTTTGTCTGTTTGATGCGTACGGCAGGAAAGTTACCTGGGAAGGTAGCTAACCTATAAGTCATAAAATATAAAGCGTGCAAAGGCAGACTAAAGGCATTTGATAAACAACCGGTTTTGTGATCAGAATATCAAGTCTCACTCGATGTTGACGTTTACGAGCAGTATTGGCACGAGAAATGTGAACTAGCATGACGAGTCTATTCCACGCGCATAATGTACTTACAGAGGTAAAGGGGAGAGGCGAGTTGAT
Source organism: Oidiodendron maius Zn (assembly GCA_000827325.1). Classification (NCBI taxonomy): domain Eukaryota; kingdom Fungi; phylum Ascomycota; class Leotiomycetes; family Myxotrichaceae; genus Oidiodendron; species Oidiodendron maius. The sequence continues at coordinate 2,803,464 of KN832871.1, read as the reverse complement.
ATTAAATTGGTAACATCTTACTGCTGTGTCCTGTGCACCCATTCACTGAGTACATGTAGGAGCAAAATTAGTCGAGCGATAGAAACTCCTGGGGAATGCAGGTCTCACCACGATAAGGAACGTTATCACATCTTTTCGGTTCGAGTCGGACAGAGACTGTCACAACCGTACACACCAGAAGAGAGTCGCACTGGGATCGAATTACTCTCAAACGTACTATCATTTTGCTTTGACTATAGAGGGATTTAAATCTTGCTATATTATGATTTTGCCAACTCTCTGAATTTCAATTGTGCACAGTGCAGACTTACAACCCACCCCTCAACATATTGCGGTGAATTCAACGATTTCAGCTTTTCTGCTGAGGAGAGGAGAGTTTACAAACGCCTCTTAATCGAGTCGAAGACAATTGTGACAAAATAATGCCAGACAAGGACGCTGGTACGCCTAGGGTGTATCTTATCCGCCACGGTACGTTACAATTCTCAGCATTGATGTTTGACAAATTCAAGAGCGAATACATGTCGACATAGTCTAATATTGCCACAGGAGAAACAGAATGGACCATAACAGGCCGTTATACAGGGCGTAGTGACATTCCCCTAACTAAATATGGCGAGCTGCAAGTTTCCTCCTCTGCCAGCAAGGTGGTGGGAACTGGGAAATTGATCGATCCCTCAAGGATATCCCGCCTCTTTATCAGTCCTCGGATCAGAGCCCGTCGAACCTATGAGTTGCTGTTTGATGATGTTTCTAGAGCAAACTTTGACGGGCTCTGTGAAATTACGGAGGATATTCGCGAATGGGATTATGGCGTGTATGACGGCCACCTGACATCGGAGGTCCGAGCTGGTCGAAAAGGACGAGGTCTGGACACTGATAGACCATGGAATATCTGGATTGATGGCTGTGAAGGTGGAGAGTCGGCTAAAGAGGTGTCAGACCGTCTCGATCGAATTATTGCAAAGATCAGAGAAATTCAAGGCCCTTATATGCACGGCGAGAAAGGCGTTGACGTGGTGCTGATCGCGCACGGGCATATACTGAGAGCGTTTGCAAAACGTTGGATTAACTTTGATCTTGGAATGAGATTGCCATTGATGTTGGGACCCGGTGCCGTAGGTGTGCTTAGTTATGAGCATCACAAAGTCGATGAACCTGCTCTCTTGCTGGGGGTGAATATGGGCGGAAACGAATTGTGATCGAGTCAGAGATTCCGTTCTTATAGAATGAAAGATTTTAACGTATCACAAGCATACACGATAGATATCATATGATCATAAATCATGGTTTTCTTTTGAATGTATATAAGAAAAGGCCCTCTCTTGAGAATATTGGCCGGTCGATATCTTCAATCTCCTCTACTAAAAATTTCTTTTTGGCAGTCTTCATGAAATACAAGTCTGCTTTCCTTCGCTTCTTGAAACAGAAATATATAATGGCATCAGGACATAACGCAAGAAGCTCTTCCAGGGTTGATATCAGTAACGGAAACGCAGGCTCAAAATAAACGCAGTCAGCCGCCAATATCACGTTTGGTTTCTCTGTGATAACTTCAGCAGGTAATGGCTCCCCCCTTAAATTACGGTTAGAATTTGGCAGCTATGATACATGGAAGAGTTACTAACCAATTCAGGACCAGTGGAACAACACGCGATCTTAACCTGTTCAGGCTAATATTCTGGATCATGAGCGAGAGCATATTCTCCTGGTCGGTAATATGTATAGGATGGTCAACCTGGCTGCCAATGGCAACACCTAGGCCAACTAAACCACCACCGGCACCAAGCTCAAGTCTAATGGGCACACGCGGAGATTAGACTGGCACTTTAGAGATTAGGGGGGTCAAACATTCTAGCATCTCTGAGCGAGTTTTTATGGTACCGTAGCATATGCCGCGCTAAGACCATCCCAGCTGGCCATAACTGTCCCCCGCAACCGGACGTCAGATCTTCGTGAAGTCGCAGTGGGGGTTCGAGGAGGTTCGAAAAGTTGACCAATGTAGTGGATGCTTCTTTATATGCCGGTAGAGGTGTTAGATCTTCTCCGATTGCCAACGGAGAGAACTCAGGAGAGGGAGAACGCGACGCCATGCCTAAAAAGATATGTCTTGATGCGTGGAAGATCTCCACTCGAGAGGCAAGCTCTGGTGGGATGAAGAACGATCTAGGCGGTGATGACATTTATTGCCCGATTTACTTTACAATCATTCACCGCCTAAGGACTGCCCTTCAGGAAACCCTTATAACACCCTGCTAAAGGACCCCTTTCCAACGCCCTTATTTGATACCGGGAATGCTCAACTGAAAAGCAAAGAGATAGCCTTCTGGGTTCATTCATTCATGCTCATTACAATCCATGATGGCATATATCCTCATACGTTACCAGGGCTGATCCTCGAGTTTCTCCGAGCACAAGCTGTCTCTCTCTTTGTCTCAGGTCACAAAGACTGCGTATTTACCATAGACGCTCAAATCGAAGACATAATTGGCCACTCCATCCATCTGTTTTACTAGTATTATTGAGCTTCTTCGAAATGTCTCGACGGGTTACCAAGTGGCCTATAGCAAGACACAGTAACCCCTACGGCGATGGCCCATTCAAGTCAATGGCGCCTCCATGTCTCATCCACATACTGCGCTTGCTAAGAGACGCGCTTCATCCCATCCCTCCATTTTTGGATGCATGGCTTCCCTAGATCTTGGAAGTCCTTGCAGACCAGTGCTGGCATCGAATGCTAAAGCAGGTTTATTCAGTTTCATGAATAGACCCTCTAGGGAGGCTAGATTTGCTGGCGGTGTGAAAATTTTGTGTTACCTTTTCATCCATTTACATTTCGAACAATTTGTCTGTTATAATGTGTTAAATACTTCCTATCGATATTCTTCTCTTCTCCTTCCTGCATACTCTCTGACGTACGGATGCAAAAGTCTCGGTTCCTCGAGTCACCGTCTTCCCACAATGCTGCTATGGACGGTTCTCTACATCCTAGCAGGTTTCCAAACCAGTGCAGATGCTCTTCCAGTGGTTACATATCCCATTAACTCCCAGGTACCACCTGTGGCGCGATTATCTCAGCCCTTCACTTACACATTCCCAATCTCAACATTCTCCTCCTATCTACCCATAACCTATACTCTATCTGATGCTCCAAGTTGGCTGTCCTTAGACGGTAGTACTCGGACATTGTCAGGGACACCCGCATACAGCGATGTGGATGGTGACACGATAACGGCGTTTGCTGTTGAGTTGACTGCCAGTGATCAATCTGGGTCTGTCTCTCTCAATTCAACATTTGTCATATCTAAGAATCCGGCGCCCGTGGTCAACATTCCTATATTATCTCAGCTACCACAATTAGGCCTCTTCTCTGCGCCCGCAACACTCCTTTTGCATCAGTCTACTCCGTTCAGATTAGACTTCCAGCCTAACACATTCTCGGATAATGGAAACAATGCAGCCCTTTATTATTACGCGACTACTACTGCCAACACGCCTTTACCTTCTTGGTTGACATTTGATGCTCCTACCCTCTCCTTCAGTGGACAGACTCCAGACTACCCGTCTCTCATTGGGATACAAATCATTGCTTCAGATGTTGAAGGGTTTTCTGGGTCGTCAGTTTCATTTGAGATGGCAATTGGCATTCATACATTAGCTTTCAGCAGCCAGACTATGATAATTGACGCTATTCCAGGAGCAGAAATAGTCTTTAGTGGCCTTGCGAGTAACATTGAACTTGATGGACAGCCAACGGACATATCCAGCATTACTTTAATCACTGCCCAGACCCCATCCTGGCTCGATTTCGATAATTCGACTCTCGCTATAAGTGGTCGTACCCCGATGGATGCGAAGCCGTGCAATATTTCCGTCTACGCCACTGATATATATGGAGACGTTGCCGAAGCTACAATATTAGTGGGAATAGGTCCTATGGCATTACCAACTTCGAAAACTTCAGCAAAACCACATGCTACCATCACTCCAGTCCCTACCTTTGTTACTTCCCAGAGGCATTTTCCAAGAAAGATTATTGCTGCAATTGTGGTTCCAGTCCTTTTGTTGGTTCTTGCAATACTGTTAGCTCTTCTTTGTTATCAACTCCGCAGACGGGCTGCCTATGAAGAAAACAGAAGGCCATCCAGCAGAGAGAAGTATCACTTCTCAGCAAACCCAAACGCCGAAGAATTTGCCGAGTATGTACCAAATGTGCCACCTAAATGCCTACGACTAGATGCCTTGAAGTATGAGGACGATCATTGGCAAAGACCTTGTATGCGGGAATACAACAGTGAAAGATGTGGAACTGAAAGGGAAACTTCTATGGAAAAAGATGAGGAAGGGTCATTTGTCTCCAGTGCCTTAGTTCGAGAGTCGCTTTATCTACCCTCTGGAGGGGGTGGAAGCCGAACGAGCATAGAATATGCCCAACACAAGAGCAAGCCTAGCTGGGCGTCGACTTTAAGCAGCATATTTCCAACTGTCCGCTCGAGAACCGACTCAATCGGTAGGCAGGCCAGCAACTACTCTCCTTGTTCTGATAGAGGGCATGGGAAACGATCCGGCCGAATGTGGTCACCGGATACAGATCGAGGTATACATTCTTACGGTCAACGAGCTGCAGAATCAATTGTCAATTCAAGGGATAGCACTATTTCGTTTAGAGCATTGATCAACTTTCCAATTCTTTCTGATACTGGGCACAATCAATGGAACGCCGAGTCTGAATCTTCCAATAGAGATATTAGTCCCACCAAGCCGACGAGGCGACGGTCAAGATCGTTGCCTCCAGTGCCACCACTGTACAGCACCAGAACTTACGACAGGCCATTGTCCATGCTAGCTCTCGCAGGACGGGGTCCAACACAGGGGCCTGCCAAGGATGATCAAGAGTTGGATGGTGAAAATCAGGCTGGAGTATCATCTTCCCAGGTTACTCTCACGGCAAAAGAGGAGAAAAGCCATCGCAGCAGTTCCCTGAATTTTTCAGCATCGTCTGAACTATTATCTTGTGGGGAAATTTCTCATAATCACAACGGACGAGTCCGTGAGAGTATACTTCCCTCAATTTCCCAGACGCAGGGAATCACATTGGTCGAGCGAAAACCTAGTAAACGCTCTGGATCATTAGCGTTATTGGGTACAGAAACAACGAGGAGGTCAAGACAACTAGGCGAACAAGCAATCACGACATCTGCTGATGTCATGATGTATCCAGAGACCGCAATGGCTTCATCAGATGTTGCCATCCCAAATCGTACCGGAGAAAATAATATCTCTCCAGATCCGTTCGAGTCCTCTCTCTGGTCCGCACGTGAAGGGACCAGACAGCTTAAGGACTACATTCGAGGCCTTTTGAGAAGGACGTGGACTCAAGATAGTATTGGGTCATACGATCCTAGTGACAGCCTATTCGAATCGGCAAGAGGCTCCATGTCGTCAATGCACCACTCCCCAGGCGTTCGAGACTCAGGAGACATTGAAATGAAAAGAAGAGTTGAAGACCAGAGGCACGAATCTCTCTTACCTGACGCTGACTCGGAATGGAGCTGGGAGACTCACTATACGCAACAGGACGACAGAGCGACTGTAATTGGAGATGAGTCCAATAACTCACCCAGCACTACTGTATTCGGAACTTTGCCTGCAGGTTCATCCAATCTAGGCACCCCAAGTTCTTGTTTACGTTCAAAGGGTGTGAAGATACATGCTGGTAGTGAGAGGGGCTGTAATGCTTGTGGGAGCAGCGTGGATGAGTATTCGATAAAAGGAGCTTCCGCAGTCATCCTCAGTGAAGGAGAGGAGGAAACGGATGATACTGCGTAGACTTAAACGACATGATAAACTGCTCCAAGCAAAGATCGATGGATGATGATTCATGTTGTAGAAGAATAGTTACGAATACACAAGCATTGAATATCTCTTGCGGTGGTTGTGTATACCGAAACTCTTTGGCTTCTTCCATCTCATTCCCATGCTTGTAATGTAGAGCTGGATGTCTATAGTACATCCAGTCCATGTCATGTGTTCGCAATTCCCAGAGATCGCGTCCCCTGATGGCAATGGGAAATGGCAGGAAATAAATTTGCTACACAGTTTACTGTTTTGCTAGCTACGGAAGGGGTTAAAACGCTCCTATAACTCAACCGACCTGACTTCCTCACGTACCATTCCTCTTCGTGACAAATCTCCACGCAAGAATTTAAAATCCGAGATCTGTAGGCTTAAGTGGACACGTACGTTCAAGCAGTGCAGCTTGGCGTGATAAAAACTAGAATTATCAGAGGTTATAGCCTGCTTGTCAAGTTTCCGCGATGCGAGTCGTAAGGAAGCTTAGAATCTATTTGAAATGCAACTTCTATATGCGCAGAGAGATATTGGCAATCTTACTACCATTCCACAATAATTGTTTCCTCGCAACCAATACAGTCATAAGAGAGTTCCTTCCACACGCTTCTAAGCCTCTGGCTACATTGCAGTTCTTTATCTAAGACCATTCGCCAAGTATATCTCGTTCCCTTTCCACTACTCTTCTATGGTAATCAATATATCAAACCTCTCCTGCCTTAAACCTGCGCTAGGCGGAGTAAGTTCCATAGTCAAATTTGATTTTGACTTGGCTTCAAAGACTGAATTGTTTGCTGCAATATTACTAGCCAAGTTATAGCTTGTATTCTAGATGGGATGTACACGTTTAGTGCGCCTTGTTTATTTGTGGTCTTGACAGAGATGAAACAAGGCATTTTCGATCACTCTATACGTAGGATAAAGCTTCGTATATATGAGTCCCTTTGGCCTAATCCTATAGAGGATACATGAAAAGCACGTATTGTATGTCGGCCATCTCTATGGTCGCATTTTCATATGGCATCAAGCGAAGCAACCAAATACAACCGGGCCTTAGTGAAAGAATTACGTTTTCTTATCTGAAAATACAAATCTTTTTAGTCCTAGAGTACTTGAGAATACGACATACTAGAGTAATTTGTCCATATTTCGTCTAGGTTTTAGGCGATAGAACGGTTCTTAAAAAATGTTCGATCCAAGTAAAAGGAGCTTTAACGCAAAAGCACGTGCAGCATAAGCAAGAGCCAATATGCAAGCCTTGAATGAGATACCTAGGTACCTGTAGGTAGTTACCTAGATAGTGCTGATTAATAAACATGTGATGAGTGGTTGACAACGCTGCTGCTGACAACTTGTAAATCCGGGACATCTGTTGGTCACCTTAAGACCTGCGTGGTGAAGGAAGACTACTCTGTAGAAGGCTGTGATCCATGGGACGACCCAGCAGTGTGCAGTCCTTTGTCGCTCTGGTCCCTGAAAGGACCAGGTCTCAGTTGAGGTTGTCTCCCATCCCAAGGCGGCACAGTCCTTGCCGCTTTTCGCATCCTTCTGGCGCCGCCGTACGCCCGTGCTTTCTCCGACTTAGCGAGCCCAGCCGGCTGTTAGCTCCTTCGTCATCCCATCCCTCTCACTCCTACCTCAGGTACTCTGCATTTTCTCTGCACGCGCGCAGTCTTTTCTCTCTGAACGCCTCTCTCACTCCCCCTCAACCGCTGGAACTTTGCCCATCCCTCTCCTCCCCATGAACAGATAGCCCTCTGTCTCTTCTCTAGGAACCTTCTCTGCGCCTTACGACCCCGCACTTCTATCTTACTCTCCCGCCGAAAGCGAAAAGCCCTCGTGCAGATCCGAATTGCTACCAGCCGCTGCCCAGGGAGACGCGATCTACCATCAATATGGGTCAGACTCTCTCTGAACCGGTACTCGACAAGGTATGTGCTCTACTACCTCCTGGACCGTCATGTCGGCATGTCCTCATAAACCCAACACCCCTCTTCTACGCCGATATGTGGCTTCTACCCTAGTCACTTTCGATCTTGTATGCCACCGTAGCCTGCCCGGTTGATTGCATAGAGATCTGTGCCTTGACCTGTGTTTGGACAGCGTCTAGAGGCAGATTTACAGCCGCGGAGAGCTCGATCTACACACCCCACCAGCTCAGCCTTACTGACATTTAAACGTACTAGGACTCCGCTAGTGGGGGCGACGAACGTTTAATATTTGGTGTCTCCTCGATGCAAGGATGGCGTATTAGTATGGAGGACGCGCACGCGACCGTGCTGGACCTCCAAGCCGACGATGGCACAGCGACGAAGCCTAGTCCGCTTGAGTCACGGTTGTCATTTTTCGGGGTTTATGATGGACACGGAGGTGACCGGGTTGCACAATTTGCAGGCGAAAATATTCATCATATTATTGCGAAGCAAGAGGCGTTCAAGAAGGGCGATATCGAGCAGGCTTTGAAGGACGGCTTCCTCGCTACGGATCGGGCCATCCTCAATGGTCAGTCTGTTCAGACCAATGTTATCAATAGGTAACTGACTAGTACTTCGCAGACCCTCGGTATATTGAAGAAGTCTCCGGATGCACTGCCTCTGTTGGCATTATCTCTTCAAAGAAGATCTACGTGGTAGGTGATGCTTCCAATACGCATGAGCAGGCTCTGTATACAGGGGCTGATAACCGCAGGGTAATGCTGGAGATTCTAGAAGTGTTCTGGGCGTCAAGGGTCGGGCTAAGCCTCTGTCTTTTGATCATAAGCCTCAAAATGAAGGTATATAGCCTCCATGTGCCGGCCGAACAACTGACTAAGTCCTTGGTAGGAGAGAAGGCTCGCATAACCGCTGCCGGAGGCTTTGTAGATTTTGGTCGTGTAAATGGCAACCTTGCATTGTCAAGAGCAATAGGCGACTTCGAATTCAAGAAGAGTGCCGGGCTCGCCCCTGAGCAGCAGATAGTCACCGCCTACCCAGATGTGATTGTGCACGAGATCGCTGACGATGACGAATTCTTGGTGGTTGCTTGTGACGGTGAGTTGATGATCTCTGAACAATTTGTTAGAGACACTCCTGCTGATGGCCACCAGGCATTTGGGACTGCCAGTCTTCTCAAGCTGTAGTGGAGTTTGTCCGACGCGGGATTGCTGCAAAGCAGGAGTTGTCTAAGATATGTGAGAACATGATGGACAACTGCCTAGCCTCGAATTCAGAAACCGGTGGGGTTGGTTGCGACAATATGACCATGGTCGTCGTTGGCCTCTTGCATGGCAGGACGAAGGAGGAATGGTACGATGAGATTGCGAAGCGCGTTGCTAATGGAGATGGCCCTTGTGCTCCTCCAGAGTATGGCAAGTATATATTACCCTCGTGCTTGAAACCTTTGCTAATGGCACATAGCCGAGTTTCGTGGCCCTGGTGTGCACCATAACTTTGACGATAGCGATAGTGGCTATGATGTCGATGTTGACAACAGGTCAAAGGTTCCTGGCGGTAACAGTCAGCGGGGTCGTATTATTCTACTGGGCGATGGCACTGAGGTCTTGACAGATTCCGATGATACCGCCGAAATGTTCGACCATGGCGAGGAGGACAGGGACCTCGAGAGCCAAGTCTCCAGAGGCCATGTCGCTAGCCAGGAGGTGAACGCAGCTAGTTCGGATGCGCTTCCCGAAAAGCTTGACGTTACCGACCCGGTTTACAAGGCTGTTGCTGACAGAGTTCACGCCAATCCAGCAGAACCCGCAGGTAATGCTGTATCAGAGACGGCAGCTGATGCAGAGGGTAAGTGAGACCGGAGTCTTGACGATTTTGGCCTACTTTGAGCGTTTGAGAGCGTCGTTTACGGCCCGGATATGATGGGACATGATTTTAAGATCAGTCTTCTAGAAAGGTGGCTGCTTTGTGCCTAAGCCTGGAATATAGACTGCGAGGTGTTTGTGTTTTTGAAGGCGATACGTGATCGACAATTTCACGTGCTGGGTCTTTCTACAGAGCTGGACTGGGGATCATTTTGGGACACTGAATCAGGGCATTTTATTCCGCCTCGTCTGGCATCTCGCCAGAGCATCTATCTCAGCGGCGGTGCTTTCAATACGTACTCATTTCCTGAACTGTGGCCTCTATATGCAGCGGATATGCTTTTGTTCTTAATCTCTTTCTTCGGCATCTTTCTGCATACATGCGAGGCCAGGTCTCCTAGACCATCCTGGGCAGAGTGGCTGCATTGTACCGAGTTCCGTCAATGATACCTCTAAATATTAAGAGTCCACATCGGATGGAGCCGTTGTGCAGCCGTGAGATCTCTATGTACAATATTTATATGGTAATCCAATCATTTGAGCACTGTCCAATCTCAATCTTTAAGAGACGTAGCCTCGACCGCCACCCCTATCGAGATTTCGCCGTCGGGTCGCAAGCGGCAATTTCACGTGAGACCTACGAAATATGACGATTGGGATCCCAAACCTGGCAGCAAGAAAAATATTCGACGCCGATCTTAGCAGCAGCTTTCAAGCAAAAGTAATGTCACATTCGCCTTTATTCACATTGTATTGACTCGTCTCCAGATCAATCTTTCCGGAGACCATTTCCACTCATAATCCGAACAAACCCGTAGGACACACCTTGATGATCCCTAGTTCCTACAAAGCTCGAAGCTCGAAATTATTCACGTCCGATATCCCAAGTTCCTTCAATTCAGAACAGCACATCGACTTACGCTTGTCATCATCGTGCTATCTTCCAGAAATCCCCTCCTAATGCGATCAAGACGTCTAGTTAGCGATTAAATCTTCATAAGAGCGAGATTATGTCCTCTCCGTCATCCGCCGGTTCGGGTTCAGGAAAGCGAAAGCGAACGGCCTCTCTGCCTTCATCAACCAACAACCCTCCCATTCTAGAGCAATTACAAGCTTCATCCCGGGATGCGTCTGGTGAGGATGGCGAGTCCACTGCCCCAGAATCCGGTAACTTGATGCAGCGGAAAGGTAGTCTTCTTGAATCAAGCAATCCTCCTGCTAAGAGACTCCGACCCTCCACGAACGATAGAGTGCTCAATGGCCTTGAGAACGTGCGAGATCCAGGGGAGCCATCTGATACTACTGAGGCTAGCACAGATGTTGCAAATCGAGTTGTGCGGAAAGGACGGAAGAGCGTCTCTAAGGACACAGATGAGGAAAAGACACGGTCAATGGCGCCACCTCCAATTGGCAAATTGACGCATCCCGTTGGGTTCAAGACTAATCCTCCCCCAGTCGGAAGAGCTGTCCGAGTGTATGCGGATGGGGTCTTCGATCTGTTTCATCTCGGGTACTTACCTCTTGCCTGACCATTTTCTTTCACTGTCGGCTAATGCGAGCAAACAGACATATGCGACAACTGGAACAAGCTAAGAAGGCATTCCCAGACGTGTACTTACTCGTCGGCGTAACTGGAGACAAGGAAACACACAAAAGAAAAGGCCTCACCGTCTTGTCTGGGCAAGAACGTGCTGAAACCGTCCGGCATTGCAAGTGGGTTGATGAGGTTATCGAAGACTGTCCATGGATTGTAACTCCAGAATTCCTGGAGGAGCATAAGATCGATTATGTCGCGCATGATGACTTGCCATACGGTGCTGATGAAGGAGACGATATCTACAAACCAATCAAGGAGGCTGGCAAATTTCTGGTCACCCAGAGGACTGAAGGTGTTAGCACCACCGGCATTATCACAAAGTAATTGGCCAAGTCCCGAAACATACGTCAGTCATTTCTAACATACTTGGTAGGATTGTAAGGGATTACGAGAAATATATTGCTCGCCAGTTCAAGCGCGGTACCTCTCGGCAAGAGCTCAACGTCTCCTGGCTCAAAAAGAATGAGTTAGATCTCAAGCGACACGTCACTGAAATCAGAGATGCTATCCGCACAAACTGGACTACAACCGGCCAGGAGCTAGGTAAGGAGCTCAGGCAATTTTGGCAGGCCAGTCGACCTGGTAGTCCGGCTCGCACAGTCAGCTTCGATGAGTCTGCCAGGGGTGGTCCTCTCACTAGCCCTTCTGCGCTATCGCACCTGAGTCGCCGTTTGGAAATCCCTAGAGGCGATGGTCAAGGTCCAGCTAGCGACTTTGCTACTGGATACAGCCTGGGACTGATTGGTGGAGTTCGATCATGGGTAAGTTGTTCGCCTGACCTATGACTATACAGTGCTAACTTAGCAATAGATGATGAGGAGTCGACAAGTAAACCGCGACGGCCACCATGGAAGTGATAGCAGTGAAGAAGACAGTGATGAGCGATCCCCACAAAGAGGCCGCAGTGGGAAGTTAGAAAACTCCAGCCATGCGGAGGAGGATAATACCACCATTGATGCCTCCATGGATGAAAGCTCGGAAATCCCTGCTTAGATGGTAGATTTTTGGTCTCACCACATTTGATAGTGCGCCTTCCAGCTTTCGTTTCGCAACATACGTTATGTCCTTTCACGAGTGCAAAAGTTTATAAGGCCATAAAATTAGATAAATATTGGGTAATCAAAACACAGCTCTTCCAATTATTACTGTAATTGTCACGGATGGCTATGAATGGCCCAGCTCTATTGCTCTTCTAAAACATCTCCTTTAGAGCAGAATATGTTGTAGAATCCCAGATAATGCTCTCCTAAGTCAAGCCCCAA
>KN832871.1:468262-871473 GCA_000827325.1 Oidiodendron maius Zn | reverse complement strand
TGAAAAGTTAGTGAGTTACAGGCTCACATCCCCTAATTTTACAGCGCCTATAGCCCGTAGCGATCACTGTTACTTACTAACTTTTCAGTAGGCTCTGGTTGCTAGGCGACCGCCCAGAGAACGCTTCCCTGCTAGCGTGTGCCAGGACTTTTGGAGTCGTACTTCGTACCACCCCCATTGTTACAAGGAAACTTAGCAAACGTTTAGGCCGAGATGGCATAGCTTCCCTAGCATCACTTAGCTTCCCTTGGGTATCTTTTAGCTTTCGTCTGCCTCGGGATTCCTTCGTCTTCATCAGCGTCAGGTATGGATTTGTCGTCCTGCATTCAGCTGCAACCAAGAAAAAAATTACGCGCAATGGTCTAAGCTGAGGCTCATAGATGGGAAATGAATATGAATACGCCTGGATCAAGGAACGAGCAATGCAGGGTTGAAGAGTTCGAACATACCAGCAATGTTGATATCCCATTTGACCGGAGAATATACTCTGTCTGGGAGTACGCAAACCAACTTACACATCTCGAGGTTAAATGAGTTAGTTCTTTTGGCTCTTGGGCATCTAAAACGTTAGTCAGGAACCAGGTGCAATGGCCGAGTTGGCCATCAAATAGCTTGTCACCGACGTGGTTTGCTCAAAATCTTGAGAAGCATGCTTTCCAGTAATGGGACGCAGCATCTGTTTAGTCCAAGCTAGAGTCTCCTTCTTGCACTTCTCCGTCGCGGAGAAAATGTCTTGCGCCAGGTCCTCGATCTCAGTTGTTGTGCAGGCAGAGGCTTGGACTGTGTTACACATTTAACACGCCTCCAAGCTTGAGCTCGAGAATCTCGTTTTCGCTCCGATCACTTATCCTTCGCAAAATATCTAGTGCGAGAAGTCTCGGCCTCTCTTGACATGTATATTCTATGTCGATGCTACACCATATCTTCGCTTGAGATTTGTGTCAGCTCGGGGATCTGGCCATATCTGTCCGGCGTGCATCTATTGCCAATGTCATGATCGCGTTACGGGCTATTTTCCGGGTGATTCACAGAGTGCATTCCTCTAGGGGTAGAAAGATACGTATGTGGTAACAAGAAAATAAACGCCATACGTGTTAACACGTCTATTCAGGCGTGTTCCGGCACATCAGAATGGTGACTGTCGGCAAATTTTGAATTGGGACAGCAGTCAAGGTTCTTCACAAAAATCAGAAATCACTTCAGAGGGGTTTCAAAATTCGAACTTGATCTCTGCCAATCGCTATTCCTTGTTTCGAGTTTTCTTGCTCTAGCTACGGTCATGTACACGCAAGAGTAATCAACACGAGCATGCGCATGTCAGACACCCTGTTATGTAAATTATTGAAACGCCGTGAGAGCCCGATCTTTTCAGAAGATGGTTAGCTCTGGGCAATCGTCACTCTTTTGCCGATTCTCCTTGGCAGTTAGAGTTTTTCGAGTTTACGTACGGTACGTATCCGAGCCGGACAGCAGAGCCATCCACTGACTTAGATCTGCCAGATACTGTAACTGGGCAGCCATCCGATCCAAGCCAATGGCCTTCAAAAGAGTCGCCAAGGAGTTAACGAGAGAAGCTGCAGCATCTCCAACTACCCGTAGCACTCCTGGTTTGGCTTAGCGTGTCCTGCTACCAATGTTACTGCACCTGTGGTGGGAAACTGCTGGCAGCACAATAGACCAAGCTACGGAAGGCATCACTATTGTAGATCTGGTGTTGGCCGCAAACACCACCATATGAATGTGGTAATAACTCAGAAGAGACTACCTAATGACGAGCGAAATATTATAACGGCCCGGATATCCCCCATTGGAAAGGGCGAAGGAGGCCGTGACAACATCCAAATCGTCAGTCCCAACTTGGAGGCAAGTGATGATGAAAAGCCTACCACGGACGAGAGGCAAAGGCTCTAAAGAGGTAACATTGTACCAGGCCCCGAACGACGTTATACTGATTGTAATTTCAGTGGCCGAGCATCTTCCAATATCAACATAGCTCGTCGCTATCATCGAACTCTGAGAGCGTTTTACGTTCTACGGATGTCATGGTCTGTTCCAGAACTATATCTAGCGACCACTGGAAGGAAGTCTTGGTCGTGGCGAATTGGGTATGAATACCATGTTGCTAAACAAGACAACCAATAGATTCTGCTGATGTCTATGAAGAGATGAAACACAAACCTGCTACTAGGCTCTCGCTGGTTGTCTTATTATAGTGTTATAGGAAAGATGAATAATTTTCGAATTGTGACAGCGCTAATTCCTAGTCAGTTTCTCCCATCAGTGGAGCAGTCGTGGTCGGCCAGTGTCTCGGAAAGCATAAAACCATTGTAGTATTCGCAGGCATTTACATCGTCGGCCTCTTGATTCTACTCCTTACATTGCTTCCTGTGGCGATAAACAACGGGGCCGGTTTTGGAGGCTTCATTGCTGCCATCTTGATTATCGGTCTGGAACTGGTGGTATCAAGGCCAATGTCAACCCACTGATTGCCGATCAGTATACCCAAAATCGAATGGCTATCAAAACTCTCAAGTCATGCGAGCGCGTGATTGTTGACCCAGCTATGTCGCCAAGAGCCAACTGCTAAGTCCGTCTTGTTAATCTGTAATAGTCGTCACAATCCAGCCTATTTATATGATATTCTACTACTGCATTAACATTGAATCTCTTTCACTTCTCGCGGTTCCTTATATGGAAAGGGATGTAGGTTTCTGGTCGGCATTCCTGCTGTGTCTTTTCGTCTTCCTAGTTGGATTCACTGTGCTCGTCCTTGGACGGAAGTTCTACATCGCGCGACCTCCACAAGGATCGATCATTACTAATACCTTCAAATCCATTGGGTTATGATTCGTATAGGAACATGAATGCCGGAAAGCCTTCACACACTGAAGAGTGGTCAGAAAGCTGTCGTGCCTTGGGATGACCATTTCATTGATGTACTTAAACGGGCACTATTTGCTTGCTGAGTCTTCATATTCTATCCAGTATACTGATAAGTGGCAAGTCCAGTGTTGGGGATAAAATCAAATTTGTAAAGGGTTATTTATTCTCCGTTCTCGAACAACTTTGTGAGTGGCCACGGAGTGCCAAACGACCTGATACGGAACTTCGGACCTATCACCATTCTCGTGTTTGGCCCAATTCTTGATCGAATTATATACCCCTTCCTACAGAAGATGCATGTAAAATTTCAGCCTATTTCACGGATCTCTTCCTCGTCGCATCCCTCGAGTATGATGTATGCGGCCATTGCTCAGCACCTAATCTGTAATGCCGCACCATGTTATGGGCAGCCACTAAACTGTCCTGCTGCATTAAATAGACCCGATGGTGTGATCCGGCCCAACAACGTCCAGATCGCAATTCAGACCCGAGCATATATGTTTCTCGGTACATCTGAAATCTTGCATCTGTTGCTGGTCTTGAGTATGCTTATATGAAAGCACCGCCATCAATGAAATGCTTTGTCCAGTCCCTCTACTTATTGACGAACGCCTTTGGCTACGCCCTTGGAGAAGCCTTCACTCCCTTGGTTAGTGACCCTGACATCCTTGAGACGTTCGTGGGTCTGTGTGGTGGCTTGTTTGGAGTTGGTGTAATCTTCTGGCTTTTGTATCATAAGCTGGATTATAAGGAAGACGAAATGAATATGCTCGATGCTAGAGCGGAAGATGCTGAAGCTAAAGTAGAGAAGATTAGAGAGGGAACTGGAAAGGAGGTTGTCTCGAAGAGCGAAGTCGCACCACACACAAACAGCATCATGGTGAGAGGAGCGCCAAAGATAGACTATATCTCGATGTAATGCCCAAATCATTTTATCCAACTATTTACGTTGGTATTTCTATCCGCAAAATAATTGATGCAAACTTGCAGGTTGGTGCTTTTCTTTCCCGCTATAACGACCCTCATCCAATGGAATCACTTCTTTGGGTTTTCTGTTGCACATCGCACTTCTTCTCTTTGATGAAAGGCTCAGCATGATCACGTGCGAGAAGCTGGTTTCGAGCAACTTTTGCCTACCTCCTTTCCAACCGTACGATTTTATGAATATTTCGTTTTGGTCAACAGAGTCATAATATTATATACCGTGCGGACTGAAGTCTGATTCCACTTTCTATTAATCTCAAGTTACGAGCTGGACTGCAAACTGCACCAGCTCTGGTGGCTCTGGTGGCTGCACCACTGCACCGCTGTGATATGGTTGCTTACTAAGCTACGCGGTACAACACCAGCACTGCCAAGGGAGATCCGAAGTCTATGACTACCGTTTCGATCAAGCTTCAACGGTACCTTGACCTAGGCAACGCCCTTCAATTGCAACATCATGACAGTCGCAGAGACCATAAAGTCGGCCGTAGGGCTCAGCGACTCTACACCACCTCGTATGCCATCTCCCTCCACTTAATTGGGTCTGTTAACACTGGTCCTTTAGCTGCGTCGCGAGAAGCCATGAGCGAGGCCAGACTCCCTCTGGCATACCGTGACAGTTGTGCGAACTTATTGATCCCACTGAATCGATGTCGTCGTGAAGAGTACTACTTACCCTGGAAGTGTGAGGTATGTTTGGCACATGAGGCATGATTGTTGCTAGGAACTCAATCGACACTTAAATCCGCACATTCTACAGCCAGAAATAAGGCTGACTCCCAATTACAGACAGAGAGACACAGCTATGAGAAATGCCAGTACGACGAATTCAAGAAACGTGTCGCAAAGATGGACGAGCTCAGGGCGGCAAAGGGCGGGCAAAGGAGCAACTGATAGTGCTCCGGGGGTAATGGAATTTATGTACATAAGCCTGGAATACAAAGGATTTAAAGGCAATCCTGCATATGGACATCGATATTTGATGTGAAATACCGTCGCTCTCTGCGGACGAGTCATCAACCTCCCATTCCTGTGGCTTCTACGGATTGCCGAGCAAGTTTCATAGGCAAAGAGTTGACACCTCCAAAATTGACATAACGGGAATGTGGTGAGGTGGTACATCAAAGCTTTTGGCGACTTAGATATTCTTCATGCAACATGGGTAGGATGTTACCATTATCACACGATTTGGGAGATTGTTCTCTCACTCTCGAACACATTCTAGACCGTCACGATCTCAAGATACTTCTATTGAACTACATATAGGATTATTAGGCCCACGGTTTATTTGCTGATGTATACAGTCTTACATTCTCACGACATGGCGAGGGCAATGTTTCTAGCTCAATAATCGGTGCCAACGGCTCATGGGGACTGTATTCACCTCTCAATTCCTCACTCTCGTCACGCTTTCTTATATGGCGGGACCTATGCTATACCATACACCTTCTTATATCCTCGAAATCTTAGTTTTCGATCTTAACTCGATATCCAATTTTCGAAACAGGCCAGCGCCTGAATTTCTTCTGCGGCCCTCCTGCTGATTCAGGCATTAGTATTAAATGATACTGTGCGCCCGCCTGATAGATTGGTCTTGGACATCAGAAGGTTTTGAATAAATAAAATTTTGAATCAATTATTTTATAATATCTTGCTTGTGCTGTTGATGAAATAAGATCGTCTTTGTGCAACCCATAAACCTGGTAAGAGAGCGCTTGAGACTGGCTAGGATGGTAGAAGGGAAGGGCTACATTGGAGAGGCGGAAAAAGTTGAGTCCGGTCCCGTACGAGCATTGAAGCTGTCAATTGATCTTATGCTATGCCTATTCCTGTCAGGTTGTACGGGTTCCTCAGCCTTACTTTCATAGCAGAAATACAAGCCACAGAACACCAGCCACTTCACCTAGCGTCTACTCTGCCCACCGTATCACTGTCTACGGGAAGTCACAACTCCACCTTCCCCCAACTCCTCGTCAGCGACCCCACCAGCCTCTTGTCGCACCAACTCCCAGCAAGTGAACAATTATCAACACCTCGACGATCTGCGACCATGGCAGAGCCTCCAATAGGTACTGCCATTTTAAGTCTGCCTGCTTCCAATGCTCTACTAACGTCAATCGTATAGTCCTAGACGGAGGGACCGGATTCCTCAAGGTTGGATACGCCGCACAGGTATGCGATCCCGAATGCCTTCCACCATATATAGGAACAGCAGGACTGATACTACTTAAAAGAACTTTCCCGAATTCCAATATCCATCTATCGTTGGACGACCTATCCTCCGGTCTGAAGAAAAGGGCGATGATGGCGTGGTCATCAAGGACATAATGTGTGGTGACGAGGCAGCAGCGGCGCGAACCATGCTTCAAGTGTCGTATCCTATGGAGAATGGAATTGTGAAGAAGTGGGATGATATGCAGCATCTGTGGGATTATACTTTCTTTGAGAAGATGAAGGTTGACACAACGGGGCGGAAGATCCTGTTGACGGAGCCACCAATGAATCCACTAAAGAACAGGGAGCAGATGTGCGAGGTCATGTTTGACCGATATCAGTTCGGGGGCGTATATGTTGCCATTCAAGCTGTGCTCGCTCTTTATGCCCAAGGTACGTCTGAGTCTGCGCAATTAAAGGGCACAGGCTAATAGGAGAAGGACTGAGCTCTGGTGTGGTCGTTGATTCGGGTGACGGAGTAACGCATATCGTACCTGTTTATGAATCAGTTGTCCTCAACCACCTCACCCGTCGGCTGGATGTTGCAGGTCGGGACGTAACCCGCAACCTGATTGCGCTACTCCTTCGCCGTGGATACGCCTTGAACCGCACTGCCGATTTCGAGACTGTAAGGCAGATCAAGGAGAAGCTCTGTTACGTTTCCTATGATCTGGAGCTTGACAAAAGATTAAGTGAAGATACAACTGTTCTGGTAGAAAGCTACACATTACCTGATGGACGTGTTATCCGAGTAGGCAGCGAGCGATTTGAGGCTCCTGAATGTCTGTTCCAACCCCACCTTGTGGATGTCGAACAACCAGGCATTGCCGAATTCCTCTTCAATACCATTCAAGCCGCGGATGTCGATGTGCGAGCCTCACTTTTCAAAGCCATTGTATTGTCTGGCGGAAGCTCTATGTATCCCGGCCTACCCTCGCGATTAGAGAAGGAATTGAAGCAGTTATGGCTAACAAAGGTTCTTGGAGGAAATCCAGAGAGACTTAACAAATTCAAGGTGCGGATCGAGGACCCTCCAAGAAGGAGGCACATGGTATTCCTCGGAGGAGCAGTATTAGCCAATATCATGGCCGATAAGGAGGATATGTGGATTAACAAAGCTGAGTGGGAGGAGCAAGGTCCCAGAATCCTAGAAAAACTCGGCCCGAGATAGAGACTTTAAGTGTCCTTTAAAAAAAGAATTGCTTAGCAATGTAGTGGAAATGGTAAATTTGTGATGTTAGCGGCCGATTTATGACCTCTTCATGCAGTACCTACTAGTTTCGTAAAGAGAATTTGTGGACAACAAAGATATGCCGTGGACAGAAGCATGTGACCAAGCAAAAAATATTGTGTTGAGCATAAGCACAACACCTAAATCCCCAGAATACGTGGAATCATAGTGAATATGAGGATAAGTCAATCAGAAAGAGTGAGAATACCAAGAGATGGAGGCAGGAAGAACATGGAACACTTAAAACATCACGTGCTTAGCCGAGCAAAAAAAGGGGTAACGGAACCGGTAGATGATACTGCGAGGCCCATTATAAATTCAATTTCTAGTATCGGAAATATTGCAGAGGGAGGGAGAAAGGCAGGAGGTAATAGTATTTTGGCTCAAGCTAAGAGTGTTGCTGCATATTACGAGATAAACATACAGTTGCTCTGAATTAAGCAAAATATCCTTGCTAGAGAAGTTATGGCGAGAATGGTCTGCTTGGACCTGTCAAATCAACATATCCATACTCCTTTAACTCTTTGTCCGTCGCCAATTTCTGCCCCCAAGCGTACATATCGTTCATGAATGCTTCAACGCTCCTCTCATCACTCAAGTCAATTGGCTCGTGGTCCATTCCAACCTGCTGGATTTGCGTCCCAGCGGCGACATTCGTTAGACCGTAGTTATCGCCATCTAATCTAGATTTTATAGCGCCAGCAACCTTACCATCCAGGACATCCCTTGGGAGATGGAATTCTTGCGCAGCGGTACGAGCGAGACCAACTCCGTCAACGATTTCGAGGGCTTTAGCCATGGCCCCCGCAGTCTTGAAGCCTCCTGTTATGTAGGTCTTTGTTTTGCTCAAAGGTTTAATAATATCCTCGACAAACTCAATAAAGAAGGCCTCGCGTTTCTTGGTTGATTTGTTTTTGTGGATAAATCCCGAAGACTCATACGTCCCTCCTGATAACTCGACGTAATCAAACCGAGCTTGCTCGAGGACCTTGCAGAGACTTTGTGCTTCCGTGGGAGTGAAGCCATTATCCTGAAATTCAACAGAGTTGATCTTGATCGCTATTATGAAGTCTTTCCGAACTCTCCTCTGACACTCTGTTGCGATCTCAATGATAATGCGCAAACGGTTCTCGAGGGTGCCACCGTATTGGTCTGTTCTCTTGTTGGTTGTCGGAGAAAGGAACTGAGAAATTAGATAGCCGTGGGCAGCATGGAGCTGGATGCCGTCGTAACCCGCTTTGTCAAGATATTCGGCAGCATGAGCAAAGCCATTAACGATATGATTGATCTCTACTTGACTGGCAGCGTGTGGTTTGGCAAAATTCAAGCCCATTACACTGACTTGGTCAATCAGCGGGGT
Organism: Oidiodendron maius Zn; assembly: GCA_000827325.1. Lineage (NCBI taxonomy): Eukaryota > Fungi > Ascomycota > Leotiomycetes > Myxotrichaceae > Oidiodendron > Oidiodendron maius. The sequence goes on along the minus strand of KN832871.1, from coordinate 862,801 downwards.
GAGAACATTGTAAAGGATGAGACAGACCTTCAAGCTGCACATCTGAAGCAGAAATAGGGTCTTTCTGGATGATATCTCCAACTTGACGACCAGGATGGCAAACTTGACCAACAACAAGACTACCATGGGCATTGCCAGCAGCCGCCAGATCTTTGAACGCTTCGAATCTCGGGCCAGAAAAGCCAGCTTCACACGGAATTATCATATTACCCATCGCTTCCAATTGGTCGTAGTCAATCATAATGTTCCCAGTAACAATTTGTCCGTACCCTCCCTCACCCCATCGTTTGTACACGTTGATGAGATTCTTGGATGGGACACCTCTGGCTCCGAAGTTTTCGGGATCCCAAGAAGAAAGCCGCTCGGTCATGGCCGCTTTCATAAAGCGGTTTTTGGCCGTTTTCTGGGAGAATTCAAACACGAGTGATCTACCTAGGAGAGAGGTATCACACACCTCAGATTCATGGCGTTCTGCGGACATTGTAAGGATTGGTGAAAGGTGAATTCAAGGGGTGATACAGGAAGCAGTTTTCTATAGACTATAGCATTTTATAGGAACAATACAGGATTTATATCTTCTTAAAAGAGAGTTGGGCGGAAAGTGATATTTCTAAGCCGCCCGCTCCAAGACCGATGAATATTGTATCTCACTGAGTGGGAGCCGAGAGCACCAGCAATGGCGCTGCGCAAGGGTACCTCCCCAAGGCATCGTCAAGGCATCGTCAAGGCATCGCGGTCGAGAAGAATCAAATGCTCACTGAGCCGACGCGGGATCGGCCTCGGGAATCTGGCGGGTTACTGAGTAAGCATGGCGCTCGGTCACGTGTCGAATATGAACACCGACGACGGAAGGGAGGCGATGGCGATGGCGATGGCAGCGGCCGGCAGAATATAATAATAAAATAGGTTGGAGGAGAAGATATATACCCGTAGGAATATATACGTGTACCTATGCCGAGGTCGCATAGGTAATCAGCTTCTGTAACCGGCAAGGCCGCCAGTGATGGGTAACTGATCCTCGAGCATTTCCAATTGATTACCACAGCAATCCGCATTATTATTCGGAGCCCAGGGGTCCTTGCCGACGCCGAATTGTTTCCGGGCCCTTCTATTATTTATCCTGCCGGTTCGTCATCGCATCGCCAGCCCATCATACCCCATATCTTCCTCCTTCTCGCTGCCAGGTCCTTATGCCTCTCTCTTGCCATTTCTACTCATAGTATCCATCATGTCCGAACTGCACCCTCCCCAATGGCACTCGTCCGAGCATCGGTACCCCTCCGCGCACGATGCCTCCCCGCATCTGAATGCGCACGATGCCGAGGAACAGGCCGATGAAGTTCCCAAACTGCCACCATTCTACTCACCCCGCCCAATTCCTGTATCACGGCAGATTTCCGAGCTTGATCTGAACAGCCTAGGCATATCGGAACACCACTCGCACCATGCTGCATCGCCAGCTTCCTCTCAACCCACAGTAGGCACTGAGTCGCCTCTTCCGGGGCTGGTCTCGCCAGCTTTCACCCCTCCTTCAACCCCCGGTATCTCTACGCCTTCGTCACGAGTTGCTCCTGAGTCCCGGCCTGCTAAATCAGTGCCGGTGGACAGCACCATAGACGAAGGCGGTTGTGGCTCCAAGAAGCCGAAACTCCTGCAGAAACTCCCTGAAGTGAACTGCGTAGTGCGAGCCCGAATCCCAACCACCACAGGGACAGAAATGTTCCTGCACCTCTACCAGAATAATGAGGATAACAAAGAGCATCTTGCAATTGTGTTTGGTGATCAGATACGCAGTAAGAGCTTGGATGCGGTCAGACCCGGAGAGACGGAGATGGATCGCCTGATTAGAGGAGCATATGTTGGGCGTCTCTATCCGGGTCGCACTAGTTCCAACGTGACGGAAGAGAAGTTATCCTCGCACAGCGAGGGTCCTGAAAAAACGCCGTTAGTTAGGATACACTCTGAGTGCTATACTGGCGAAACCGTTTGGTCCGCACGTTGTGATTGTGGCGAGCAACTGGATGAAGCCGCGCGCCTCATGTCTCTCCCTCCCTCTGCCGGCAATCCCACGACTGGCGGAATAATAATATATCTCCGCCAAGAAGGGCGCGGAATCGGGCTCTCGGAGAAACTTAAGGCTTACAACCTCCAAGATCTCGGCTCCGACACTGTTGAAGCGAATCTTTTACTACGGCATCCTGCCGATGCGAGAAGTTATGGACTGGCCACATCTATGCTCCTTGATTTGGGCGTTAAGGATATTAGACTCTTGACTAATAACCCAGATAAGGTGAGAGCTGTTGAAGGGCCGAATAGGGAGATCGTGGTCAAGGAGAGGGTTGCTATGATTCCGTTGGCTTGGAGAAAGGGAAACCTCGGAGGTGGAATTAGAAGCGTGGAAATCGGTGGATATTTGAAGACAAAGGCAAGTTTGCTAAGGCTTTAAGCTAAAGGTCGTGCTAACAAGTAGCCAGATCGAGAAGATGGGTCACATGTTACAAATGAACGAGGAAGGTTGAAATGACCTTAACATACCGAAGTTATGACCAGTAAGATGTGAACCCGGACCACTGGTCTGGAGATCAGGGATTCGAGCTTTATGCGCATAATAGCTACTGATTGATGTCTGTATATGGCCTCTGGAGAAAGGAAGGAACCGGAGTTTCCGGGTTCTCGAGATAGATGCACGAACATGCGGCGTCCAGGGAGGGCTAAGAATGTTTATACATGAGGTGTGGAAAATAGACAGTGGCAGGCCATATAGAGGTGAAACTACAATATTCAAAGATATAACGTCAATCAAACTCGAATATATCTACAACATATAAGCTAGATCCAGAGAAGTCGCTGACAGACCGGGCAATGCCTTCTGCATCTCAATTCTTCTCATTCCCTTTCTCTGCCACAGCCTCTGCATCCTCTAATGCTCCTGGATCTGATACATCTACACCCAGCCGCTCGGCCGCTTGAATGTCCTTCACCGGCCCGACGAACCACCGATGCGCCCACAGCACCCAAGCGCCCAGTGAGAAAACAGCAATGATGCCAACAGCCACGGGCGTGTAATTTAGGGACTGGCTGGTCACAGGATTTACTGTTGGGAGACAGAAAGCAACAGTGATGAAACCAATCCAAGAGACGGACACGAACGCAATGGGTCGAGAGGCAAGGCCGAGATTGAATGGCCCTTTACGCGGGTTGAACTCTCGAGCATAGATGAGGCCAATGAGGATAGGGATGCCGTAGGAGACGTACAGGCCGATAGTGGCAATAGAGGTAGCGGCTGAGAAAGCCACGGCTGATCCGAGGGATGGAAGAGAGAGGCAGAAAGCTAAGAAAGCGGCTAGCCAGATGGTCCGGACCGGGGAGTGAAATTTATTGTCAACGTTGTGGAAGAAATGGGGCTATTTGTAGCAATCAGTACGTATTCACTCGCGGGCAATGACAGCAATGTTGGAGATATAAGAGAACACCTACCAGTCCATGATCTCTGGCAAAAGCGAACATCATCCTGGAATTACTCGTCATGGAAAATAAGCCACAGTGCCATACACAGACCATAATCAAGCACATCAACACCACGGCGCCATCGTCACCAAATATATCTATGAAAATCTGTAACACTGGCTGCCCACTACTTATCGTCTTGTCGAAATTTTGAATCCCGAAAAGGAAACTGAGGAGGACGAACAACCCAAAAAGGGCACTGAAGCCAACAGAGCTGACAACGCCAATTGGAGCGCTCCAGGACGCATTTCGCGTCTCCTCGGATAGATGGCTACTAGCATCGAAGCCGGTTAAAGTGTACTGCGCAATGAGCGCACCACAGCAAGCGACGTAGGCTGGGCTTGCACGTTGGCTCCATCCGACGTCGTATCCTACCGCTGCAGTGCCGTCGTAGAAAGTAGCAAAGACGAATTTGGCACTCTGGTGCGTAGGGGCTTTTGCCAAAACGGCAATGGCAATAGCAGTGACGCCTGCAGAGTGCAGGAGAATGGAAGTATTGTTTAGATATCGCAGAATGTGGATACCGAAGGTATTCACAAGTCCATGCGAAACTAGTATCGCGGCATAGATACCGACGGTCCGGGAAGATGAGGGAGAATAGGATGTCTTCACTGTAGCTGTGATGGATATGAGTCCTGCTAGTCCGAAGGATATGCCAGTAGTCACAGCCACCTGACCGAGGAGGTTAAACCTATCCCAATCTCGTCAGCGGCTGCTTAGGGTGAATCTAGCGCAGTAATCGAGGAGCAAGTGAGGCGTACCAGCCTGTGACCCAAGAAGCAAAGGCCGAGTGATTAGGAGGAGCTAAGATAGCTGCCCAGTAGTAGGGTCCGCCCGCCGTTGGGATGGCTGAGACGATCTCGGCCATGCTGGTCGCGATGCAGATGGTGAAGAACGAGACCACGATCCAGCCCACGGACATGACACCAGGTCCTCCCGTGTTGAGGCCTGTCCCGAAGAGTGTGGTTATACCCGTAATAACAGACTGCCAGCAAGATGTCAGCCTTGTTAGCACTTGAGAAGGGACAGTGGTATTCTGACGATAATCGAGAAGGAGATGCCAAAGTTGTGCATGAGGCCCCAGTCACGTCTCAATTCTTGCTTGTAGCCAAACTCGGCCAAGATGCCCTCGTCCGCCTGCTCGACCGCATCGGAAGCTCTGCTGGCCCTTGACACTCTCCTCTCGATGGTGGGCTGTGATTCTGCGGCCGCCGAAGCGCCAACAGGTTTAGTATCGTCCGCCATTGCGCGTCGTGCAGAGAATCGCCAGCTTCAATTCGCGATTGAGGAAGCTCAAATGGATGCATGGCCGGCTGCTCGAGCACGGGAGGTGGATCTCTTATATGCGCTTTGGCGTCTCTCTTCGCCCAGCTGTTACAAAGGGCAGCTCGCATGACCTGGCGATAAGGGACCAGCACTACCGAGATACCGCAACATTTGGCGTCGACGAGGTCGGGGTCGCAGGCGGTGTGATTGGGCGATAGAGACACTGGAAATTCAATCCCCGTCGAATCCTCCCGTCAAAACCCAGCAGCGAATCTGATCTCATGGATGTGTGACTAAAACGCCTCCGAGGTCGCGGGGGTCCCATTGCTGGCTTGTTTTCGTGGGTTTCGGTAGCCTACCAGGTTTCTGCTTCGGAACCGCGCTGTTCTCCCTTCGGGGCCTCCGTTTACCTCGGGGTCTAATCTGGCCGTCTCTTATACTCCCAGGAGTTTTTCAATTCATGATTACTGTTTCTACTTAGAGTTTCTGTTTATCTTCGGCCTCGTCTTTCGGCCCCAGTTCGCAGAACGCTTTGAACATTGTGAAATCCTCGCTCTCGCTCTCCAATACCACCTCCGCTGTAGCGCCAACGAAATACACATACCCAGGCTTCACCTCCTCGACCTTAGGGCCAACGCTAATCTTCCCTTCTCCAGTTGTGCAGATGAATATGCTTGGTCCCGCAATTTGTTCAAAGGTAGCCTTTGCTCCTTTTTTCCTGAGATCCGTCTTCACCACACTGAACTCGTCTATGGGAGGATCATAAAGCGTGGCATTGGAGCCAGATGAGTATGCTACGGTATTAAGCGTGACATACGGATAGTCAACGGGCTCCATCTTCTGCTCAGAGATGGGGGCATATGAATAGGTCAACATGGAAATAAGAGTGTCGACATCCTTGAATTTCGGCGTGAACCCAGCTCGAACCACGTTGTCAGATGCAGCCATGCATTCAATGATGTCGCCGCTCAGGTATGCGTGGATATCATCCGCCTTCAGGAACATCGCCTCGCCAACCTCTAATTTAACGTAGTTCAAAAAGAAGAGAACAAAGAGGCCAATGTCTCCAGGAAATTGACGGTTGAGTCTCACGACCAGGTCGGCTAACTCTTCACCTGATGTCGATGGTAGCCCACCGGCTGCAAATTCCGACCCCTCCTTCTTTGCAGATTCAAGAAGCTCCTTGCTAGCAGCCTCCACGTCTTCCTTCTTAGAGTTCATGAGAGAAGCGAATGCCTTTTGTAATGCCTTCCTGTTCTTCTCTTCATCCTCTTTTTTCTCTGATGTTTCTCGTCCCGTCACCGCAAGTTTAAACGCATCAGCCTCCTCCTCGCCAACGAGGCCCCTCAGCGATGGTACCGTAGTCAAGAAGTGAGAGATTTCCGCGAGAGGCCTAAATCCACAGAGGCCATCAAATGGGGTGATCGCAATTGTCATCTCAGGCTTGTGGTTATCGTCGGGATAATTTTTCGCATCCCGAGCGTGCAATTGCTCAGCCAACTTTTTGTTCGGGTGGGCTTGGATGCTGAGGGCCTTTCCAATTGATAAAACTTTGAACAGGAACGGGAGTTTGTTTCCAAATCTGGCACTGATATCTTGCGAGAGGAGTGCCTGGTTGTCTTGGACTAGGTCGAGAAGAGTGCGGTTGGTAAGGACATCTTTGGAGGGATTGGAGGGATGCGTTCCCATCCATAGCTAGTCAGCGTCAGCTTATTGCCAAAACTCATCATGTTTCGTCCCATACCTCTGCATATGGTTTGTCTTCTTGGATAGAGAAATCGGCGGTTGGGGTAGCTGCAGCGAACTTGGCAGCCGCAGAATCGTGGCCTATCTTCCCCCAGTCATAGCTGTTTGCTCCGCATTGGAGTCTGATCAATGGAACTTGCATGGCTGACACAAAGGGATCTCCTATGCAATGTAATGATTGGAAGTCAGGAGCTGTTTGCGGTCTGTATCAGTTTCTCATTGCTGGCGTAATTCACGATCACCCCGCCATCGAGATCCGCTTCAACCAATCAAGGATTAGCGCGGATTTCAATGACAGGGCTGAACTTCCGCCTTCTGCTTTTCCGTCACTCCTTCATCCCCAGACGTCTTTCACTAATTCTGTGCGGGAAGCTGCCGCACAGAAACCAACGAGGTAAGTAGATATGTCCAGTGGCTCTTGAATTTAGTTCAAATCTCTTATGCTCAGCACCGATCTCGACCAACTGTGTACTAAGGGGCAAGCTAATCTTGACGCCTGTTAGTTACCAAAAACCCCCAAACCCGACCGGCCTCGACGGAAGGCAATCAGCTCGAATCAAGCGATTTTAGGACTCTCCGGAGACAAATTGCACGTATACCGAAAGTCCATCTGACAGCACAGATATGTCTTCACAAAGAAGCCGGGCACCCCGAGGTGGTGCTCGCGCTGGTCCACATGAGACGGGAGAAGAGGCGCAACTCTGGAACGACACGCAAGAAAAACTTGTGAAGCTGGAGAAGAATGAGGCTAGGGCGAAGGAGTTAAGAAAGGAGATATTTGATAAGGAGGCAAGTATGAAGTTGCAAGAAGAAGCGGGGATAAGTGGGTGATTCGATCCCTTACCAGGAAGCCCAACTAACATCTGTCAGAACCATCCGTAGAAGATCTGGATGCCCTCGGTGGCTTGTATCGAGAAAATGTTCGAATTGCTGAGAACTCTAAATCTCTCCTGGAATCCGAAGACACATTAACAAAAGTGCAACTTCTTCAGGCGATGGTCTCTCACACAGAAGAGAGCCAGGAGCCAACCACGAACCGTCTCTCCGCTTCTCGCGACTCTAGGTCAAATATAGATTTTGATGGGCCATCGGATTCTCCCGTGCCGTCTCCAGCAGAGAACAAACATGTAAGAAAGGTAGGTACGAGCAGAACGAGCAGCCAGCCGCCACGTGAGAGGGAGGCTGCGAAAGATGAAACCGAGGAGAAAGAACCCAATTCTAGCAGAACAAAGATCACTTTCGCATTGGGGGCTGAGGTAGCCTTCAAGCCTAAGATTCCGGGCCAAACAGAAGAGCATGATTGGATTCAAGGGATCGTTGTGAAGGTCATTGGCGAAGGGAAAAGCCGTCGCTATGACGTTCAAGACCCCTTTCCTGACGATGCCGCTCGACCAGGAGAGACGTATCGATCGTCTGCTTCATCAATGGTCAAGATCCCACCTATTGGGACTCCATTGGCTGACTACGAAGTTGGAAAGCGGGTTCTCGCTCTCTATCCGGAAACGACGACATTCTATCGAGCAGATGTCAAAGCTATGCTGGACGGTGGTGCCAAAGTCCAACTTCTGTTCGAAGATGAGGCAGCGGGAGCTCTCAAGATTGTCGAGCGAAGGTTTGTTCTAGATCACAAGGGCTAGAATGTCGAGATTATCAAATGTCGATCCTCAGGAGCATAGGATACTGATTGGCGTTTAAAGGTACGGCGGGCCAGTGGGACAAAAGGAAGGGAATACCATAACATACTTTTTTATTGCAGGCCTTTTTAATATGTATATCCCCTCTAGTCTTAATTGATATTGATTAACAATTAATATTACTAGCTGGCAAGTAGTATAATGCTCATGCCCATTACTGTCCTCGACACTTAACACACGATATAGTTTCAGAGACATCTTTTGCCACATATTTAAGGCGCCAAGGCCATCAACGCGCCCACAACCCCTGAAACAAGCGCGTCCGATCTCATTTCCTCATGTTAATCTCCTTAGACGTCGACAGGATGGATTTGCCCACAGTGCAAAATTTCTAATAATATCCATTCGACCTCCTTTCCTGTGTACCTACACCTTAACACACCGCACGCTCACTTTCGCATATCACCCCAGCTTTCCTCTCCTCTTTCTTACGAGGTAGATCCGCCAGCTTCATTCCCATTCTGTGGCCCACGCGACAGGAGGCACAACTGCCACCTCGTAACTACAAGGGTCTCAGCCTTGCCAACTATCCTGGGGAAAGTGCCGAATAGCTTTATAAAGGACGGCAACTTTCAGAGCGACCTCCTAAGCTGGCAAGTTCTGCTCTTAGCCACACTCCAAACCTAACCCTCTCGACCAAACTCCGCTCCTCCCTACCATCAGTCTTCTCGTCGATCCGTCAACCAGTCAGTCGAAATGGGTGGACAAATCAGCAAGATGATGGGCAAGATCTTCGGATCGAAAGAAATGCGACTGCTCATGTTGGGCCTTGACGCTGCCGGAAAGACAACTATCCTTTATAAGTTGAAGCTTGGCCAGGATGTGACCACCATTCCCACGGTTGGATTCAACGTTGAGACGGTCACGTACAAGAACGTCAAGTTTAACGTGTGGGATGTTGGTGGACAAGACAAGATTCGGCCATTGTGGAGACACTACTTCAGCGGTATGTTAGCCCTGTGCTACAGAGGAAGAGCAGGATTCACGATTTGGGGAGAGTTACTGTGAAGATGATAGCGTATTAGAGTTCGTGCTGACAGAATATAGGTACACAAGGCCTCATCTTTGTAATCGACTCTTCCGACAAGGCACGCATAGAGGAGGCGAGACAGGAACTTCACCGAATCATTAATGACCGAGAAATGAAGGAGTCTTTACTTCTAGTATTTGCAAATAAGCAGGATATCCCTGGAGGTATGCCCGTCCACCAATCTGACCTTGTGTGTCGTAAGAAGAGGATGAATAATTGACTATTAAATATAGCCATGAAGCCACAAGAAGTAACGGATGCTCTTAAACTGACGCAGCTGAAGGATAAGATATGGTTTGTCGTGCCAAGTTGTGCCACCACTGGAGAGGGCCTGTTGGAAGGGCTGGTTTGTACCCTGCTTTCACAATTCGTCCCTCATGCAACGTCAATTATGCTGGCGTGAATGTTCTACAGCTGTCTTTCTAACAAATCTACAGGCATGGCTATCCAACAATGTGAAATCCCCACCGAGCACAGCAGCACCAAAGAAGTAGATTGTTGATTATAAATCTCCTATCATCTGAGCGCAGCACAGCAACGGCCTCATCACGTCTTAGAAACATGAAGAAATAGGAGAGTAACAATAATGTTGTATTGACAAAGGGTTTTGCGTTTGCTTGCGCTATGTACATTTGATGCAGCGAGTCCTTTCTATATGCGATCGTACGGCGGCGATACCAGACTTATTATTTCTTTGCAAGCTGGGAAGACATCTCTCTCAACACGTGATGGATAGATGGCGGAATGGCGAGCGAGTTATTCTCGGGATACCCTATGGCTCTGTGAATGATCTTTCTTCTCCTTGGAGAAACTCCGCGCGGTTGGGAGGGATCCTCCAGGTATACAATATTTGTAATTCTAGACATTTTGTAATTTTTTAGGAGGTAGTCGCCTGGCGAATGATTAATGATATTTGCTTAGTCCCATGCTTTACACATGCGTGAGAGTGATTGGTGCTATAATGTCTGAAATTCTTCTCTCGGACACATGGCATACCGAGTACCGTCACAGTTAACTTCTCACATACTCGCCCCATCATCTCTTGACATGCAATGGGCATTAAATAGCTAGGCCAGTTGTTGCCAGGTGTGTCAAACTTGCCAAAATGGATAACACTCTGGCCAGTCGTGCTAGTCAGTAACAGATCTACGTGCCACGTCCATCGCCTTAACTACATGTTGGGTGTTCTGGTCCCTGTCTTTTTCGTTGTTGAATAGCTGCAGCTCAGCAGTGTGGGATGAGCTCCCGTGGGCAAATCGCCATTCAGGACATCCCAAACATCTGATTTCGGAGAGCAAGATCAGAACTACTTAGCGCTGCATGCTGTATTCAATCGGGTTGTGGATAAGAAACAGCCCGATTGGCTGTCCAAACCCGCCATGAACGAACACCATAAATTTATTCGATGTCCAAGACTGAGAGGCTTGCATCTTTCACGTTCACACCGCTCCTCTATACGAAGTACAGCGACTCTGCATCGGGGTACACGAATAGCGATCCGCCTCTAGCCGCTTCGGATGTGTCGATTGCCGAAACCCAGCCTCCGGAACTCCAAACCAACTTTCATCATTCTTTCATCCTCTTTGTTGGTCTGGTATCATCCGGCAATCCACTTCTCTTAGTCCCCGGTAAACTTGACGTCCGAATATCGTTATCGTCCTGACTGACCCTGCGATGCGGGTATTCCATCTTCATACCCTCGAAACAATTACCCGATACTTTATCACCTGTGCTAAAGAACGGGTGTTGCAGTGCAGTTTGGGCGGTTAATCGCTTCTCTGGGTCGTATTCGAGCAAGGCCGAGAGTAACTTATAGCCCTCTGCGCCAAGCGAGGCATTCGATGATGGAGCAGACGTAGGAGAATGTGAATTAATGGTGCTGTAGTACCACTTCTCAAGGCTCGATCCTCCGGTCTTAGCATGCTGGTTTGCAGACAATGTAGAGAGCTGAAGATATTCGGGCATGCTGACCAGATTGGGCCACTTCTCTTTCGTAGGAAGCCCCATGATCTCGACGATCTTCTGCATCTGGTTCCGTTGAAAGGGCACCGTCTTTTTAGAGTCCATCTTTGCTTCTTCACCTTTGAATATTGGACGCAGGGACAAAAGTTCGGCGAATATACATCCCACCGCCCACATATCAATCGCAGGTGTGTAGTGGCGGGATCCGAGCAGGAGTTCGGGGGCCCGATACCAGATCGTTACCACAACTTTATCGCCACTGAACAGCGAATGAAGGGGTTTGTTGAAGAGCCGCGCGAGACCAAGATCGCCAATTTTTACCTCGCCACTAGAGGTTACCATGATGTTTGCTGGCTTGAGATCTCGATGCAGAACCCAATTGGAATGCAGATACTGACAACCATTCAAGAGCTGAAACATGATACTCTTGACAGTTGCCGGCGGGATAGGGTGCCTAGTAGGCTGCGTATGGTGATGAATGATTTGGAGGAGGTCGTGCTCGGCATATTCGAAAACCATGAAGATACATTTACCTTCCAAAATGATTTCCACAAGCCGGATGACATTTACATGGCTCAGCTCGGAGCATAGAGCCATCTCTCGTACGGCGGACTGGGATATTCCAGTGTACTGGATTTGTTCGCCTTCCTTGTCTTTGATTTATGATCAGGATTACCGTACCTGGAAGTTTTCACGCTTACTCACCTGGCTTAAATTTCTTAATTGCAAACTCCCCGGCCTGGCCATTTCGGCCCACAGCCTTGTAGACTCGTCCATAGGTTCCGCTGCTGATGAACCCTATGACCTTGTATCGGTCAACCACTCGTACTTTACTCTGGTACCCAATGCTGGGACTCCTATCAGAAGACTCTGAATGAAATGTTAGTGAGAGAAGACGATAAATAATGCATTGTTCAAACAGACGAGTAGTATATCCTCCTCTAGCAATAAACATAGTGCGTTACCATGAAACTCATCTAACTGAATTTACGTGGCAGCCTATGTAATCAGGACACGAGATCAAAGCAGAAGAAGAAAGACGAAGTGAGATGGAAGTACTGCGTATAAAAAAGGTGCAAGGAAGCGAATATAAGTACCCTCAAGAGCTAAGTGGACGCTCCGCTTCAACGACTGGGTTCTGGATGCGGAGACCGAAGACGCGCCACCGCCGGACGACGGCGGGTTCGACGCCAGACTCATCAGATATGCAATACAATGCGGAGAACGTTCGATGCCGGCACAGGACTGGACAGATATGCGCACAGAGCGCAAGAGAAGACACGCTGTCAAGTCACGTTTCCAATAATAATAAATTGTCCGGCGAGCTAGCTCGGGTCACTCGACCGGCTCATCCAGCGTTGTCCTCGGCACAGGGCGTTTAGAAGGTGATTTTTGGGAGGCGTCGTATCCGGTGGTGGCGGATCTGTGCTCTGTTGCTGATAACTCAGATTGCCTAAGCAGGCATCCATCAGGTGGCTGGGTCAATGTGCCAACATGTGACGGGTCGGGATGCGAGCAGCAAAGCGGCGTGAGACAGGAGGGCCCGTATGAGACAGCAGAGATGGAAAGTTAGAGAGTGAGGAGGCATAAGGGTACGAGGTTTCGCGATTGTGGTGTTGATAATCATCCCGCCACCAGGAGAGGTGGAATGTATATCGCGCATAAAATATGCATAAAGTATTTGTGCCAAGATCGCAACCGCCTCATCATAACCGTAACCGCCATAGTCTCCTCAGGTGTTCATCACAGTAACCACCATGGCTTCGACCAGCCTGCGACAGTGCATCCGGGACGTCACCCTCTATCTGGTCTATCTGATCTTCGTCACCACTCTCGGGCCTTTACAATTCGGATTTCATCTGGTAAGAGACACTTGTCCCGCTCTCCAGCCATAACACCCGTTCTAACCCCACGCAGTCCGAACTAAACGCCCCTCAAGATGTCATTACATGCAAAGAGCGTGAAGTTGCCGACCATGTTGGCTCACAGCCAGACTCCAGACTTCCACAATGCATACCTATGAGTGAGCCCGAATTCGCATTCCTCTCGTCGATGTTCGTCGTCGGAGGGTTGGCGGGAGCATTAGTTTCTGGACCGGTGTCGACGGCTTACGGAAGATTGTTATCTATGCGCCTAACCAGCGCCTTCTTTATCCTAGGCTCCGCTCTCGAGACGCTGGCACGCGACGTGCCTATTATGTCAACTGGACGATTCTTCGCGGGCATTGGTGCAGGCGCCTCAACGGTTATTGTGCCTCTCTATATATCAGAAGTCGCCCCGCCTAAAGAGAGGGGTCTGTTTGGGACCATGACACAAGTCATGATTAATACCGGAATCCTCTTTACCCAGACATTGGGGTACTATCTGAGCAGTGGCCCTTTGTGGAGAATTATCCTAGGCGTCGGGGTTGGGCTAGGGCTGCTCCAAGGCATTGGGTTATGCTTCGTCCCGGAAAGTCCAGCCTGGCTGGCAGCACACAAGGATCCTCAACAAGCTGTTAAGACATTACAACGGATCCGCGGCACGGGAAATTCTATTGCAGAGGAAATCGAGGAATGGGACGTAAACACATCAATGCCTGAAGAAGAAGTACTATTGCGGGATCCAGAAGCTGCACCTCGCCGGCTGTCAACTATCAGCAAATCCTCCCAGAAGTCAGTTGAGCACATTGGTTTCTTTGGGGTAGTCCGTGATCCTCTCTACCGACCGGCAATCGTCGCGGTTGTTGGAATCATGTTCGCCCAACAATTTTGCGGCATAAACAGCATCATGATGTACTCAGTATCGCTCCTCTCTGGAGTTCTCCCAATGTCTTCCGCTCTCCTCACAATCATGATCTCCATCGTGAATCTTTGCACGACGATTGCATGCGCCCCTCTGGCAGACAAGGTTGGGAGAAAAGCCTGCCTTCTTCTCTCCATCTCCGGAATGGGATCGATGGCTCTTTGCCTCGCACTTTCTCTTCGCTGGGAGGTCAAGATCCTATCTGCCATCTCGGTTCTCCTCTTTGTAGCCTCATTTGCCACTGGCCTAGGCCCAGTCCCCTTTATGATGGCTTCCGAATTGGTTGGCCAGGAAGCTGTTGGAGCCACTCAGTCTTGGTGTCTGGCTTCCAACTACGTCTTTACATATATCGTCGCGCAGTTCTTCCCTATCATCAACTCCTACTTGAATCAGCACTATGGGGGCGCAGGGTGGGCATACTTCATTTTTACTGCATTTGCAGTTATATCCTTCTTATTTGTGAGCTGGAAGGTTCCTGAGACAAGAGGGAAAAGGGGACCCGATGAAGTGTGGGGAAGGGATAGGAGGGCGGATTGAACACTGCTTTGAGGAGTCTGGAGGTAGGAAATATAAACATTTATTCGTCGTCGCTTTATGAATCTGTTCACCCACAAGCATTCACTGGTATCTATATTTCTCTTTGATATGAGTAGTTCTCAGGTCAAGTGCCGCACCCTTAGTACTTACAACTTGTTGGTGGTTATGGTATTTGGGATTACTCAGAGATTATAAATCTATCAGGATGGCGGGTAACTTATTTTCCCCTATCTGCGGAGATGGCGCAATTCGCAGGGGATGAGTTGCAACATAGAAATAGCCTCGACATCTATCTGGATGCACCACTTTTGATTCAAGATGTTTGGTCACTGGTGCCGGGGCAAGACTGTGCCCCGTATAAGAACTACAACTGCGACCCCTCTTCTGCCTCACCTCATTTATTTGGTCCCTCAAATCAAGACTTCAGAGCGTTAAGTATACCTGCACAAGAAATTTCAGTATGTCTGTCACACAGTCTCAAACTATTACGTCTGCGTCTCGAGATGCACCATTGCCAGCCCAGAACCTGAGGCAGTATGAGTTTGAGAATCTTGTACCTTATGTTCATCCTCCGGAGACGAAAGAGGATCTGCCTTGGTCTGAACTCGTGACTCTTGACCTATCTGACTTTGACCGTCCTGGCGGAAAGGAAAGGTTGGCCAAGCAGCTAGAGCACGCCGTCCATCACGTAGGATTTTTCTACGTAAAGAATTATGGGCTTACGCAAGAGCAAGTCGATCGCCAATTCACTCTGGCCAAGAATTTCTTCGCTCTCCCAGTTGAAGAAAAGGCCCTGTCCGAGGTTGACTATGGAAATGCGGACTACAATGGCTGGCGTCGATCCGGGCGACGACAGCTACAACAAAATGTGAAAGACAACATTGAAATGTACAATTTTGCCAAGTTCACGAAAGACTTTGAAGGGAAATACCGCCATCCGGATCTAATCAAATCACATCTGCCTGAAATTGAAGTGTTTGCCAAGGCGCTTCATTCTAACGTTATACTTCCCCTTCTTCGACTCTTCGCTATTGTCCTTAAGCTTCCAGACGAGGAATACCTCGTGAAACAGCACACATACGAGAAGCGATCTGAAGATCACTTTCGATATATGATCTATCACCAGCGCACCCCGGAGGAGCATGAAGCAAGCGGGTACGGGCAGACAACTGGCCACACAGACCTCGGGACGGTTACGCTACTATTTCGCCAACCTGTCGCCGGGCTGCAGATCTTAGGTGAAGACGGGAAGTGGACGTATGTCTCTGCGCAGCCAGGAACCATTACGGTCAACCTCGCAGATACCGTCTCTCACATTACCGGAGGCTACTTGAAGAGCTCCGTACATCGCGTCGTGGCGCCACCTACGGACCAATGGGATTATGATCGAACTGGGCTTCTCTACTTTGCACGACCACATTCCGATACAATCCTGGTTCCTATCGAAGATAGTCCCGTCTTGAAAGAGGCAGGCGTCAAGTCCAGGTTTGACAAGCCGATTAGCATGGGAGAGTGGGTGAAGGCAAAGCAGACGCTACAATTGAATCCTGAGATAACCGCCAAGAAGTATGCCGAGTCTGGCGATGGAACAGTTGAAGTAATTGGCGGGTTCAGAGATCGCAAGTATGCTTGACTGCACATCAGCAAGTGACTGGCTGTATGCTATATGCGACATGTAGTAGAGACCGTAGTCAATATATCAATGTCCTGTCGTGCAGTCTTACATTTCCGTGAGGCCTAAATTTTGCGTCGTTGCCAAAAGGGAGGGTTGTATAGCAAGGGGGCAGTTTACAAGCAGTTGGAGCCAAATGCTCTCTGCGGAAATTAATTCCGTGTAGCTATCTTGGGACTATATGTTGGGCCATCAAGTCTTGCCTCGAAGTCCACCGTACTCTTAATCCACCGCACCCTTAATCAAAGGCAATCCATATCAGCAGTGCGGTATGGTATCTTACAGACAAGGAGTGAAGGAAATATGATTGCCCATATTTTATGCCCTCCGATTCGAATTTCCTTTCACCATAATTTTTCCACTACTGCAATCGCAGACCCATATTTCTCTCGAAGGTTGAGACATGCTTGAGCTTGAGCTCGATTACTCTGAAATAAGTCAATCCAAATTGTACAATGAACACCAGTCTCCTCTCTTAATGTGCTTTGGTGTATCTCAGAGTTCTTACGCTTCATGGACTCTCGTTGAAACCTCAGTGCCTCTAGTCGCTCCCTCAGAAGAGTGTTAAAGGTCGGCTGTGAGAAAGCATTACGGAGGCGATTGACTTCAGAAATCAAATCCCAGTCATCCTCAACATCGGGTGCCTCGACGAAGGTCCAGAACTCGTCAGATTTCATGTCATGGATGATTTGCAATTCCGCCTTGGCTACAAAAGATGTTAAGTTGGAAGATATGGAGCTTGAATATATGAAGTATTCCAGTGGCTCCACACCTTCCGAATGATTAGATCCAGAGCATATTCCCCTTAAGGTGTTTGCTTGGTCGTCAACTCCAGTATTTTCTCCAACGGTTAGGACATGTTCTGATGCTTGCGATGTGAGAGATGTAGACGTCTGTAATCTTTAGCTTCAACTGTTTCAAGATTTGATTTAGACTTAATTGGACTCCATACAGCTTGGTTCCATACACGCTTCCGATATAGTCTGGAACGTGCCTCTGCTAATGTTTCTGCAGTATCGTCTTTTGCTCTCTCATAATCTCTGTCAATAATATTGTATTCCGCATCTTTGAAGGAGGTCTGGCCATCAATGGATTTTTGGTCTTCAGCCAAAGAAACTGCGACAGGAACGATCGGCCCGGTCGAAGGGTTAGAACCCCAGTGTTTAGTAGTTGAAAGCCTTGCATGTGGGGGAAAATGACTGGCCTGTCTTATCTGACTTCTTTCCTCTTCCGTTCTGCGTATTCTGCATGCTTGTCATTTTGATATTGAAAGCTTTTGTCTGCTTCAGAAGGGGCGGGTAGAAAGGTGGAAAATTGCATTGAAGGAGGAAAATCGACCTTCTTATAGTTATTTCAAGCAGTATACAGAGTATTAAACTCAGCATGGCTGCTTCGTCAGCGACGCCGTTTGGTCTGCCGTCCCGTTGAGTAACAAGTTGAATTCAATATACTGTGATTCACATTATTCCTGGCAAGGGAGTGTAGGGCTTTTTTTGGTCTCACTGCACTGATTTTCAGGCGCCATATTGAGCACTATATTGTTCTCGCTGGATTGTCGGTGTCATTACTTCTGCAGCCACAGATCAGGTCCCAGATCCCCGTGAGCATAAAAGAGGGTATCCTAGCTAGAATCTTAATCCGCCATATAGCCAACACTAAGGCCAGTATTTTTATATTATTTACTTGGAACTCGGAATATCCGCAATTTAATAGCCTCAAGCTTTGTAGATATATGTAACGTATAGTTGTCTAGTGCCTTGAAGCCCTGGGATGACAGAGCCGAAGACACACAGACTACGGAATTGCGTACGCAGTATTCTCGGCGTCTATTAAAGAAACAACTTCAAGGTTTCATTCAATTCATGAGCTGTTGAAATTTGGCCCATCCTTCGGCAGCCTATAGAGTAATCTTCTCAATGGACCATGCAGTTCCTGTAACGCCAACAAAGTAATAGCTATCCTCCGAGATGCAAAGAAGTATTTGATGACTTCAATAGCTATACAAACATCAAGCCTGCCCGTACAAGCATACGCAAACAGCATCCAATTGGACTTAAAATTCGTTATCAAGAACCTCTGCCAACCTAGCTGCCTTGTCCTCCTTTAACTGTTCCAGGAGACTATCCAGATTATCATCCACACTCTCAAAATCAGTATCAACGCACTTCGAAATGAGCAGCTTGTACTTCTCCCCCTTTTCACCCGCACCTGCTTTCGCCAGGCCATCAACATATGCTTTGACCAAATTTTGCCTCTTAGTCTGCTCATCGAGTAACAGTTTAGCAAGCATAGCTCGCTCTTCAACATCGTCTTCCTGACTAGACGGAACAAAGCCATTTTGCTTAGTTTCTTCTTGCTGCACTAAGAATTGGAGCCGCATCTTTTGTTGCTGCTCAACAAGAGAGATGACTATATCCTCGACGTGCGTTAGCTGCTTGATGTTCTCTGCTTCGCTCTCCGGATCCTCCGCGCGGTAGCCGAGATCGAGAATCTCTTGGCGAAGTTGTGCGAGCTCTATTTGTGTTTTGTTTAAGATCATCTTCGCATTCTTCTCGGCCTCGTCTTGTTGATTGAGTTCATCGTCAAAAGAAGCAGCTAGTTCACGGAATTTTTCGAGCACGAGAGGGGTGATCTTGTTTTCAACAGACATGGCAGCCTCAGAGTTATGTGAGGCTGTGTGACGAGAGGTATAGTTAGGATCATTGGGTGGATCATATTGAGTTGGTGCGAATGGCGAAGAAGAGGCTGCTGGAAAACGATTGCTAAGACGCTCTGAATTCAGTGCCGAAATGAGTTCTTGAGCAGTCTCGCCATTATTATTTGGAATATCCACCGATGCCCCGCGTCCCATGAGTGCTCTAACACATTTTCGAGCCTTATTTCTAGCTGCAAGATGTATGGCAGTATCACCATTCCCATCTTGTGCGTCGATGAGACGTTGGACATTCTCTGGCTCCAATATCTCTTGTAGTTTGTTAAGAATGACATCCAGGTAATAACGAGCACACTGATTCTTGTGATGGCTCATGGTAATGTTAGCAGCATGATGAATGGCTGTCGACCCGTAGTTGTCAATATGGTCGATAGTTTCGAATAACTCCTTGACAACGGCAGGCATTGTTTGTTTGTCCAAACAATTGGTAAATAGCACGGCACGGATGAGTGGGGTCTCGCCTCGGTCATTGCGAGCCGCGATGTCTCCACCAAATCTCTTCAGCTGCTTCATAACCTCTACGTCCCCCATGGAAGCAGCCCAATGCATGCCGGTGTGCCTAAGATTATCAACTGGGAAATTGGGTTGGAAGTTAGGCGGCGGCTCAGGCTTTGTGACACTGCCAGGTTGTTCATTTGACATCATAAAGTAGTCAAGAAGCTCGTCGGCCCAGATAAGGTGGGCTTGCTCTGCAGCATCACGTGCTTGCTCCTCTCTCTTGCGCTTTCGATGGCCAGTTGACTGTGCAGACATATCATAGGGATCATCGTCTCCCATAAATGACGTTGAAGCGACAGTAACATCATCTGCCATACTCTCATCATCATTAAGTTGTGCGCTGATATTATCATACTCATCACCGCGTGGTGCTGCCACTGGATTAAGCATGTTAGCGCCGTCGGTTTTTTATTCTTGGTAACTCACTGTTCCCCCACTTTGGAATGGCAGGTTTCTTTGGTAATTTTGGCTTGTTTGTGGTATGCTTAGGAGCAGGCGGAGGGCTCAGATTTCCGGGGATAAACTCAAAGATTGTGCGGAGTTTGTCGTATACGCCATTGCGTTGCGCCAAAGCCTGGCCAGATTCGAGAGGGACCCACGTGCCTAACGTCAAGTTAGAATTTTTTGCCTTGCTATAGACAGAGCGATTGCAGCCGACCTTGGTACTTGCCATATCCTCCTTGGATCTTTTCATGGAGTTCTTTCTGAACTTCTCTCTCAAGGATTCGGGTCCTTGCTGGCTTGTCGAACCCGGCAGCTTTCAAGATGTGGGTAGCATTGATCCAGTCATCAGCCCGACGGCGCATAACTAATGGTTGATATTAGTAAATTTCCCAGCAGGACTAGGCGTGGTCCTTACCATGCTCCTTGAGACCCTCGCCGAATTGGTATTCGTAGACAGGCACCTGCATTAATTTAGTCGCGTAGATCAATTATGTAGTCTGCCATGCTGTAATGTAAGAGAGCATACATTACTATAGGTGGCTGTATAGACACCCGGTCCAGAAGGTTTGACCATCTTGTTCTGCCACCCGTCGGCAGTAGCGGCGGGGAGCTTCAATTAACTTGTGCCGTGGCTGGTCCCGGAGAAACGATGTTGCTTGGTGCCGGGGAGGGGAAACGCTTGAGAATGAACACGCGTCACGATCGGGGAAGGTATTTGGAGTTGCAATCCAAATACTGTGGTATTGTATAAAGCGCACTAAGCGGCCGCGTCGAAGAGGTGGAAGGTGAGGTGGAAGGAGAATGAGGCGACGCGACGTCTTAGCCTGAAAGACGCGAGCGCGTAAAGTGAAAGTTGCGCGGATGAGTTTGGGATTAGTAATCACGTGATATCCATTTGCCCATCTGCCTTGGTTTGTCTACTTCTTGTATTCCAATGAGGGAGGTGGGTATGCACTCCCAGGCAGGTCAGTGGGATCGTATGACATGCTTATAGTTTCAGGCCGTGATGCAGCGGCTAGGTACTGTCTCGTTCTTTGCCAAATTATCTATAGATGCTCATCTGTATACAACATCGTAGTATCTACCTAGACATCCTGAACTGTAGTCTCTGATCTCTGGCTAGTGCTAACACATGTTTTGATAAAGCAGTGCGAATCCACATTGCAGTGGAGTACATCCCACACACCTTATAAATGCACACTCATTCCCATACGCCATGTTGTACAACCAAATGCGCGGAAAGTTTCCTTTGACGTTTGACCTGTATCTCATACATTTCAAACGATATTCAACGGCCAGTGCAATGACTTGTCTAGTCATCATCTTTATCGCTCCGATCGCTATCACTCAGATCGATTTGCTTCTTCCTCCTTTCTAAGCTCATCTCTCTAAATGTACTCCAACTTAGGAGTAGAAATGCACCCACGATTAGCAACCCTCCACCTATGGCCACCGGGGTTAATGTCTTGCCTCTCCATAGCCAGTCGGCAATGGCTACTAGAAAGATTGTTAGCAGTGCTGCAACACTACTGAGCACCGGGCTCGTAAGACTGATGAGAACTAGGAACGAGCCGGAAAATACGGCGTTAGCAAGGACCGAGATAAGCAACATCCAAGCAGCTTCTCCTTTGGGCCACTCGAAGCGCTCAATGTGAAGAACATGGAGGATCGGAAGAGGGAACCACAGAACCAGGAGGGTGAATGAACCAATCATGGAGCCAAAGGTATTAGCAAAGATCATTCCACGACCTGGTGAGGTACCTTCCGGGGGGCAAGCCAATCTTTTATACAATACTTCATACAAGCCATAGAGCACACTGCCAATACCGATCACCAGATTCCCCAACATGCGGTTACTTGGTTCGGTTGGATCTGAGGCATCATCATCCTGCTTGCTCGGTGCGTACGAAACAACCAATACACCGATAACAGCTAAAATCACCGCAAGGGATTTATCTAGGCGGAGCTTTTCTTTTAGAATTGGGACGCTGAAAACATATGCAAAAAATGCAGAGCAGTTGTAAATGGCTGTGAGATCGGACGGGGACGTCATATCGACGGCCACATACCAAGATCCGCCGGCAACGGTAAGAGCGCAGGTAACGAATGCGGTCATGCGAATCATATACATGACTGGTGAATGCTGGGTTCTGGGCACAGAAAGCTCCTGCGTCTCGACCATCTGAGCCGTTGTTCGAAGAAGATAGACATGCCGGCGCCAAAATGTTTCCCATGGCATATTCCACTTTTGTATTCGAAGAACAAGGAGTTGGAAAGGCCACAGTAGTGTCCATGATCCGTGGGTTAGGTACCTGGTTCCTTGTCAGATCAGTTAGTTATAGGATACTCTCTACTTACAGCATGCAATAAGCTTTATTCCACTCGAGCACGCTCTGGATATAGACAGCAGTCTCCGTCTGAACCACAAAACTGACCAGACTTAGCATCAGGAAGAATGCCGCGTACGTATATTTCTTTTTCGTCGCTAACTTCGCCTGGGTATCTGGACTTCGGCTCCTCATAGTAGACCGCCGAGTGAACAGAGCAGGTCGATCAGCGATATCTGGCGAAGAGAGATTGCCCGTACGACCTCTTTCAGAATCACTGCTCTGTAGCAATGGCTGCTGAGACCTCCCATCTGTGGGCCTATGTAGAGGAGGACGTCTGTCCCCCATCCTCCCAAGGTCGTCTTCAAAATCCGAATCGTCCTGGTCGAAGGAGACGTGCCTAGTCGGCGTGCTGCTTCGCGTGGCAGAGAGATTACCCGATCGATCCCGAGATGTTGCAGCCGACGAGGCTTTGGAGATGGGTCTTGATGTCTGCCACGTATCCGACTCAATGGTCAGGGGTTGCTTGACATTGAGGATGTTGTGCGGCGGGTGACCTCGACGAGACATTCATGCGGCTGGAGGACACACGGGGTGTTGCTGACAAAATTCGGCGAGGCCACGGGTGCGTGAGATGGATTGGGAGTTGAGCGAAGCACGTCCAGAAGATCATGGGGGTCACTGTGGGGGAAGGGTGCTGGTGCAGCCATCGACATGCCAGGTCCCAGGGTTTCCTGCTGGGGTCGTATCGCAGTTCGCCTATACGTGGGAGGCGTGGCGGGAAAGACACTTCCGTCACGTGATGGGGTCATTATTCAGGCATGGGCTGGAGCTGGATTCTGAATTCCATTTTACCGGCCATAGAAAATTGGTGTTGCTAATGTCAAGTTCCTTGGCTGGTCGTCCAGCGGTGGCGGTCCTAAACTGCCTAAAGAGACTCATAGCACTGGATGGAGAGTAGGATTACAGCCAACGGAACAGTAATCTGAGTTCTTGAAGAGAAATCCTACTACATGTTCTGTCAAGGCAGGATCCAAGAGTAAGGTAACTCATGCTTCGAGTCCTGCACTATGATAAGATACATGAAATAGAAACGTCTCTCAAACAAACCCAGGTGCAAGAAGATAGGTACAATCCTAACACGGGCCACATGTACCGGCATACTTTGCTGGATCTCGAGATAAAGAACACCCCGATATAAAGGAGCAGAATGAGCGTGCAGTGATCAAATTGTAGAAGCCACACCCAAAATCCTCACGATGCATGGAACTATCTTACGCCCAATATTGCCCAAACTACTCGATGAGACTTACCGAGTTGCAGCAACACTATGGGTCCTGCCTTGGCTGAAAGATACGGTAGAAGGATGGATGCAGCTAGTAGCAATCTTTAATCAATGGTGAACCATAATTCAAATATTTTGGACCTCTGGTATCCGGAAATGCCAATTACCCCAACTCCACGCTAAACGATCAATGCCATTGCCTTTCTTCACCAGTCATCAAAGATAATCCTTCTTTCTGCTTGTTCGGGTGTACTGGTTCAATCTCCACTCGACATCGCCATCTTTATTCTCTAATGTGCCTCCTCGAATCTCGAAGCATCTCATGGTCATCCTCGGTCCCACCTCCGCCAACTCGACACTTTGGTAGCCAGTTTTCACGAACACGTGATGCCGGACCTCTATGCTATCATCGATGTTCTTGAATGTCACGACTCGACTTCCAATTTTAGTTCTATTTGTGACAGCTTCCCGTGGCGGAAAGATATGTTTCAATATCCTTACAATTCGAAGTCCCAGTCTCGATGTGAAGCCTTCGAATATCAGGTGCGGGTAAGATTCGCTAACAGTGCCACGGGAACTATCTGGAATGTCATGGCGGAGGACAACGTTGTGCAAAGAAAACGATACCGTTGGACCATGTGGGAAATGTGAGAGGGTCAGGGCTGTTGGAATTCCACGATGCTCGTGGAGAAGAACCATGTCAGAGAGGCCAGATGCTTGTGCAGATTGCACTAGATTCGGTAGGATAAGATTACCTCGATTGAGTCGTATGGATGTTGGTAGCAGCAATCTTATCTCCTTGGCAAATGAAGATAATCGCGTCGAAGGGTCTCGAGAGGTGGAGACTAGGACTCGAGGATCAACTATTCCAGAGAGCTGAGCATATTCATCATCCAAATCTAGCTCCTCGCTAATTGTCAAGTCCTGTCTCGACTCATCGTATTTGTAGTCTTCTCGAAGCTTCTTGTCATTTGCAATGGCGGGGTCCAGAGGCTTTCCGGAAGCCAGTGATGCCCTCAACTTTGCTCGTTTCTCGCTGATTTCAGCATCTCGCAGTGTCAAGGCTCGACGGTAGAGGTAGTCTCGCCGTTGGCGGTTCCGTTTGCGTTGCACCTTTAGAGGTCAGTTACTCTTTCTTTTTCGTTACTCTCAGTGAGGGACGTAGGTCGCTCTGGTGGTATATATGCAGGCTTCCTACCCACTTCGGGACTTGATGTGGGACTTGAGGTCAAGACACCTGACAATGCCACGAGTAAATTTTAATGGCAAACTTACAATCATATCTCGTTATGTGTATTATCTCAAAGTCGTGCTGGTGGATAAAACTTAATGTGGTTGGTGTAGAGGAAAATAAATTTAATTAGCGCCAAACTTTATTTCGGTAGACAATCGGGCGGCACTATGGATTGTGAAATTCCGCTATGGCGCGGCTCTGCTCAACCCACCACAACTTTGTTGCCTCTCCCACCAAAGCACCGGGAAAGAAGTTTGCTCTGCCTAAGACGTGGAAAACTGCGCAAAGAAGCTTCCGGTGCTCTTGCGCACCTTGAGAATGACTTGAAGGGTCTTGTTACAGCTGCGACAAATCTTCTATCTTGCGCCATTAAGGCAGCTTAACAAAATCTTAAAAGTGCGTAACTCAGTCCCGCCCACTCTTCTAACTCCGGAGGCCGCATACTATGGTCTTTGGTATCCTTTTAAATTCACCAAGCCTGAGTAGCTAGATGCTGATATTATTCGCTTTCTACAGGAATCAAGTGAAGCGTGTCCGTCACCATGGAAGGCGCTTTCACCCACCTCGGAAACCACTTGATCTCGGACTCTGCCGCGGCGATCAACGCCGGCGCAGATGACCTCTCCAGTATCGACCCAGATGAGAGTCTGCTTTACGGGCAGTACGGTGGCCGGGGAGGCTTGGGTCCGAGCAGGAGGCGAAACGACGATGACGACAACGAGACGGAAGTTTTCGACGATGACGATGCGGAGAGCATGGCCAGTATGCCGATGGATGGCATGAAGACGTTAGGCTTGAGGGGAACTGAGGACGAGAAAGATCTCCCGTCGCATGCTTGCGCGTAAGTTGGCACCACCCCGAGAAGCTTTAGCTAGAGAGCTTACACTTTAAAGGTACTGTGGAATTCATTCTCCTAGCTGCGTTGTCAAGTGTCTTGCATGCAGCAAGTGGTTCTGCAGCTCTCGTGGCAATGCGACCTCTTCCCATATCGTAAATCACCTTGTCCGCGCCAGACACAAAGAAGTTCAACTTCATCCGCAGTCAAGTCTGGGAGACACGGTTCTCGAATGTTATAACTGTGGCACAAAAAATGTTTTCTTGCTCGGTTTCATTCCCGCTAAATCGGATACTGTCGTTGTACTGCTCTGCCGCCAACCATGCGCGTCAACTCCATCCTCGAAGGACATGAGCTGGGATATTTCGAGATGGCAACCACTTATCGAGGACCGTACATTTCTACCGTGGCTAGTATCTGTGCCTACAGATGCCGAGCAGCTTCGCGCCAGACACCTTACTCCCCCGAACATTGCCAAGCTAGAGGAGATGTGGAAGGACAATGCGAACGCCACTATTTCGGATCTTGAAAAAGCAGCCGGGATCGATGATGAGCCTGCCCCTGTGCTCTTGAAATACGACGACGCCTACCAGTACCAGAATGTTTTCGGGCCTTTGGTGAAAATTGAGGCAGATTATGATCGCAAACTAAAGGAAGCTCAGTCCGAGGATGGTCTGGTCATTCGCTGGGACTATGGTCTGAATAATAAGCATCTAGCAAGTTTCATCCTCCCTAAAATTGAACTTGGAGATGTTAAACTTGCGGTCGGAGATGAAATGCGCTTGAAATATAAAGGCGAGTTGCGGCCAGCATGGGAGGGCGTTGGATACGTCGTCAAGATTCCAAACAATCAATCCGACGAAGTCACCATTGAGTTGAGAAAGGTGGGAAATGACAAATCAGTGCCTACTGAGTGCACCCACAATTTTTCTGCCGACTACGTCTGGAAAGCCACTTCGTATGATCGAATGCAGTTTGCCATGAAGACTTTTGCTGTTGACGAGATGAGTGTTTCTGGCTACATCTTCCATAAGCTCCTTGGTCATGAAGTTGCGGCGGCTCCCATGAAAATTCAGATGCCTAAGAAGTTCAGCGTTCCAGGCCTTCCAGAGTTGAACAGCAGCCAAATTAGTGCCGTAAAGAGCGTCTTACAGAAGCCACTCAGTTTGATCCAAGGGCCTCCCGGGACAGGAAAGACCGTCACCTCTGCTACAATTATATACCATCTCGCAAAGGTAAATGGTGGCCAAGTCCTGGTCTGTGCTCCATCCAACGTTGCTGTTGATCAACTTTGCGAACGGATTCATCGTACTGGCCTCAAGGTTGTGCGTCTTACGGCTAAGTCTCGCGAAGATGTTGAATCGTCAGTTGGCTTCTTATCACTTCACGAGCAAGTGCGTATGAATGACAGCAATTTGGAATTGACAAAGCTCGCACAATTGAAGAGTGAACTTGGAGAACTATCCAGCCAGGACGAGAAGAAGTTCAAAACTTTGACCAGAGCAGCGGAGCGCGAGATTCTTACTAACGCAGATGTCATCTGCTGTACTTGCGTTGGCGCAGGGGATCCTCGACTTGCCAAGATGAAATTCCGAACCGTCCTGATTGACGAATCAACCCAGTCGGCAGAACCTGAATGCATGATTCCACTGGTTCTTGGATGCAAGCAAGTCGTATTGGTTGGAGATCATCAACAATTAGGCCCAGTCATCATGAACAAGAAAGCAGCCAAAGCTGGACTCAACCAGTCCCTCTTTGAGCGTCTGGTTATCCTTCACCTCGTTCCAATTCGCTTAAATGTTCAATATCGGATGCACCCTTGTCTCTCTGAATTCCCCTCGAACATGTTCTACGAGGGCTCACTACAGAATGGCGTAACTATGCAGCAACGACTAAGACGGGACGTCGACTTCCCATGGCCCGTCGCAGATACTCCCATGATGTTCTGGTCTAACCTCGGCAATGAAGAAATATCTGCCTCCGGTACGTCCTATTTGAACCGCACGGAAGCTTCGAATGTCGAGAAGATAGTCACCCGTTTCTTCAAAGCGGGTGTTCAGCCTGCTGACATCGGAGTCATTACACCTTATGAGGGACAGCGAAGCTTTGTTGTTAGCACCATGCAGAATACCGGGACATTCAAGAAGGAGAACTACAAAGAAATTGAAGTCGCGTCGGTCGATGCTTTCCAAGGCCGAGAGAAGGACTTCATTGTACTTTCATGTGTCAGATCTAACGACCATCAAGGTATTGGTTTCTTGAGTGACCCTCGACGTCTCAATGTCGCCTTGACTCGCGCTAAATACGGACTGGTAATTCTCGGTAATCCTAAAGTTCTGTCCAAACATCCACTCTGGCATTACTTGCTACTCCACTTCAAGGAGAAGGAGTGCCTCGTGGAAGGTCCGCTGTCCAACCTACAGACGTCTCTGCTCCAGTTCAGTCGTCCTAAGACTACCTACCGAGGACCTCAGCGCTACCAGATGTCCCATCCCTCGTTCGGTGGGCGCCCTGGCGCCAATGGTAGGGCCCAACAGGACTACAGTGATGCTGGTTCCATAATGAGCTATATCCCGGATGATGTCTCCTCCGTTCACTCGTCAGCACTCGGTGGCGCCGGAGTCGGCTCAGCATTCCCCCAGATGTTCTCCAATTTCAGCCCCGACGCTTGGCCTGGACTCGGTGGCCGCGCCAATGGCCAGAAACCTCGTGCTCGTGGACCAGAGAGCATCGCTGGTGAGTCTGTAGCTGCCAGTGAGCTCACTGATACTACAAGCAGCGTTCTTGATAGCAAGGGCATTGGGCAGGGCGGCGTTAGTCTCGGATCTGGACTGAGTGGGCTAAGCGACAACCAAAAGCAGACCAGCCTCAGCCAATCCGATCGCTTGAAGCGATATGTTGAGTCCGGTGGCCGCATCGCTGACTACAAGACTGGCGATGCAGCAAGCGTCTTCGGAAGCAGCTCACTACTCAGTGGTCGTCGTCTGGACGATGACGAGAAGAGTGTCTCTACCGCTTTTGCAAGTCAGGTTGGTGGTGGCTATGACTGATTACTTCCCACAATGTCCGATCTTCATGGGACACAAATTTTGATAGCCGAAACGGATCTATCTGATTCTCCGATAGCATGGCTGACTTGAAGACAACCAAAACTGTCGATCGCTCCACTGCAAGCATCGCCTGGGAGTCGGGTCACCGCCCCAGGCCTTCGGCTGCGCTGACTTTCCCAAGCAGACCCTCGAGCTCCGTCGGGGCTAGCGCCGCCAGCCAGCCTGCCAGCCAGCGAGTCAATGGACCTTTACCAGGGGTGATAGAGAAGGATTAGGCATGTAGATTGTTTATGGTAGCTGCTCTTGTTGTGCGTGGAAGATTCTGTCGAAGAAGGTTGAAAAATGGCGGACGGTAACAAACGCATATGGGGTTCGCTTCAAAGGAGGCTATTGTATTCTCAAGGTCTGAAATAGCATAGCATCTGAGCTGCCCGGAGGAATGTCGTATGCAATATAGTTGCCTCCGCCGCTTTTTGTGTGGTACTGTAGTTCCCCCGTGCCAGGATGAGCACCCTTGAACACACAAACAGGGAATAAATAGGAGTCCTGCTCCGGAAAAAGACGACCATGACCAGTGGTCTTTTATAGTGGGCATACACTCTAAATTACTACATGGAGGTCAGGTCCAGCAACTCTTACTAAAATTTCTCCGCAGGAGAAATTCCACGTGATGACGCGTGTTTCCCGCGTCCAGTCCAGGAACACTAGCAAGAGGACAGCGAAGATTGGATCGATGCACCGTACCGAAGACGACCTCTTGCGGGGTTTCCAACAGACCCGCCCAAATAATCTAGCCGTGAGTCACTACTGCCACAGCTCCCCTGAATAGCGGTATCTCCTGTTGCAATTGATAGAGGCGGGGCTGTAGCCACGGCACATCCAACAGCAAGATGCAGGGCGCAGGCCGACCTACATACCGCCCTGCTCTTGACATCTCTCCCAAGCGCATAAGGTACGGCCCCGCCCAAGCCCAATTTCTCCTTCGGCATAAAATCTATATCATTCTCAAGACCGAATTACAGACTACAAGCATATCGCAACGCCACGCCATGGCTGATCCAAGTTCCCCAGGTCGTCGCCTCTACCGCGGATCATGCCATTGCCAGAACATCACATACATTGTATATCTGACGCTCCCGCCGCCCCTCATCGACGCTCAACCACCATCGCCCAGTTCAACGGTGCGAATCCGCAAGTGCAACTGCTCGACGTGCCACAAGATGGCCTTCTTCCATGTCCGGCCCATGGACTCGCCCAATGACTTCCAGCTCCTGAGCCCCTCCGACCCCGCGCTGCTAAGTGACTACACTTGTTTCGGGGGGAACATCCACTGGTATTTCTGCCCCAAGTGCGGTGTGCGCTGCTTTGCGTTCAACGGCCAGAGCGAGATCAAGGAGGCCGAGGTCAACGGCGAGAAGAGGAAGATCTGGGCCCCCAAGGCGGAGGGCTGGCAGGAGGATAATTTCCGCGTGAGCTATCTGACTGTCAACGCCCAGACGCTGGAGCCTGGGCAAGACGGCCTGGATATGCTCGAGTGGACGGAGAAGCAGTGGATTGCTTACATCGACTGTTTGAATATGGTAGGGGAGACGAGGTTGAAGAAGCCATACGAGGGCGGAACTTATTGATCGCCTTGGGAGATTCTGTTAGCCTTCGCCATCTGAGAATCAAGAATATTTTCAGATAATTATTTTCTGTTATAATGTTGAATTCCGACATGGAAGCCATCATCGAAATCATTGAATTTTCATCTATCTTTAAACAAAATGGAGGCATTGCACTTCTTGCTTTTAAGGGTAGATAGAGTGACTCTGTCAAGAGGCAAGAAAGCGGTCCTAAAGCAATGCTGGAACTAATTTTATATCTAACCATCTCCGGAATGAATTTAAGTATCCCATTCTCAAGATCAATCTTCTATACGTCTATTTGATACCCTAGTGTACCACGGCTCAGCCTTCTTACACCATGATCAAAACCCTCGATGTTAAAGTTTGGAAGTCCTTGCCTCACTCTTTCATGATCTCATCCATCCGATCATTACCTCCCAAGCCTCCTTCCTCACCAGGGTCCCAGTAGCCCCAGTTACCATCCCATCTATCGTCATTGTCGTCATCGT
This sequence comes from Oidiodendron maius Zn, assembly GCA_000827325.1. Classification (NCBI taxonomy): domain Eukaryota; kingdom Fungi; phylum Ascomycota; class Leotiomycetes; family Myxotrichaceae; genus Oidiodendron; species Oidiodendron maius. The sequence continues at coordinate 832,101 of KN832871.1, read as the reverse complement.
CGTCATCTTCTTCCTCATAAGTTTCTTTCTCATAAGTTTCTTTCTCATAACTTTCTTCCTCATGACTTTCTTCCTGGTGACTTTCTTCCTCCTTGTAGTACCCATTGTCGTCTTCCTCGTGGGTTTCACCCTTGTATAACAAGTCCTCCTCTGTCTCGTTGTCATCTTCAGCCTCATCGTCAGCAATATACCGCATCTGCTCGTCCAAGGCAACAAGCCAGCGTTGATATCCTGGTTGAAACTCCGCCCAATACTCGCCTCCCATCCACTTGGAAAGTAGTCTCTCCGCGATCTCCCTCATCACCATCGTCAAATAGAAGATGAAGCTCATCAGTCCTCTCTTCGGCATCTGTTTTGCGAGCTCGTATAGCATCTCAATGCTGCGGAGCTTCGCCTGCCGCGTCTTTTCAATCACCTCCGAGTCTCTGCGGATCCTCTGGTCGTAGCTGTCCACGTCAATGGCACCCATGGCGTCTCCCAGTGCTTTCAAGTTATCCCATACTTCGTCCGTGTTTCTCTTATATATTTCGGCCTTAGCCTCGTTGTAGATTTTATCGATGACCGGTTGCAGCTCCACTTGGGCGTCGGAGGGCCTGGGCTTCCCCAATTGTGCGGGGTCGAGCATGGACCACTGTGGGGTATCCGGCTGCAAGGTGTTCTGTTCCTGCATTGGGATCTCGTGAAGCAGTTGGGACTGCTGACAAGTATCCGTTTTGAAATATCGGCGTAAGGTCGCAGCTCAAGATCTGGAAGTTGGGACTTCTATTTTGCTCAGCACGTTGTGTGATCCCCCAATCTTCCAGCTTGGACATGACTTTAAATACAAACGTGTCTTCCTCAACAAACAAAAGAGTTTTAGAGCGGATGGATACTCGGCTCTGGAAATCACTAGAACGCCCACAACAATATGAGGCAAAAAGCTCATCCTCATCTCTTTGTGGATAACACACCTCAATTTATCTCGTCTCTTAGATGGAACCTCCACAAAGCTCTTGAACGGGAGAAAAGCGGGAAAGGGGAAAGGGGAAAAGGAGGGGGTTGACGCACAATCTTTTTGGTCGAGAATGGAATAGAATTAGAATATTAAGAGATGAAACATGCAACGGGCTGACGGGTATGTTATATGAAGGGTATTCAAGATTTGTCAATTATATCCAACTTAGAACGTATACATGGCCGTCTCAATACAAGGGTATAAACTCTCGCTAATTCTCTGTAGCGTTGACTGATACTGATGTTACACTTGCAACACCAATTCCAAGCCAAACAGGTTCCTCGTCGTTGATACAACTTGTGCAGTCGATATCTTCTTTCCCTTCTTTGGCCTCTATTTCGTGATTGTGGTGGTGACAAGGGTCGTTTTCCGAATTCCCAGTCCACCAGGCACCACGCTGTTCTCACTACTACTATCTGTTGCAGCGTAACTCTCGGTGTGATCCCACACCCCTGGGTTGGCAGCGCCTTTTAATATCTTCGAGCTTCCACTCCCAAATCGTTTGTATCGTTTACTGTTATCTCCCGCTTCAAAAGCTGTTTCTTCCGTCGTCTCATTTTGCTCTTGCTCTTTTTTTCGGTCCTCAGCGCTGGTGCGAGGATCATTCAAGCTGTGGATAATGGTCGAGTTGCCAACTCCTTGGGGTGGGTCATATCGTAGATGACTTAATCCTAATCGCTCTACATCACCATTGCCGTTCTTGCTGCCACTCCTGATGTAGCCATCGCGGGCTGGTTGGTTAGGTGGCGGCCAGATTCGAGAGGAGGCTCGTTTGTTCGATGATCCGATCAGGCGAGAGCGCGCCAGGAAAGATTTGAAGAGTGGGCGAAGAGTGGCCATGGATGAGGCCGTGAGACCCATGCCGGGTTCAACAGTCGACCCTGTTATTCCTGTTATTTAAACACACCATAGGTGATCAAGCGTAACGAGTCTTACAGATTGATACGTCGACATTTGCATAGAGAAAGTCCATTGTTTGAGTGAGCTGGTGGATATACGGGATTCGAATCACCGTTGCAGTTGAGCCACTAGAAAAGAGTCCGGTTAGAATGATGCTAGCTTGATAAGTAGGAATGAGCTTCGTACAGTGCGCCGAGAGCAAGAATAAGGGCGACAGATATTTTTGTTCTTGGATTCATATCGAGGCCCCAAACTAACGAGACTGGTAGGAGTGCAAGCGTCCAATCTGCCCACACACTGAGTGCACTGTGGGCATAAGTCGAGCCCGCCACCATGCTACTGCTAACGCATTTTCCCTCGTGATGGCCATCGAATCGGTTCCAAAAGAATGATACTGGGCGGCATTGAAAGATGACAATGAAGAAATAGTAGATACTGTATGCAGTAACTATTGAGACCACAACCCAGATGATGATTCTTTGGAATCTCTTAACGCAGACGCGCAAGAAAAAAAAGCCAATGCTGATTTTGAGGACGGTGGTGCAAGAGACATAACCAAGTTCCGCGATCCACCATGCCTAATAAATGTAAGAATGAGGGTCTCTGATAGGGCTTTCGGAACATACCTTCATGCCAATTATGAAATTCGAAAGCGAGAGATCTGCGATATGCTGTCCAGTCCCATAATGAACTCCATCGAGAACAAAGGCACAGTAGAAGGTAAATAGGAACTACAACGCACTTAGGAATGATACGTGGAGAGTGGATTGAAGACTGCCTACCAAAGTAACAACTGCGAGGGCGTCGTCAATACCAAAAGACTTCGTCATAACGCCTCTCACATAGACTCTCAGCAGGACGGCTAGCCAGGACGTTACCAAGAACAGGATGGCTACGGCGGCTGCCTGTGGCCCACGATCCTCCGCCATGACTGACTCCTGGTGCGGAGCGAAAACGAGCTGGCTAAACGAGAGCGTAGGAAAGGGGGCAGGGCAGAAGCCAACAAATAAAGGAGGGCCCCATGACTATTTAGAGTCTTGTCAAGAACCCAAACGCCACGATGGGTGGCCTGCCGATGCTTTGGCCAGAAGAGAACTACTATAAGAGTCCCACATGTGGGGTGCAGGCTGAGAAGGGGCAGTGCCTGAAGATTGGATTGATAGACAAGGTGCAGGAGCGGAGCATGGTAGTGCAGTTGTCAAGCACATGCGCAGGGCAGAAGCCGAAATCAAATCTCCATATTCAATCTTACTAAGTAGTAGTCAAGGAGTGGCCGCCCAGCCGCACTTGGCGTATCGACCTTACTCGATTCTAATGCACGGAAGACAGGGCAAAGTGTGAATTGGGGGGAAGAGACTGTGGCTCCCCAAGTGGAGTGATGTCTTGGAGCAGAGTCCCTTGGGGAGCTCTCCCAAGGCCCCTCACACTGTTTCGACGGGGGGGTATCCGAAGGGCTGAAAGGAGATCTTGTGGGAGCCTGGCAGCTATCGACTATCCACATGGCTTGGACGATCCCGATCTTGCCAGTCTACCCGGCGATGGCTGAGGGTTAAGGCGCCCCTTCCGAGGCACTCGCGCATTCCCGCGGTTTCCATGCAGCCGTTTAGGGCAGTGATAGATTACCATCTAGGCTAGAGAAAGGCAAAGATGAAAAGCGAGCAATATATTGTGGAGCCAGGACGGGCCCGGTGAAAAGGAGCATACTAATTGGAAACCTAGCGCCGGAGGACTTCTCTCAGGAAGGTAGACATTTTCTCATGGCTCGGTTCGGCTCTGAGCGCCAATCTGCCCTTCCATCACGAGCTCCAAGTCCTTATCTACGCACCAGAGAAAGTTCTTGGCAGGATGCCATATAGAGGGAACCCTATATTTTGCGCCCGGATTCCACACCTTATCTGACGCCTTCGCATCCCCAGCAGCCCATGTTTCTGCGGATGGTTTCCACCGGCCCCGCTAAGGCGGTGGCGTGGGGCATATGAGAAGGGCTAGGTTTCGAAGATTCTTCTGCATGTACGCCCCTCATAATACCGATAATGTGGACGACTGCATGCTGCCGGCTGGCTGGCTCTTACGGCGAGTGGTGTAAGCTGGAATCGGCCAAACCACACCGGAGGCGCGATCCGCGGCCGGGGTCAGGACGCACCGGACTCCGACTGGACTGTCTGATATCTAAAGGAACTCCAAATATTCTACTCATTACTTGAGCTGGGTTGCAGCTCGCCTGGTAGTGGTGGTAGACAGGTTAATCATAAAGCTCAACATTACTTCCGATTCAAGAAGTTGCAACCCATGCCGAGGGACCTCGGCCACTGCATACAAAAACAGCTCGTCATACAGATCCAGAGGGAAGTCTCCAATACAACCGCAGATAGGTAAGTACTACTGGTGCTAGGTGTGCTTCACCTCCTCTCAATTACCATCATCTTGCTCAAAACACAAAATAACACTCTATAGTGCTGTACGACCTCTCATCAGTCACTGTGGGCGAGATAGCTATCTATATGCCACCTCTCCATATGCCTCATCCAACTTTCACCCATCCCCTTTCTCTCCCTCAAAGCTCTCTCCCAGCGTTTGAGGTGATTTCCTGGGCCGCCATTTCCCTTCAACCCGAGTACCTCCCGCAGTTCTGGCAGCTCGACGTGGTCCCGGATATGCCTCATACGATAACACCATGAAACCATCTTGTCCTCACCGTCCACCGGTGTTCTAGGAGCTCTGAAACCGACTACTGGCCGTGCAACCTTGACATCCGCACTCACCAAACTAGGACATGGTGTGTCGATCTCCAATGGTTCAAATAGAAACTCTCCGCCTGCCTGGTTCCTGTCACCGCAATGCAATGCATTGCTCTCCTTCCGCAATCGGAGGCTCTGCTTGATGCCCTTCCACATGTTAGCCGCCATACTATTGCGTTGGTAGTCAGGCCGCAGGCCGAGGTTGCTGGTGCATATCATGCCAAGCTCCAGGTGAAGTTCTCCCTGAGGATCGGCAAAGGTGAGAAAGTGACAGCCAGTCTCAGCCTTGAACATTGGGATGAGAGATGCGGAGCCGCAGCCCACGAATACAATGGTCGTAGAAACTGGGAGGAGGATGAGAGAGCTGTATGCGATGGATAGCGAGAGCGTACGTACGTACTCCTGGCTGTACTATTCACCTCAGCCATTGTCAGCACGATTGTCCAGTTCATTTCCAAGGCATTTTATATAATAGATGTAGGCCCTGGAAAAGGACATACAGGGTTAAGAAAGTGACCAATGAAGATCACAAGAACTCGTCTGGGGCAATTAAAACCCGTAAAGACGCTCCTGAACCGAACTTCTTTTCCACTAGAGTCTTGCAGCAGGAGGTCCTGGATGATCTCTATGTCTTCTTGGCTGGGAATATCATCAAGATCTATCTGCCTCCTTAGACTGGATCCATCTGTGGAATCAGTCTCAATATAGAGAGAAGATTCAGGAGCCATTGGTCGTGCCACAGTGCTTATGTGCTTTGAGAGATAGCCTTACTTTAGATATCTTGTTGTTACTATTGATATTTCACGGGAGTTGGAAATGCCTTCTGCATTATTCCAAGTAGGCATTGGTGTGCCTCGCAGGGACAATGCCCTCCGTGAGTACCAAAGAAACCCCGTTCGCGTCATTATGTCTATGGGAGGAATGCTGACGCTTGGCTGGAAGTAGAGCTCGCCAAGCAAACAGCGCTCTGTCGCTTGTCGTGAATCCTGTTAGGTGATAGACCATGGTATGTGCGAGCTGTTTGCGTACCTTTACCCACCCATTAAAAGCTGGTTCAGAGCGCCACATGGAGAATGTCTTGGCTCCGGCAGATCGTTCAATTACACTTGCAGACAGGGTGCCGGATGGATCACGTGCATATGCATTTGCTTGGACCTGCATTTCCAAGCCTAAATAGGAACATTACAACCGAGTCAACCGAGTCAACCTTTCAGCTGCGCCTCACTCGTGACTTGAGGGCGGTTACTTTCATGGCGGTATATGGGGTGGCATGTCAATATTGATATCTAGGAGGGCCCACTCTTTGTCCGGGACAAGAGGGCGGCCCGTCAAAATGGCTTCTCAAGACAGCCCGCTGTCGATAGCGGCAAGCATCATGGGAATCTTGACCTTCGTTGCTGCAGTAGTGGCCGGCTTCTACGCCAGGGCCATCAGTCTTAGAAGCGCAATTGATACGCAAGCAGAAGTGTCACTTGCCCTGGAGAAAATTGACTTCTTGGAAACAGAGACCGATATGTTAAACAATTCATATTTAGCTTCCCAGGTCCGACATCCAGATAGGAAATATGGAGTCGGCGACTTCAAGTACTTCCAAGGCCTATACGCCGATTCCCTCCACAGGATGAGAAGAATGGATACTGAAATGCGCGAGACTGCTACCTTCGTCACTGGTGGGGATCGGTACGAAACACTATCCCGCGTCAAGATGGCCGCGAACTGGTTGACTAGTCGAGATCGTCTACACAGGCAGATCGAGGAGCGGAAGGCAGAAAGCGCTCGAATCTTTCAGCTCCAGTTGGCTATACTATCAGCGTAAGTTTATGCCACAAATTCTACTGCAGCTTTGAAGTGCAATACTGAACTGTTTTATAGTAAAATAGATGAGCTGTCCTACCACCAGAAAGCACACAATTTTTCATGTAGCATTATTGATGAAGAGATTGAGGAGATCAAAGAGACAGTAAGCTTTCATAGGTACGTGTTAGCCCTGTCCTCCTCGTTATTACTAGGTAGGGAGCCTTATGCGAAGGATTGTACTTACATATATTGAGCAGTGTGGCAATTTCACCATCGAAAGTCTCTACAACCTTGGGAGACAACACAATCAGCTACCACAATATAATGGCAATGGCAACCTCATCTCCAGCCTGCTGAACATTTACGGACTGGTTATTTGGAGAATTGTCCTCTTGCCGCGGATAATCTTTTGAGAACCACCGTCTCCAATTCTCCTGTAGCTCTCAATCGACTCAGCCGAACCACATGGAAGGACAATAAACATCCATCATCTGCAACCTACATCATATTAAGCCAGGGAAACACGGCTAGCGGGCTCACCATTTTCAACATTACTAAAATCCTAATTATTATTTAGAATTATTTAGATTTAAGTATATAATCCAGCAGAAGAGGAGTAGCTGTCGAGAGTAGAGAGGGATCAATGTACGTAGCAGCTGGAGGTACATATATATATCCCTAATGGTATTATACAATATCTATGTCAAGTATGAATAAATTTGAATAAATTTATCATATACGAAAGCAGGCGACGGAGTCCACTGAAAGTCAGATGTGGATTCGATGTATTTGCATTGCTGGGGTTTTACTGGTGCCTTTCGTTAGGATACTCGAACTCTGTACCCCATATATTATCACCCCCACACAAATGTCTACCAGTCAGGTATGTGGAAGTAGCACCAAGGATTTCTTATCTCCATATTTGCATAGGGTATGGATTAAGGCTTACAGTTGATAGCTGGAAGGCTAAATAAAGGCTTGGGATATTATTTACGCAAATTGTCAATGGAGTGCTTAGAGGTTCTCAAAGCAGATGCAGAACATCATGTAAACAATATTCGCTCACAGAAATACCTCTTGAAGTATACCCTTCTTTTCCGGTTTTTCGCGAGCAAATTTTTGACTAGGGCAAAATAAGGGCAATCGGATTATTAACTGATACATCGGATCATTCCTTGTGAGCTTCTTCCATATCCCTACCATAGCCCCAGATCGGACTAGTTGGTGCCCATTGAAGCAAGAAGTTTCCTATGCTATGGATCCTCAAAAGTGGAAATTATGAGCGCCAGTTGGACGCTCCCAAATGAAGACCTAAACGAAACTAGAATCTTCCACAATTTCATCATTTAAGATTGAGTTCTCAGACCTGTTGCTGTATTACTCCCTCCACTGATCGAGCTGTGCACAGGATTGCGGCGTGCGAACCTTTCGTACTCAACAAGACGTCCGGGTGGATTGAGGAAGCTAGGAACAAAGGATTGTAGTCGAGTAGTAGGAACGGCATCAGAGCAAATCCATTCCCATAGAGCAGTGTATCGCATGCCCACAGTGGCAGGGCTTGGCCGTTGTGACATATCTAGGTGACGTCTAGGTTCTAGACCAGGGGTTATCTTGTTGTCATGAGCAGGATCGTGATTAGGAATGAAACTGTGAGGGGAGGTGTGCTGTGAGGAGCTCAAGATTCTTGTAACAACAGCTCCTTTATCTGACGGTGACAAGTGTTCATCATTGGCAGCACAACCGATAGACTCTGCCGCTGGTGAATCAGAACTATCAAGAGAGGATCCGGAGAAAGGTGACATATCTCTCTTCTTTCTATCCATCTTCCATCCCGAGTCCATTACAAGATTGGAGGCTTTGAAACTAGAATTGCGAAGCTCAGTCCTGACGGGACTACCATTATGCTTCCCAAGCCAGATATGAATTGACGGGCCAGTGTGCCGAAGGTTGCGTGGGCGACCAGGCGATCGCACCGTGCCTGGGATTCGAGTAAGCAGTCGGCCACGGTCATCTTCCTCCAGATCAGACTGGAATGAAGGACTGGGCGGTCGAGATACAATTGAATTGCATTCTATCATATCTCCAAGACCTTGTTGAGAAATCTGAATTCAAGGACGAGTCCTACTCGAAACTGGCTGGTCGCAAGCCCAAGGCCTAGAGTGGAAACGTAACTCTTAAAGTTAAAAGGAGGTGTATCGGGAATATAGACGAAGTAAATAATCAACAGATAATAGATTCTCGAGCCTTTAGAATCTTTGAACTGGATTCTCAGGAGTGAGTTTCGACTGCAATTTAGTTGCAAAACTGTTGTCGCTATGTACTGTCTAGATATTAGATGTAAATCCAAGCAACCTTCTCCCTAGATATATGGCCAACCGTGAGCGCCGATTTTCACCGAGAAAGTCCAGAGACCAAAAAAATTAAAGAAAGATTAGACTTTATCCTGACAGCGACTAATATGGCACAAAACACACAAGAAACAAGCGGGAAGCTTAACACAAGCAGCGCCATTTGCCCCTTGCCAGAAACTATCATCTTAAACTGGAAAACAAATCCTTCGCTTGCAGACTGCCCACTGCCCACTTAACGTGAAAAAGCCAGGACTGTGAAAATAATAAAGCAACCGCTGGGTATCTTGAGAGCATGCTTTACTACGACTTTAGTGCCCTGAATTCGCACATCTGCTATGTGGCCGTATTTCGCCTAAACCAGTAACAAAGCATACGGATGCTGCAAAGATGACGATAAGGGCTGAGTTTATTTTTTGCCCGTATGAATCACTCATCACTGTTTAGCTAACAATTTCGTTTGCTTCTAGTCTTAGACATGTCACTCTTGAATACATTCAGAAAGACACGTGAACACGAGTAGAGATCGTAGAATATTGTCACAGACAACAGCAAGCCATCAAGACTGCTACTTTGTGGCAGAAAGCAGACGATATCATTCCAGTATCACTGTACTAGGAATGCTTATCACCGAGAGACTTATCTAGTCATTCATACCTGAGGCTGTGTAGATTGTTGCGAACTCCACACAGCGAAGTATTCAAACACCTATCAGCCGGCTGTGATGCAGGACAGAATCTACTTGGATTCGGATGATACGGGAAAGAAAGTGTATTGGGCTACTCCAATATCTCTAGCACTATTAATGCTCAAGAACCGTCTGCTCTCGGTCCCCCATCCAGAGGAAGTCATCCGTTAAGAGCACTGCCATACAACGTAGTGAGGCTACTACCCTCAGTCTTCTAGCACTGAACGCAACTGCGATGTGCAGCTGGTCCTATACCCGATCAAGCACAAGTGGAGTAGGTAAACTCGATTAGATGGCTAAGGTTTCTTATATCTTTCACAGGTTCCGCAGTTCACCGACCAGTTCAGAAATATACTGTACAAGGAAGCCATAACTTGTGCACGGGCCATAATAAACCACGCTAAACATAAATGGCTAGCGCCGTTTTAAATCGCGAAAGAAAGTCGACTCCCAAAACTGTCTACACCTTACTCCAGCTGCTCTGTCCCAGCAACGCCTTGAGCAACCGTTGTCAACACTACAAGTCTCAACCATCACGGCGTTCCTGGATCTGTCTGTGAACTTGATGCTGCTGTACCTCTGCTGTTGAAGGGAACCCAGCTCTCTGGGTCAGACGCGCCAAGCTTCCCTCGATATCTACCTGCGACAGCCTCACCTTCGCCGTTGCGCCACCATCGTTCCCTCCATCACAACACATCTACCAATCGTTTGGCCAGTGTTCCTTATTGGCAATAATAGAAGATGGCGGAATACGAAGAGGGTTACGAGTACGACGATTATGGGGACGAAGATGCCGGTATCACGGCGGAGGATTGCTGGACTGTTATCTCATCCTTCTTCGAGTCTAAAGGTCTGGTGTCTCAGCAACTCGACTCCTTCGATGAATTCGTATCTACGACCATGCAGGAGTTGGTTGAGGAGAATTCTCAACTTACCCTCGACCAAAACAACCCTCCCGATGAGGGTATCGCGCTTCGACGTTACGAGATTAAGTTTGGACAGGTTTTCCTCTCACGACCTGCTATGACCGAAGGCGATGGCAGTACACAAGTGATGCTGCCGCAAGAAGCACGTTTACGGAATCTTACATATTCAAGTCCGTTGTACGTCCAGATGACGAAGAAGGTATCGGTAGCGGTGGAGCGCCCTGTTCCCCTCAACGAGCTAGATGAAGAACAAGAAGCGGAGATGCAAAGAACCGGCGATCACCCAACCCGTTTGGTCTGGGAAACTGAAGATGGCGAGTACGAAGATCCCGAAACTGGCAAAGAAGGGAAAAAGCCTGATCAGATCTACATCGGCAAGCTGCCTATTATGCTTAAGTCAAAATACTGCATATTGAGGGATCTTGATGAAGACGATCTCTACGCGTGGAATGAATGCCCGTACGACCAGGGTGGATATTTCGTGATCAACGGCAGCGAAAAGGTTTTGATCGCACAGGAGCGCAGCGCAGCAAATATAGTGCAGGTCTTCAAGAAGGCGCCTCCGAGTCCGACACCATTCATTGCTGAGATCCGTAGCGCCCTTGAAAAAGGTTCAAGACTGATATCTTCGATGACCATCAAACTCTTCGTCAAAGGTGATGGTCAGAGAGGCGGTTTCGGCCAAACGGTCAAGTCAACATTGCCATATATCAAACAAGACATCCCGATTGCTATTGTCTTCCGAGCTCTTGGCGTTGTATCTGACGAGGATATCCTGAATCATATTTGCTACGACCGTACTGATACTCAGATGCTAGAAATGTTGAAGCCCTGCATTGAGGAAGCCTTTGTTATTCAGGATCGAGAAGTAGCGCTGGATTTCATTGGCAAGCGTGGTAGCAGCACCAGCTTAACCAGAGATAAGCGCATCAAGTATGCTCGGGACATTATGCAGAAGGAGCTTCTCCCTCATATCTCACAAAAAGAAGGGAGCGAGACCCGCAAGGCATTCTTCTTAGGTTATATGGTCCATAAATTGCTCCAATGTGCGCTTGGACGTCGGGAGACTGACGACCGAGATCATTTTGGAAAGAAGCGCCTCGATCTGGCGGGCCCTCTGCTAGCAAAACTCTTTCGCGGACTGTTTCGCAGATTGAGTCAAGACGTATATAAGTACCTCCAGCGTTGCGTCGAGAACAATCGAGATTTCAACCTCACCCTCGGAGTCAAGTCGACAACTTTGACAAATGGCCTCAAGTACTCCCTTGCTACCGGCAACTGGGGCGACCAGAAGAAGGCGGCAAGTTCAACCGCTGGTGTTTCTCAAGTCCTCAACAGATACACATTTGCTTCTACCCTTTCGCATTTGCGACGCACAAATACTCCTATTGGCCGAGATGGAAAGATTGCAAAACCGCGCCAATTGCATAATACTCACTGGGGCTTGGTTTGTCCTGCTGAGACCCCTGAAGGCCAAGCTTGTGGCCTCGTCAAGAATCTGGCTCTGATGTGCTATGTTACCATCGGCACACCTAGTGACCCAATTATCGAATTCATGATTCAGCGCAATATGGAGGTTTTGGAAGAATACGAGCCTCTACGATCTCCGAATGCTACCAAAGTTTTCGTTAATGGCGTTTGGGTAGGTGTCCACAGAGATCCCGCTCATCTGGTCAGGACCGTGCAGAATCTCCGTCGGTCTCATCTCATTTCGCACGAAGTGTCTCTGATTCGAGACATTCGTGACAGAGAATTCAAGATCTTTACAGATGCTGGACGAGTGTGTAGACCCTTATTTGTAATTGACAATGACATCGATAGTCCAAACAAGGGCAACTTGGTCTTGAACAAAGATCACATCCGTCGATTGGAAGAGGATCAGACAATGCCTACCAATATGGACGGAGAACAGAAAGCGGATGCCGGCTATTTCGGCTTCCAAGGACTAATTGATTCAGGTGTCGTTGAATACGTAGATGCCGAAGAAGAGGAGACTGTGATGATTGTAATGACTCCTGAAGATTTGGATATATCTCGGCAACTTCAGGCTGGTTACCAACTTCGTCCCGATGAGAGCGGAGATTTGAATAAGCGTGTGAAGGCACCAATGAACCCGACGGCACATATCTGGACGCACTGCGAGATTCATCCAAGCATGATTTTGGGCATTTGCGCAAGCATCATTCCATTCCCAGACCATAACCAGGTAAGCAACAGAAATGCATATACATGCTAGCATGGAAATATTTCACTAATTATTTGCTATCTAGTCCCCTCGTAATACTTATCAATCCGCCATGGGTAAACAGGCTATGGGCGTCTTCCTTACAAATTTCGATCAGCGCATGGACACTATGGCAAATATTCTCTACTACCCTCAAAAACCCCTTGCTACTACTCGCTCTATGGAGTTCTTGAAGTTTAGAGAATTACCCGCTGGACAGAATGCCATCGTTGCAATTGCTTGTTACTCTGGCTATAACCAAGAAGATTCAGTTATTATGAATCAAAGCAGCATAGACCGGGGTTTGTTTAGAAGTTTGTTCTACCGTGCGTACACGGATCAGGAAAAGCGTATCGGCATGAACACTGTGGAGACCTTCGAGAAGCCATTTAGATCAGATACTTTGAGACTCAAGCATGGCACCTATGATAAGCTTGATGATGATGGAATTGTTGCTCCTGGTGTCCGTGTATCCGGTGAAGATATTATCATTGGAAAGACAGCCCCTATGGCTGCGGACGCAGAAGAACTTGGCCAGCGCACAAAGGCTCACACGAAGCGTGATGCATCTACACCTCTGCGAAGCACTGAGAATGGTATCGTGGATCAGGTACTGATTACCACCAATGCTGAAGGCCTCCGATTCGTCAAGGTACGGATGCGGACCACCAAAATCCCCCAAATTGGCGACAAGTTTGCGTCTCGTCACGGACAGAAGGGAACGATTGGTATCACGTACAGACAGGAGGACATGCCTTTCACGAGAGAGGGCATTGTCCCTGATTTGATCATCAACCCCCACGCAATTCCGTCCCGCATGACAATTGCTCATCTAATCGAATGCCAATTGAGCAAAGTCTCTACGCTTCGTGGCCTGGAAGGTGATGCGACCCCCTTCACCGAGGTTACTGTTGACTCTGTATCGAAACTTCTTCGTGATCATGGATATCAATCTCGCGGCTTTGAGATCATGTATCATGGGCACACAGGTCGGAAGATGATGGCACAAGTATTCTTGGGTCCAACCTACTATCAACGTTTACGCCATATGGTCGATGACAAGATCCACGCTCGTGCCAGAGGACCGGTGCAGATTCTAACTAGACAGCCGGTGGAGGGTCGTGCCAGAGATGGTGGTCTGCGTTTTGGAGAAATGGAGCGTGACTGTATGATCTCGCATGGTGCTGCTGCTTTCTTGAAGGAGAGGTTGTTCGAGGTTTCGGATGCCTTCAGAGTCCATGTTTGTGATATTTGTGGGCTTATGACTCCCATTGCGTAAGTTCCTTGCTACTGTTTTGAAGTGACTCCAAACTGACCTTTGTAGTAAAATATCTACTCAGTCTTTTGAGTGCCGCCCCTGCAAGAACAAAACCAAGATCTCGCAGATCCATATTCCGTATGCCGCCAAACTTCTCTTCCAAGAGTTAGCATCTATGAACATTGCGTCCAGAATGTTCACCAAGAGATCAGGCATCACAGTTCGCTGAGCCCTGTTCTAATATTGGAGTGTAACCATATGAGGAGAGACACAAGGGGAGGAGGAAAAATAAATCTTTGCATATTCTACGTGGCGTTTGGGAATCCTGAAAGATTGGCGACAAAAGGACGGGCGCATGCATGCATTTGCACATATGATGGACGGATCCCATTTTGCGTGATCATTCCAAACAGCAGGAATACATAGGCGTGTCCTATCTGAGTTGAGACTTGTACCATAAAACTTCCGTTTTAGGAGAGGCGCTGTTGTGGAAAAGTCCAGATAGATAATCAGCGTGATCTCTACTATTTTGTATACGCCTCCTATAACTGATGTAGTTGCCTCTATATAACTGGTATTTTTCGGGAGGTCTGGTGCCGTAATGTTTGAACGCCGCCCGATGCTTTCCTTAGAATATCGTACAATTCAGGATGGGGATTTGGTATACACATCGTTTCCTACAAGATTCGTACAGCCATTGCTCTGTCCTTCCTCATCTTATCCCCTGCCATCGCGCACGTTCTGCACTTTCCTGTATTCTTCCTCCAATGCACGCTGCATCTCGAAGTCTAGTTGGCGCTCTTTCTTGATCTTTTGCTGCTCCACATCCCGGATCACTCCTGCATGCATTGCCTACGGAAGATTAGCTGCAACCATTTTTTTACGGCTGCTAATTCTGCAGAACTTCAAAGAGTGCCTAGAGAGGAGTGACGAACAGCTTTCTCATTCTTTTGAGCATAATGAACAAAGACAATCGTACTGACGGCGAAGAGAGACGAACAAAATAATGTGAGTTTAGCTGCCCGGGACATGCCGTTCTAATTCCTCACTAGGGTGTATATGTTGTGATGGGCACCTTGACGTAGGAATAGCCTTTTAGATACAGTAATTCATGACAGGCTGCAGCGATTGGAGTAGTTGAAGCTTTTGAAAAAGCGTAGGAGGTCTGTTGCGCAAGGCCGGGACTTACCGAGCCTGTCGCGGCATAAGCTTGGTGCTACATTCGGAGCTGTCAACGACCTTCAACCCACTATCGCAGCGAAACGATCATCAACAAAATACCAATAAACGCCTAGAAACAGTATACGATCCTCGCTAGTCTTTAAGGGGGACAACCGATATGGTGGGCATTGTAGGAATGTTGTAGACGGATTAGAGGCTAATGACTGTATAGGCAGCGCAGAATTCGGCGGGTATCCAGACGCTGCTCGATGTACGTATGGGCTGTTATCTGCTTGGATACAACTATGGCGATATTGTGAGAGGATTAGAAGTAGGCTACTGATGCGAGATGGTATAGTCAGAGAGAGAAGCTCAGAAGATTGTCCAGAAGGGTAAAGATTCATTGCGCAGTTTACGATAAGATGCTAATTGACAAATTCTAGCTCGAGAATGTAAGCCATTTGCGGGAATCCAAAACCAGGAATATATTGGTTAAGAGGAACTAACCAATTGCAGACCGCACAAAGCGAGTAAAGGAAGCGCGAGACGAAGCAAAGAAGGAGATTGATGCATACAAAAAGGCGAAGGATGATGAGTTCAAGAAGTTCGAAGCAGAAGTACTACGACACTCTCTTTATCCAATACCCCAGCCTTTATTCTAAGTTTTGCTCTGAATGATTACATGTTGGGTTGAGGCTAATATACTTGGAAAGCATTCGAGCGGAAACCAAAAAGCTGAGGAAGAAGCAAACAAAGACGCAGACAAGCAAATAAAAGAGATACAAGAAGCAGCAAAGAAGGGTAAAGACAAAGTTATCAAGGATTTGTTGAGTGCAGTCTTCGAAGTTAAACCGGTGGTACCTGATCGTATTGAAGTACCGCAATAGTTTGCAGTTGACTGATTAAGGGGTTGGACGGAAAGGGGAGATGCAATGTTCCGGGCTGGTGCTGCCCGTATTGAATTCTTGGTATGTAGGCGGCATTGTCTCAAGAACCGATGCATGAAGGGGGAATTGAGAGGGTGATGTATAGAGAAACTTGCAATTCCACAGCAGACCTATATTATACAACAGAGCGTGATTCCTGCCTTGGAGGAAGATTTGTCGCGAATACTGATCAACCCTCTACTCTATCTGTCACACTGGAGCTATACCTACTCCAGTCCCAAATATGGTGCCGATGGCTTAGGATAGTCTACATATCTTTAGTGCACTCTTGCTTTCGGCACAGCTCTTATACTCCCTTCTTTCTCCATGTAAGAAAGCCTCGCCTGAGCAATATCATTTCGTGAGACTGTCTCAAGCGTTTGGGCTTCTCTAACATAATTTAAATCTTAATAATGTGTCATAATTTAGCTAATTGATATACAATTCCAGAATTCCAGAACGCTGAAGGAGTGTTTGGGTCAATGGATCTGTCTCTCATTCTGGTTAGGTCCGATAAACGTCTCAAAAGGCCAAAATACGTCATTATCTGCATCGCAAAATCTGTGGCATCCAAACATCCTTCCGCCACCACAATGCGTAGTTTAACATATCTGCGACTCCCACGAGGTCAATGTCCAACCCCCTGCAATGACATTACTGGTATCTCGCGTGACCCACACGAGATTCGTCCCCCATAGTGTGCAAGCAGCAGCCAAGCGTCTAGTATTTCAAAACAAGGAAGGAAAATTCTCGACCTCTTGCCGTGTTTTTGCGCAGAAAGTTGAAAAAGAGAAGAAAGTCAGGAGTGATCCGAGAATCAATGTTCTAGGAAGAGCAATTGAGGATGACTTTGCTACCATTAGGGAGAATTATGGTTCGTGATCAACACGCTTAGAATGATTTGGTAAACTAATTCGTTAGCTACCCCCAAAAATCCTATTGTCTTAGCTCATGGCCTATTAGGCTTTGACGAGCTTCATCTCGCCGGCCGTTTCCTACCAGGAGTGCAGTACTGGCGGGGTATCACAGATACAATGCGGGCAAATGGCATGGAAATAATTACTACATCAGTCCCTGCATCAGCGTCAATCGAGGAGCGTGCTGCGAAGCTCGGTCAGGATATAGCAAACAAGGCCAAGGGCAAGCGGGTTAATATCATAGCACATAGTATGGGTGGATTAGATGCGCGCTATATGGTATCTTGTCTCCGGCCGGAGAAGGTTGACGTCCTATCGCTCACTACTATTGCAAGTCCACACCGTGGATCTTCGTTCGCAGATTTTTGTCTTGAGGAAATTGGCGCCTCACACATCCCTAGGATATATAGGGCATTTGAAAGCATGGGATTTGGTACAGGCGCCTTTGAACAGCTTACACAGAAATATATGCAAGAGGAATTCAACCCAAAGACACCTGACAATCCTGAAGTACGGTACTTCTCCTACGGGGCCACAATTCAGCCGACTCTTTGGTCTGTATTTCGGGGTTCACATAGCGTTGTTGAGAGATTGGAAGGGCCCAATGATGGCTTGGTGAGTGTGGAGAGCGCGAAATGGGGAATATACCAAGGCACGCTCGTCGATGTCAGCCACTTAGATCTTATTAATTGGACGAATCGATTACGATGGTGGATTGGGAGGATATCGGGAAAGAAAAGGAGGTATGTTAACTTGTCCCTATGTTGTATATGCTATCTTTCGTAGAGGGTTGTGTAGAACATATTAACACCTGACAGATTCAATGCGATTGCATTCTACCTCGATATTGCTGATATGCTTGCTCAAGAGGGCCTATGAGGGAGCAGAACGAGTCGGCAAATATGCAATATGTCGCGTCGTATATTTTCATGTCTCTTCCTTGTGATCAGCTTTCTTGAGAACCCCCGCGCAGTCGCAATCGTGCCATCGGTGGAGGAAGTTGCGCAACTTGCCAACTGCACGGCGTCATGGGCAAGGGAACCATATTATATACTAGTCGTTGCTATACAAGGATATGAGGGATGGAATGTACCTTTATTAGATGCAAATGCAAAGATGACATAGTATGTGCTTATTCAGGTATAAACAGGAACAACCTGGCCTGGACATGCACAGACATGTACCCATAAGATGGTCTCATCGTACCGATGCATAAGCAATTTCCTATCAATATATATAACATCACGATGTGGGGGTATCGAATTGCGCCATCTGAAGTTGGAAGTGCTAACGGAATACATAAAGCATTGATGCAGCATCGAGCATGCTTGGTAAAGCACTGTGAAAGCTCCTTTGATTCCATACGGTCTGTTTTATCTGAAAATTATTCAAGTGACCACCATCTAAAGAAATGGCGCCGTCCGCAACTTCTGCCGATATTCAGAGCCCTGCCTCAATCACAGTCAAGTCTCCCGTCATTCCAGAGAGTAAAGACCACGCCACAGGATTGACCAAATCCGCTTCATACCCTAACCCTCTTACCTACAGTGGAACGCTGGACAGCTATGAGTTCTTTGATGTTACTTCTGTTATTGGACGCGAGTTTCCCAAGCTTCAACTTACGGAGATCCTGCATGATGATGACAAAATCAAGGACTTGGCCATATTAGTTTCGCAGCGCGGTGTTGTGTTTTTCAGAAACCAGGACATTGGAATAGAGGATCAGAAAGTCCTTGGGCAGAAGCTCGGTGAATTTACAGGAAAACCTACTACTAGCAAGGTAATTCTCTGCCAAACTTGAGCAGTAAATGTTCACTGATTCGCGACAATAGCTACATAGGCATGCCCTGAGCAATAGCAAAAGGGGAATAGCGGTTGATGAGCACGGAAAGTTGGATGATGAAGTTTCTGTCATCTCTTCAGAAGTAAAAGGTCTTCTTCCTTACGAAATGTCGCACGATTAACTAAGTTCCTGCACTAGCAAGCTCGAAAACTGTACAAAAGATTTTCTGGAACAAAGAAAATTGCGAGTGAAGGATGGCATGCTGAGTATGACTGTCCCAAGCTCTGGTTCACTCGTATTAAGCAGAGAGAAGGAAATGAAAAGGTCGCTAATGAAAATGAATCATAAAGCATCACATTTGAACGAATCCCATCAGATTATGCAATTTTGAAAATTATTCAAGTCCCTGAGGACGCCGGCGGTGATACACTCTGGGCATCTGGATATGAGGCCTTCGATCGCCTCTCTCCTACCTGGCAGCGATTCGCTGAAAACTTGACAGCCACCCACTATCAGGTACGGAGTCTATAGCAGGAACGTTCATCTCTCTAACTCTCTCCCAGCCAAACTTCAACAAGGTTGCAGCTGAGCATAGCCTCGAGCTCATTGACGCGGATCGTGGTGCACCAGAGAATACAGGTCTTGATTTCACAGCCTCTCATCCCATGGTTCGCACTAACCCTGTTACTGGTTGGAAGAGCTTGTTCGGGACTGGGCATCAGGTCCACGCTGGCTGGATTGACAATGTGACAGAGACGGAGAGTGAAATTATCAAGGCTTACTGTACGTTCCATCTTTTCGTTCGCATAACCAAGCTAATATTGACTGACAAAGTCTTGAAACTCATTGCCGAAAACCATGACTTGCAGGTTCGGTTCCGCTGGACTAAAAACGATGTCGCTATTTGGGATAAGTAATACTTCCTGGCGCCTAGTCCCCCAATGTCTTACTTGAGGCATAGTTACTGATAGGAGCGTGCAGCCGTTCGGTATTCCACACTGCCACCAATGACTATGAAGGGAAGCGTCAAGGGAATCGTGTGGTCTCTCTCGGAGAGAAGCCATTCTATGATCCTGCGTCAAAATCACGCCGTGAAGCTCTCGGACTGTGAAACGACTTTTGAGTGGTTGGGCTATAAATGTAACTCACTTTCCATAGTTGAACTCGAGAAACTATCCATGTACCCTTCCTGATAAGAGTCGAACTACCAATCACAAGATTTTCCTATTAACTCTGCAAGCTGCTCCAAGAATTGTTTATCTGCCTCATCGAAACCATTTACTACCGAGCAATCGACGTCGATAATACCTACCAATTTGCTCTCCTTACCATCACCGCCCCCAGGGGTTTGGATTGGCACCACAATCTCACTCTTACTCTCAGAATCGCACGCAATATGTCCAGGGAATAAATCTACATCAGGGACTAGCCTGCTTTCAGGTTAACGGTCCGGGGTAATGAGTAATTCACCAGCAATTTCCGTAATGTGAGAAATTGAATACATACTGCGTCTCTTTTGTAGAAGCAGCAGCTCCACAAACTCCTCTTCCAAATGCGATCGTTTGGCAGGCTACCTTCCCCTGAAAAGGTCCAAGGATCAGTTGATTCGACTTTGATGGGTCAAGCACATAGAAGCCGGCCCAGTTAACTTCAGAACTAGGTGAGGGCAGTGATTTGTAGGCGTGCCATAACAAAGAGGCCGCATTCGCTAAGTTGCTGGTCTGGTCAGCTATGAAGATTTGGATGCAGATCATATGATATAATAGCCACATACCAAACCTGAGAATGTTAGCCTTAAAATATCAGTGTGACAGAGAGTAGGTAACAAACCCAATTCCGCTGGCCATCAAAAAGGCCACCAGCTTGTGACAGCACTTGTTCGTAGGCGTCTTCCTTGGTGATATTTGAAGCGAAGTTGGAAGAGTCGGCGTGTACCTAATTCGTCGGTTACTTTATTCAAGTACTCGCTAGAGAATGATACCTACCATTGTAACAAATCTTCGGTCCAAATCCCAGGGATTTCAGGGCGATATAAGCAAAAGTGCAAGGAGTGGGATGTGAGTTGATGTCGAAGCGTTTTACAAAGCAAAAAGGGAGAAGAAAAGTTCATAATATCACGTGCCGAGTGATTTGGACATTATTCACATTAGAGAACAAGCTTTCAATCACAATATCATTCTACATGTAGTAAAACCAAATCAAGGCTATCTATTACCCTTGGCACCTACAGGCGCATCCACTCGTCTCCTCTTAAAAGTTTTGCCAATTGCATCCCTAACTTCCGGGTCATTCCTAATTGTATTCTTCACCAGCCATTCCTTTACCTTCCCTTTGAGAGCCCCAGCAGCCTGTTCATCCCGGAAAGGTCCCATTTCCATTTCCACTAGCCTAGCAGTTTCGACCTCTGTTGCTTTCGCCGTAGCTTGCAACCTGTCCAGCTGCTGCTTGAGTGCTAGCTCAGAATTCGCGGCCGGTGAGAGCCCTGGTCGCGGATGGAGCAGGGGACCTATTTGCGAGAATGCTATGTACATTGTAACCGACAGCTTCCGCGCTAGTTGAATAATTTGAAAGGGCAGGTATGGGGGGTGGTTGGTGAGAGTCGTGAGGATGGGATTGACAAACATCCCTGCAATAGGCGGGAAATACGGTCGAGAGATCGTATGAAGTTCGAAGACGCAAAGAATGACCAACGTCAACCAACGCCAGTATTTGCCCCATTCCAGGAAACCCAGAAGACCAAGAAAGTACATGAAAATAGCAGCGACAACGTAATAAGGCAGAATCGCTTGCAGGCCCCGAACCAGATAGTCCCGAATGCTGGAACAGCGCTCCCAGCTCACCACCTCAGGGCCGAAACGCTCGTATGCAAATCGCTTAGTGGGGTTTAAAAGGGTATCCTGTGCGAGCTTTAGATGTACGAAGTAGTTGTTGGAATTCGAGGTAGGTGCAGAGAGCTTATCGGGATGGTGTATTGCAGCTAATCTTCGAAATTTTGACTTTATATCCCTCTCACTAGCAGTATGTGGGAGGCCTAAATCTTGGTAGAAGTCGCTGGCTCGCCGAATGTCCCAGTCTGCTTCGTAGATAGTGTAGAGGAGGTACACACTGACGACTAGGATGTGGATGCGCCGTCGGTGAAGGTTATATGTTGGTGATCCGGGCTGAGGTTTTGGATCACCAGCACGAATCGTGAAACTGTACCAGAAACTCTGAACCCATCCTGTAACTAGCTATGAAAACATGTCAGTCAAGATGTATAGCTGGCGTCTACTGGCGGCAAATAATACTCACATTGGGAAGGAAGGTCCAGCCAGCAAGTGAGATTAAATTGCTAGACATAGCAAATGTCTATGACTCTGAGCACACAAGATGAACCATACAAAAGGAAGATGATCAAAAGAAATGTTGGAAAGAGAGTAGTTGTCTAGCAGTTGGGCAATCGCGAAGCCTCGGGTCCATCGTGTTCACATCCTTACCTCAGCGAGGTTGCTAGACGCTAGCGGCCGCGTCGAGCCTCTCAGCCTTCTCACTCGGAAAAACTTTATTTCAAGACAATTCCATCCTTGCGACTAAAAGATCTCCGCATTCAAGATGTCCATTGAGATATCTGCTCAATTGGCAAAAGACACAATGTCCTCATCACAATATCCTTCAAAATCACACAAGAAACACAGATCAGCGTCCGAGAAAGAGAAGAAGAAGCGGAAGAGAGAAGGAGAGGATGGGCACCGGTCCAAATCCAAGAAACACAAGTCCGACAAGACCGCCTCTCAGACAACACCGGTCCCAGAGGACCAAGAAAAGGCCGCCCCATTTCATATTCAAACCTCCTCATTACACCTTCCACTTGCTCCTATCTCGCAATCCACACCTCTCGAGGGTCTCTGCGCAGAGCACATTTCGCCTCTGATCCTAAGATACTTTCCACCATTTAGGGGAGTGATACTCTCATACAATAATCCACGGCTTTCGAGTGACGCATTCGGAAACGATGGCCGAATAGCACTGCTACAGAGCGTCGACGAAGGGGCAGCAACTTGGGGCTGGGTGACGGCCGAGTTTCTCTTATTTAAACCGGAACGCGGGGCGTGGTTGGAGGGATATATAAACCTTCAGAGTCCGGGTCATGTTGGAGTTGTATGTTGGAATCTATTTAATGCGAGTATAAAGCGGAACAGTTTGCCCGAGAGCTGGAAGTGGGTCGGTGTGGACGAGCTGAGTGCAGAAGGGGGGGAGTTGTATGCGGAAGATGGACACGGGTATTATGTGGATGGGGAGGGAAATAAAGTTGAAGGAATGATAAAGTTCAAGGTTAGGGAGATCGAGTCGAGTCATGATAGGGAGACAGGATTTTTAAGTATCGAGGGGACGATGTTAGATGATGAGGCTGAGGAGAAGCTGATTCGGGAAGAACGAGAGAACTATAAGTCAAGTAGAGAGACAGCTGGGAGGAGACTGGGTGGGGCAAAGGCCCCAGGAGCTACGAGCTTAGCTGTTGTCGTCGAGCCGAACTTGATGGATGCGGATAGTGGACCAAGGAAGCACAGGAAGAATTATTAGAAGGAAGCCGCATGCTAACGGCAAATATTTATGAATGATCTATATCGAATCCGTATGGGCCACATCTTGGGCCTTATTAAATGGGAATTGATTTGCACTCTTCTTCGTGGTCATTGCTGGAATTGCAAAAATATTCAGCCAATCTCCCATTTCACTCCAAACATCATCCACTTCGTCCCTTTCACAAGAGCCATCAGACAGTACGATTAGGTCTTCTAACATACTCATACATGATTTCATTATCACAGGGGGTATAGAGGTCTTCTATCTGCAAATTTTCTCACTTGCTTGCTCTATGCAAACCGTCAGATGGCTGACTTCCAGTATTAAATCACCTAGAAGCCCGGACCACCACCGCGCCTCAGTGGGGCTTTCTGGTCCATTGGAGGTGCGTTGACATCTGTAACGCCAGAGTACTCTCTGCGTGGCCCGTCAACGGGAGTAATATCGTCTGCTATGGCATCCTCGTATGACGGTGGAGCATCGTCTTCGGGTACTGTCGAGGTTGTGAGCTGAGGTGGGTATACGGGGTCGTAAGTAGGTCGGGGTGCTTGTGCGCTTGCTGCAGCAGCGGGAGGTCGTGCCGCTTGGGGGCGTTGGGCAGGAACGGTGGGCCGGGATGCCATGGCGTTCAGGAGAGCTGGGGGTGGTGACACACCAGAGTAGATTTCGATTTGGAAACGTAGCGGGAGAGAAATGGTCTGAGGCTAGAATGTAGATTAGCCTTGGGGTATTGCAAATAGTTCGAATGGCGTACCTGAATATCCCCCGGTGAGCCATAGCCCAGAACCACTCTCACTTCCAATTCGTACCGTCTTGACAGGTTACAGGTATGAAATGAAGGAGCCACGGTGTTAGGCAATGGCACCCCATCCCACAGCTTCTTATCTAGAATTGTTTCAGTTCGGAGCTTGTCCCCAGGACTTCCAATCGGTATCGCTAGGGATTGTAGGGTCATCATGGCCCATGTAATAGTCTCTGTCCGAGCTACGTCTATGGCCCGTATCTCAGTGCTCCCAATCAAGTTGAACTGCAAGCTCATCAAGAAGAGCTGTTCAGGACTCTCATTCAGATTCCTAACAATGATCCGTAATGGTATAGGTTCGTTGCACGTCACAATGGCCGGACTCGGGAGCCTCGCCTCTACCTCTCCCCTTGGTGGAGGCGTAGTGGACATGCTTGGAGATCTCTTGTTGCCAAATATGCCGGATTTCTGCCTCTGTCCTCCAGGTTGGAATGCATATGGCCGCCTAGCAAACACTTCATTTTTGGAGGGAGGGGGCCTAGGCGGCTCGATGGGGAGGAAGCGGAACCCAATGGCAGACCTCCTATTCTCCTTGAACAGACTCGGCCGCTGCACGGTGACCTTGACGTAGTATCTGATCTCCGCCTTGTCCGGGAAGCCCGTCAACGATGGCGGGAGAGTGCGCTTGACATGTCGATAATGTAGATGTTGCATGCCTGTCAACCCAAGATTACCAAAGCCAAACTGCTCTTCCGGGTTCGAGCAGCCGTTGTTAAACGGGATCTTGAAGCGGAAAGGATACTCATGGGTGCCTGCCCGCAGCGTGTACGCCTCTCCTCTCCTGCTCGGGCCCGTGTCTTTATCTGACGGAAAGACCTGGGACACCTTGTACAACACTTTGTGGTTCTCCATGGCAACGGTACTACGATCCCGGGGCCTGTTGTTGTTGATGGGGCGCACCAAGGCACTCCGGGACTCTCCCTCCAGCTTGACAAATATACCGGAGACGTTCTCATCTTTGTTGAGGGACAGGACAACCCGGCCCTTGATGAAGTCGAGATTGCTGTAGAAGCTGCGGGGATCTTCGAGCTGGATCTGGACAGACATTTGCGTATGTCTCGTCGTGGGCCCGCTGGCTCCACGGTCTGGGCTCGTGGTTCAGTATTGTACGCGGGGTGATCGCTGAGGTATTTTAACGGCGATGTTCAGACCAGAAAGCGTAATGGGTCATGCTTCGCCTCATTGATCCGGCCAATACGTATTGCGCGCGGGTAACCACATTCCTATAGCTGATTTGAGGTATGGTAGGCTCGTGTAAGAAGACGGCAGCTCTGGAAGCCTCTCAGCTGCGTACTCTCGATGTTCCAGGATACAGCGTCATAGGCTGCGCCCCAGTCATTTCAGATCGACGCCCGCTTACGGGCGCCAAGGATCATGAAAACACCACACCAGCCAAGAAACTACTACGAAAGCAACGGCCACAACACACTCAAAAGGGGGGCAGGCCACCAGAAGTACTTGGTAGGAATTCTAGGGAAAGGTCTCCGTCGACTAATTTTGGAAATTAGCCGTGATTCAAATCCACGAACACTTCGTGATCTGAGTATTAATACAAGTGAGACAGGAAGAATCTGCCTGGAAGGTTTCCGCCTACACCTGTCCCCAGGGCCGCAAAGAGTCCACAGATGCCGATCCAGTTGGGCGCCACACCAGCGGTAAACCCAAAGGCACCTGCAATAAAGAGGGTCATGTTAAAAGCGAGGCGCCAACTTATTATATCGAGCCCCACCCCTAAAAGAGGCACCGATGCAAGACACCTACAAACAGAGCACACATAGTGTAACGAACCTACTGGAAAGGACACGCCGAATTTAGTGGACAGAGAAAGAAGCGTAAGAGCTACGCCCTGGAGCCAGAAACTGCGTATTGTCAGCACAGCTTTATATCATCCCAGA
This sequence comes from Oidiodendron maius Zn, assembly GCA_000827325.1. Taxonomy (NCBI): domain Eukaryota; kingdom Fungi; phylum Ascomycota; class Leotiomycetes; family Myxotrichaceae; genus Oidiodendron; species Oidiodendron maius. Next base: position 806,181 of record KN832871.1, on the reverse strand, counting down.
CTTCGTCAGCTCCTACAGTACTTGTTAACAAACCAGCCAATCTCATGAGCACAAACTTCTCCCCATGCCAATATCCTGGATAGCCTTATTGATCACGTTGCTCTTCACTTTTCTTGAATTAGCACCTCTCCCCGAAGTACATGGCACTTCTCCAGGCAATAATTACAGTCGAATGAACTATCTTTGTCCGCTGGGCGCGAAGTTGGCATTGCCCTCCTCACTCAACATCTCGACAGTATACACGCCATCCCAGACACGAGACCGCGCCGGCGCGCCCGTCTCCTCATCTACGGTCTTGTCCACCTGCACTTTTACGAAATCGCGGGATATCGGCTCGGCTCAGCTCATCTCGCTCGTAGCCTGAAGTAAATAGCCTGATATTGTATTGTATTGTATTGTATTGTATGGTATGATATATAAGGTATCGACCACTTCCTTCATCAGCTTCGTCGGTCGTCCTCTCTCCACAGAGAGTTCCCATCCCCTCCACCCGCCTCCCAATTCCCTCCCGAAAACCGCCCAACCGTGTACACCTGGAAATATCGCCCGAGCTCAAAGGATATGTATAGCCGAAATAGAGGACGTAAAAGAAACTTGTAACAGAAAGAGTGAGATGCCGGGAAGATCCTCATTGCAATTATAGACCCTGATCCATCTCATCATCACTTCGTCAGGCCGTCTTGGGCTCGTTCTCTCTATCTTCCGTCTGGTTCTCGCTGCTGTTGCCATTGCTCATTCCGGCGCTCTCTGGCTTTGCTTGCTCCGGCCGAGAAACTCCAGACACTCCGCTATCACCTTCCTGCGGCTCCTGGTCGAAGATGATGCCCTGGATATTCAACCCATGCTTGTCGCTAGCGGGGGTCGCCAGAACTTCCTCATCAACATGCTCGTCCAAGTTCATGAGCGCTGGCGGACGGTGACGCATCTTGCGGGCCTTCTCCAAGGAGATCGTCTTCTGCTGGTAGGTCGTCACGACCGCCTTGGTATCGTCTCGGTCGATGGTGGCCTTGACCAGGGCTGCCATCCAAAGCCGGCCAATAGTGATATTTGGTACCGCAAAATAATGTACAGTCGGTTTCGTGAAATTCACTGCCCTTGCCAGACCAGCCTTTGGCGGCTGGAGCTTGAATATGAACATCGAGTCGCTCAGCCCCCTAGAGTCGGCTTGTGCTGCGTCTTTCTCGGCGGCGGTTTCTTGCGCTCCGAGAGGGCTTGTGGGACTATTTGTAGCGCCCGTGAGCGTCGCGTGGAGGCCTGTCAGCCTTTCATTGTCTGCCAGAAGGACCTTATGGAAGGAGATATCGATCAAGCCTCTCTCCTCCGTGTCATTCTCGGAGTAATAGTAGGAGAGGCGACGTCCTTTCAGAATAAACAGGCGTGGTTTCCACGTCGCCATAAGATTCGAGCTCTTCTTCTTCATCCATCCACTGTAGTCTGCACCAACCATTTGCTCCTGAGGTGTCTTCTTCTCCAGGCCACGAGTGTATGCGCTAGTTTCTTTCTTTGACTTCTTCTTTGCGGAGGCGCGTGAAGTGCCAGGTAGCACCATTCCGGAGGTGCCTTTACCATCAGGAGAGTCTAAGTCGAAGCTCTGTCCTCCAGAAGGCGTGCTCGAGCCAGTTCTCGTTGAGGGCGACTCGAGCGATTCCTTGACCGAATTCGGATGGGATTCTGTAGGCGATGTGACTTTCGACCTCTCATGCCCAGTGACGGCATCAGAGATGGCTCGAAGGCCAAAATGGCGTGATGCAGATGGGGCTTTCGAAGGTGCTTGTAACTCTGTGGTACCCCCCTGCCGTGAAGCTGGAGGCGGTGTAGTGGCTTGCTCGTAGGGGGTGCCTTGGAGTTTGTTCATCGTAGGCGATGGAAAGTCTTTTGGGGGGGGTGGTGGTCTAGGAGGTGCGTTGATCGAACTTTCAGATGGTGTCCTCCGTGTAGAGCGATTATTTACGGTGAGGCCGTAGTACTTTTGTGCTGCGGATGGAGGCGTACTGTCTCGGACTGAATCAAAGCTTCCAAATCGTGAATGGCGAGAGTTTGTTGTTGCACTGCGAATTCTCTGCTCATCCGTATAGCTACTATTTCGAGAGTGGTGAGTAGCAGCGCTGCCAGCTCTCTTCCGTAGTACATTACGTTGTCTTCCTTCAATCTCACCTCCAGATAGGTATCCTCGATCCAAAATGGACTGGTTGTCATGGTCTGCAACAGTTAGTGTGAAACCTCCCATGCCGGAGGAAGATAAGGGTCGAGTTGGAAGCGGCGTAGAAAGCGGAGGGCTCAGCGCATCACCCATTGTCCAATTCCGGTCAAAGGAAGGTTGCTTCTTATGGCCTTCCTGCTGGCTTGACGTCGACCCATCCGCCGTGAGGGTAGTCCTAGGTGTAAGCGTGCCAATATCCGTACCTGAATTCTGCCGCGAGTGGTGCAAATCACGAACAGATGCTGCAGAAGGTCGTTTCTCTGGGGTTGGTCTGGGGCTGTCTTGGTTGCTGCTAGATAGGCCGGGTGATTGTCTTACAGTATCACTCCGCGAGAGCTGCTGTTGTGAGAGGCGTGTATTCTGTCGAGACGTAGGTCTATCTGTCAAGGTCGGCATCCTGGGTAATATTGTTGCCGGGGCCATTGTAGATGCTTCACTGCGACTTCGATTTCGACCGGCATCGTCTGAACTGATATCACTGCCATAAGTTGCGGTGTTTCGTCTGGTTGACGACTCTCCATTAACTTCGTCTTGAAGGGCCTTAATCTTTTGCCAGGTTTTCAACCTCCGGCCCACAGAACCAAGATCAAACTCTTTGAGGAACACTGAAGTTTGATCCATACCCAGGAGAACATCGCCGGTAATCTCCTGCTCGCGGAACACCTCACAATGCTTGGCCTCAACTCCGACTTCGGCAAGGAAAGTTGCTACCTGGTCTGCGTTCCACGAAAGGACCTCCCCTCTTGTATGAATATCACCCTCCTCTTCGTCAGTCTCATTCCCGTTAATGTAGGATAGCCTCGGGCCCAGTTGAGAAGAGCTATATTCGCTTCCGGAATCGTTTGTTCCTCTGCGGTCGACTAGTCCACCGTGATGTGGAGCACTCATATCCGTAATATGTTCATCAATAACACTTAGAGTTTCATTCATAACAGGGCTATCCTGTCCTTGGGAATGGGATCTTGCTGCAGATGTCATTGCGAGACTCGAAAGGATAGCAGGTACTGTCTTCGTTGGCGTGGAAATAGTGTTGGAGTCGGTTGAAGGGATGGGTGTAGTAGGGGTATTCAAAGAGAGAGGTGCGCTCTCACTGCTCACCGTTCCCACATTGCGGGTAATTGAGGAGGTTTGATCGGTATCTGACGTTGTAATGGAAACTGGCGACTCAACAATAACAGATGGGGGAGTCTGAATCCCTGCTAGAGGGTGTTCCCCAGACACTGCATTGGTATTGAGAGCCATTGGCGGCCGAGGGCTCGAAGTAATAGGGGCAATTGGAGGGTTCGAAGGGCCGTTTCGTGGAGCTATTCTCGTGTACACTGCTCAACATTAGATGAGACGCACAACATTATTAGAGTTTGGCCCCTAACCGTGAGGAAATAAGCCGCTGTTGCCATTCTTAACATGCTTTCCAAGATACCAGCCATCGCCAAAGTCATCATCTCGCTCGATTAATTCCACGATATCTCCTTTCGACAAGGTAAGTTCATCTGAGCTCCGGGCCGAAAAATCATCTAGTGAAGTCAATGTCAGTACGGAATATCACATTCGTAATACAACGCGGGATGATAGCAGCAGTATCTGCCGCATTCATCTAAGTTTATCAAGCATAGAGGATGTGGTCAGGTAGCACTTACGGATCACAATAAGGTGCTGCCCGATATCTGGCTTGGGCTGTGCAGGCCTTTCCTGCGACTGGACAGGTTGGTTCGCGGCCATCGTCCTCGATGCTCACTTCCTGCGTCGCTCACCGGGGCCCGCTCTTACTCATAAGCGTAGCATCTGTAGAGATATGCTTGTGTAGATTGATATCCTGCCAAGAGGGGTCACGGAGTGCACAGGCCCAATGAAGGAGTCTGCTCAGAGGAATGGGGTGACTTTCGGCAAGATCACCTCGGGGCGGTCGAGGGCGTCTTGACGGTTCGTGAGACACAACGGGTGCATCCAAGACAACGGAGCAGGACTCTGGTAACGTCGCGAACTGGGGCCAACTTTGATGTCTGACAGAACCTCTGAATGCGCCGCGAAACGTGGCGGACGGACTTGAGACTCAAGCTCCCCGGTACTCATGCGACAGACCGGCAACAGCGCGAATTGGGGTTGCCGGAGGCCGCGATGGTCTGGACCAGATCTGCTTCGCAACGCAGAGAAATCGCAGACCAAGATCGAGGCCGCAAAACAGGTAACGATTTTAGCCAGGAGGAGAAGAGAACGCGGTTTCCTTGGGGTGAAGCTAAGATTAGTGCATTTCAAGGTTGACGGCGCTAGCTACGGAGGCCAAAGTTAATATGGCAGCCGAGAGCGACCAAAATGGCAGATCTGTGAAGATGTGAAGATAGATGATTGACGACAACGCCTGGCCACATCATTAGCAACCCAGAAAGCCAGCCCTGGCGAACATCAACCGCCCCAGCGATCTGCGTGAGGGACAGCTGAGGCCTCGATAGGATCAATCTGCTGGCACAGAGAGTATGCTAGGTTCTTGCTTCTGAGCCTTGCTGTGGTTCGATAGAGTTCAAACCATAGCCCATCCTGTCGTTCACCCTTGCTGCTGTTGTCCCTATTCCTATTTTCGGCTTTTTAGCAACTGGGCGCAACTCGGGCTGGCTCGTTGCTACTACTTGGCCCTACGCTGGTCGCTCTGGTGGTTCGAGATCGATGATCGAAGACGGCAGCCGCTCAATCTCCTGGAATATGACCTTCTCAGCGCGTCGTGCAAAACCCCTCTCGAAGCCGATGTGCACATCCAAGACCCTGGTGAATGATGCGGCGACCTCCAGATAAAGCAGAGTCTTCATCGGTGTCTGACAGAGGGGTTAACTCGTCCAATGCCACGCTGAATACAGTTTTTGGAGGAGCTTTACAGAAGTCATGGATGACAACCACCGGGGCTCCTGTTCGGCCTTCCCCGCGACGGGCATCAAAATCATCACTGCCCACAATGGTAGTGCAGGAGTAAGTTGCTCCCCTGGGTTTACGCGTGGAACTTGCGAATAAACTGAGGATTGTCTGACAACCATCACAGAGCCAACAATGCTATTCTCCCGTCTCCCGCGCCCAGTGCCCAGCCAAGCCCATTGCTCTGCCACGATGACATTCCGCAATACAGCAGTGGCAATCCTCCTCCTTCTGTGGTGCCTGGCCAATTTTCTGACAGGACGGGTTTGAGATCGCCAGCAGAGACTACCTTACGAGCTTTCCAAATGATCCAGTTTCAAAGTGCAATTGCATCCCAACCGTCACCATCACAATCTCAGTTAAGTCACCGCCCACCACCACTCCAAAGCCAGGAAGTGCTTCCCCCCATGACAACAAATGTGCCACATGCTAGAGGCCTTCAGACTCTGCTTAACAATAGGCCAATTCCACAAGGAATGCATGCGCCCATAGTGATTCCGGACTCTCCTATTCGGACTCAGCATCACACTTCATCTCAACTGTCTAGATCTAGAAATGTGTCACTCCAATCTACAGTCGTCTCCCGTCCTACAGAGACACAGGTACGTGGTCCTGAATACCAGAATCAACGCCAGAACTATGCACAGATCAGGTCTCCGGACACTCTGTCTGGAAACTCCCCCTACTCACCTGCCCTTTTACCGGAGCTGGTACGGCCGCAGTCTAACGGCGAAGGGATTGCTCTCCCATCATCATTGATACAAGCCCACATGCCACCGGACCCATCAGGAAAGGCGATAGCTCCATCAGATATGAACGGGACTCACACATCTCTGCCCCCTGTAATGCCATCATTGAAACCTAGAATAGCGACTATTCAGGCCCACATTGCCGCAGCTGGAGGTAATAATAATTTGAACAATGGCCTGGAAAGGCCACGGTTCCAGTTGCTCATGGATGCTTGTGATTGTCAAGATATTTTCTACGTCGTCCTACATCAAATCTTCTGTGTCTGGGATTATGATCAGGAGCAGATCATCAACATTAGAGGCCTGCCTGCCAGAGATATATTGGCAACTGCATTCTCCATCCTGGGACAATTGATAAGGCACAACGAAGGAATGGCAACGAATCACCTAAGATGGTTCTCAAGGTTCCCAAGTCCTCTAGACTTCCTCTGGGCGACATCTGAGGCATATCAACGTGTCGTGGCAGACGTCGGATTATTCTTAACAAAGTTAACATCGCAGTGGGCTTCTTTCTCAAGACAGTGCCACTCTCGGCGTTATCCTCCTCTCGTTGATGAGCTAGTGAATGGACTTGGCATTCTGTCCCCTATATTGCAGGGAGTCGTATTCACTGCTACGCGACGCAACCTGGGCTTCTCCGATGACCAGTTCGGCCAGGGGGCTGGGAACATATTTAACGAGGATAAGAGAGGTTATCAGGAGCTGTCGGCCAGATACTACACACAGCAACCCCCAACCCAAGAGGAGATTCTTCAACGCAACCAAGAGCTTGCAAGCAGATACTACGCACTTACAAACCAGCAGCCCCATCGCGGCACACAGTCGCGCGTGGCAAGTAAGGTGGTAACAAGTCCTTTGTCGCGCCCGCCTATGTTAGCGAACAACATTCACTCTAGCACAACCTTTCCGAATCCCGAGGGCAGACAACTTTCGGTACGATTTTCAAGCAATATGGGACGAGGCACGAGGAATCCAAATCCGCAAAGTCCAGATCCTATACCTAACCAGCAGACCCAACCCGGGACAGATACAAGTGGATCGCCAAACCCTCTCCCAGCTACAATGTCGGGAAGCACTCCTATCACGGCAGACCAGCTGTCCCACTCGGGGAACTTAAATCCGACATTCCTTCAGAACTTGTCAATACTATCGCCGGTCGTGTTGTCGTCGGCGTCTCCGTCACCAGTTATATCCACGCCAATCAGCCCTTTACAAAGGCAAATACAGCAATCGCCTCCTAATTTAAGAAGTAATAGCAATCAGAATCTGCAAAATCAAAATGCCCCATTGCATTCAACCACTACGCAGGACAGGATAGCCTCTTCTACTCTGCAGAGAGCTGGCGAGCACTGGATCCGGCAGCAGCAAGCACCACAGCTATCGTCTCTTCAGGGTGGACGTCAAGCCACGAGGATACCCAGCATACCAGCTCGGCAACAGCAGGCATCCGCGCAAACGGTATCTAGGGCAGCACGACAGACAGTAACTCAACATCAATTGATAGGCGTGAATCGTAATGCTCAGTTGAGAAGTAGCTCTCTTCCTCAATCCCGGAGTCAGTCGCGGAGCAATAGTAGTGGTAGATCCACAAATAGCTTTACCGGTCTTAGTGCTGAGGACACCATGAAACAGCAAATACAAGCTTACAACAGCATACAACAACCAATTCTGCGACCCCTGGTTCCACCTCTAGGCTACACGCATCCACCACAACCACCGAATCCAGACATCACAGCCCTTCACCAGGCACATGCCAGAAGCCCTAATCTAGTCCATGCGTCTATCCTTCGCAATGAGAAAGTTCGTTTGATTGATAACCCTCGATACTTTCAATCCGTGAAGGGCTTTGCGCTAAAACCATCAATGATCCCCCACACAGCACATATTTCCAAATTCGAATTCACTATAACTGAGCAAGATATAGCCTTAATCGCCAAAGATAAATTGGTTTCCCAGAGTCCTCGCGCAGTTCGCGCATATGAGGAAGGTACTTTGCAATATCGTCTACGATGCGTGCGGGCGAAGCAAGACGCAACGGCATACTCAATTTCCGAGTGGACTGTTAGTGATACAGTGTGGCCAGAGACCGTTTTCATCAGGATCAATGATGATGTGATGGAAATAAGACGCAAGTCCCATCACGCCAAAGACCTGCCGATTGATATCACTAGCTTCATCCGAATTGCCGCACCCGGACAAGGTAGTATGAACCAAGTTAAGATTAGTACGCCTCGTTCCAGCAAATATAATGACCGGCATGACTACTTTGTAGCTATCGAAGTTATCGAAATCCTAGAGCGACACCAGATTATAGACATATGCCACCAACAACACATATCTGCTTCTGAGACCTTCGAGTCAGTCAGGAAGGCTCTCGCTGGGCCAACAACTGATGACGACGACGAAATATTGATGGTTGTAAGCGACCTGTCTGTTAGCCTCGCGGATCCCTTCACAGCTCGCATCTTTGATATACCCGTCCGAGGAAGCTCCTGTCTGCACCGCGAGTGTTTCGACCTGAACCCATTCTTGGAAACGCGCAAGGCAAAGCGCGTTGGCCAGCCTATGGATATCGATGTCTGGAAATGCCCACTCTGCGGGGGCGACGCCAGACCATACGTCCTGCAAATCGACGATTTCTTCGTCAACGTACGCGCCAAGCTAATGGATGATGACAACCTCAATGTCAAGGCCATCTGGATCTCAGCGGATGGGTCGTGGCGGCCTAAACCTGAATCATCACTGAAGAGGAATGCCGGCAATATATTCGACGATGACGACGATGAGGAGGGGCCGGCAGCGAAGCAGAGGATCCTGGATGATGTGTCTCTTAGTGGGATGGCATCGATAGATGTTGGGCAAGGTAGCAGGAGTGTGAATCGAGTGGTGGAGGTCATCGAGCTAGATGATGATTGATAGAGGTCTCAATTACTTTCTCCCATTTGCTAATCCTTCTCTATTCCTTTTAACACGAAACACATGCATAGCAGTCTTGCGTTGGGGCCCGGTGCGGTCTACATTCCCACGGCGTTGCTACACTTCTTTTGTTCTCTCTTTTCAAGTTTCTTCTCGAATTGGTGAATATTTTTACAAGGCAGGCGTTGACTCTTGCGGTGGTGGAGTTCTCGTTTGGCTAGATGGCCACGAACCGGAGAGAATGGTCTATATGCACGGCGCATTTGGGGGTTTATTCTTTACTTGGGCTATCACTTTTACAACTTCACATACCCCCATGCAGTCTACGGGCTGCATTTGGAACTGGGCATGGGATATGGAAATGGAAAAGGATGGAAAGGAGATGAAAGGAGAAAGGGCAACGAGCCAGGTCTTCATGCTAGCTTTCTGGATGGCCAATTTGATTTGATACCACGGCTTAAATGACTGCAATAAAACTTATTGAACTGCAATGCCCTAATTCTATCCATTGATTGGTTACTCTGTCTACTGGATATTTTGCATGAAGCTTCCTTACCGTCCTCACTAGCTGCTTGTGAGCTGAACGGTTTGTGGGCTTGAGGTGAAACTAGTGGATTGAAGATCCTTACAAATACTCTACTCTAGTACGGCCTACCTTATCCCACAACCGTCTATCTCTCCATTCTCCAAATCTTATGGGCCATCTTGTTCCCCCTGCGTCGATTTATCTCCACTTCGATTCGACAACTTTAAATGTTGTTTGCCAACCAGGCGGAGCAGTGAGGAGGAACCATTGTGGATTAGCAGCGACGACATGTGAGTGGTGCGTGGTGATGAGAGATCGCAGTTCGTTGCGGGGCAATGTATAGTCACTCGAGTAGCACCAAATGGTCGAAGACTAGGTATATTTGCAGGTATCAAATATCGCGATAGTATCTCAGATCACAGATTTTGGAGAGATATTAATCTTGAAATGCGGGCCGGGTCTCGCGAGCCAGCCTGACAATGGATCTACATATCGCCGTACGCCGCAGAATGGGTATCCTATCTGGTATAGTATACATCATACAAACCCAATTTGAACGCCTGCCCTTTCCCCCACCAAAATAAGGCCACCTCCATGCCCAAACCCAGTTCGCAATTGCTTGCGGTGCAATCTATCACACCAAGTTCTGTAGCAGGGGCCTTGTGTGGTCCCTCCACGCCGTAGATACTCATTCCCCCTGAAGTCGTTACCCAGTAATAAATGTACACCTTGTACGCCGCATCAAAAAAGTCCTATAGCGTAAAACCCAAATCACGAAGAAGTAAAAACCGCCCCCCCCGCCTCTTCACTCATTGGAGACTCCTGGGTGCCTGCTCCTCCGTTTCCGCATTCGAGGCGTAGATCTCACGAGCACCCGGCCCGCTACCACGATCTGGTTTGCGCCGCGCGCCCATTCTGCCGCTATGGTAGTTTTCTTGATACCATGAGGGGTGCAGGCGCGCCGGTACACGAGCTTCTCCTCAATCTTCTCCTCGAGAGGAGATACCTCGCCTTCGTGAAAGCCTTCGTCGGCGTTCTCGCCTGGTGTCGGTGGACACTCGTCGAAAATCATCGGGTCGACATTCAGTCCACAGCGCTCTTCTGCACGAGAAGGGGGGGGCGTAGGGAGGGATAGACGGGAGGCCGACTCCCGAAGAACGCACTGGGAGTTCGTCAAGATCATGTCTTCCACGAGTGCCTTGACGTCGCGCATGTGGGACTTGGAGCTCTGCAACTGGACGTTCAGCTGCCGCTGGAGCCTCCTGCACGCGATGGGGCTTGTTCTTGGGCCTGATGTGAGATGTATGTTAGGGAGCGACGCAGAATGCGAAAGGGCTTGATCGTGGTTCGGATATGGGGCCGAGGGAGGACCTGCCCACTCCGACTGCTGGGGCATCTCCTCGCCGGGCTGCAGCGTCTGGGCCCGCAGTCGACACATAATCTCGTGGATGCTGAGCTGGCTCGCAGTCATGTCTGCGTCGACGGGAGTACATGAGGTCGGGAGTGATGTAGCAGGTGGGAAGGAGTTGTCGGTGGGCGAGGGAGCGACATCAGGGACAAGTCGGCCTGGGATTCCGGCGCCGAAGGTAAAATGCTCGAACATGGCGAGGTGAAACTGGCCGCCTCGCAGCCGCGGGCAGAAAATCACTGGCGCGCAGGACGGGGCGGTGGTGATCCCATCCGCAAGGCCGGGGCGACACAAGTTGGGATGGAGGCTCGGAGTGGGGGCGGGCGCGGGCGTCTCTCTCAGCTGTGAGAGCGGTGGGTGGTAGGTGGTGGTGAGAGGACCGAGATTTAGGATATCGTGGTCTGTTGGAGCCGGACACCGAGGGGTACGCAGTGCTGGCTGGCGAGAAGACGGCAACGAGCGAAGGCGGCCGTTAGTTGGATGAGAGGATAGTTATAGACAGCACGGCAGCATGGCACTGGGCAGCGTGATCGACTGGGCCGGCTGTTGGAGATCCCAAAGATCGGACTCGACGGGGAAGGAAGAGGAGGAGGCGAAGGAGGAGATCGTACAATCGACAGTTCGTACAGTCGCCGTGGGCGGCGGCGAAGTACCTCGTCGACGCCTTTTGTATGGCGGCTACCGCGAGTTGGGGTCCGTCGGTACTTTGGCGGCGCTGGGAACCCGCTAGCCTCAGATTGGAATGGCGTGGCTCCCTCGACCGCCAACGTTTTCCCAGGAACGGAGAGTCCGATCGAGAGACAATGGAGAAGCGGTACACAGTAGGAGGAACACCGCAGAAATTGCCAGCGACAGTCAGCGATAACCAGCGACCGCCAAAGGAGAACCGCTACCGCATCACCCTCCTCCTCTCTACTTGAATACCTGCCCCGATCTCGTCGACGAACGACTCGCCCTCACCTGCCGCCCGGCCCAACCCACTGCGCTCGGCCCTGCTGCACCGCCGATGCAGGGCGACGGTCCAGCAGCACGCAAGAGACCGGCCAGCAGGTTACATTGGCTGCATCGAAACCCAACAGAAGACGCCGTGGGAGTGGCCGGTCCGCCAATCACGCCGCTGCTCGCGCCTTCCTTCGTGCCAGACAGCCCCGACGCCCAGTCGTGACATTCCCTGCCGGAGCCCTTCCACCCTTCCAGAAGGTCCACGCGATGCCTGATATGTGGCCTGCGATTCTCCCGCGCGCAACAGGGCCCAATCATCAACGTGACAGTCTGACAATCACCTGCCCCGGTGCCGGTCCCTCCCTCTCCGGGTGAACCGTGCCTTGGTGGTGCGCGGGATCCAGAGCATCCGGCGAGGCTGAAGATTATCAATCATGGGCGAGGAGGAGGCGATGTGGCCAGCTCGTTGGTCCCAGCTAGTGGAGGGGGTCGACTCGGGTGGCCAGGACCTCGTGCTGAGATAATTAAGCTTCCCTATCCCCAGTCATCCCACCGGCGTTGGGAGTTTCGGTTCCGCTCACCGATCCAGTGCCAACCATGGACGCCTGCAAGGTCCTCTCCATGGTGTTGGGCGGCTGCAGTTGATTTCCCTGTTCTGCCCCTTGCGTCGAGGTCCAGGTGCGAGCAACTTATGTGTGAGGAGCAAACACCTTTGTTTCTACACCACACCCACCGGAAGTGCAAAGTTGTCCATTCCAAATCATATGTTCCATCAGTGTCTCACCACACGTTGCCTTTGAGCCAGAGAGCTCGTATCGGTACCTTCACATTCCCCTCCAGAACCCCCTCAGCACGTGATTTGACATGGGATCTACAAGTGAGGGGCAAGCACAACCTTCATCGTACTACTGTATAGCAGTAGGCTCCAGACCTAAGATAGCCAGGGGCGGGTCTTGTGTACCTCAAACTCTAGTTACCAGATCGAAAAATCTGCCATGGACCCCACGAACACGAGAAGGCCACGAGTTCGACGAACATTTCTTTGCTCCACCAGTATATGCAGAGAGAATTCCTGCTCTGTTCCATTCTACACCCCTTATTTCATTATCCCTATATTCTCCGGCCACCCAAAACAGTAATGCTCCTTAGCAGTATCCTGTAAATCTTCCTTCTCCTCCTCTCTTTCCTTTCTCTTGCCTTCGCATTGGCGCCAACCCAGTCGCCCACTGTGACACAGGTCCTTTCCCTCCAGATGGTGGGGGATGGCACAATTGAGGTGCTGGCGATGTTCACGCAAACCTTTACCATGACGGCGTTGGGGACGTGGCCACTGGGCACGGAGGTAAAGAGGGGCACGATTGGGCTGCGAGATATCGCTAGGAGCGTTGGCAGCGTTTAAGGTCCTTCCTGAGTAGGTTGTGGGAGAGAGTTTAAAATTACCATGGGCCATGCTCCTGGAGCGGCTATCGTTGAATAAATGAGAGGTGCCGGGTACTATGACGGCTGAAAATATAAGAAGTAATAAGGCCTGGGAAGCATGGGATGCCACCGAAGAACGGTATTTCGGAGATATAACTTGAACACGATACCATTAGTTCGGCCTTGGGCTTTGGCTGGCATTGTATTGATGGCGTCTAGGTATCTAGGAGCATAGGGAACGATTGTAAAATGACTATAGTTTGAAGAGATATTTTTCATTTGTAATAATAGATTCAACCCAGCACTTCCGTGCAAGAAGTTGGATGAGTATCCAGATGAATTTGCGGATACATATTTCTCAGTCGAGAATGAGCGTTCGTTTCGCAGAGGATCAGCGCAAGATAATGGGCATTTCAAGTGCAAAATCTAGCAATTTTTCTTTGACACTTGAAGTGTAATTATATGCCTATCTTGAATTGATATATTGGTCCATGTTTGGGTGGTGGTGAGTTTAGGATTTGCACAACTTGAAATCGTTACTAGCAAAGGCAGTCTTGGGGGGGGGGGGGGGGGGGGGGGGTTAGTTAGGAAAATAGATGCCTGAGAAGAAGAATATCGCAGCCCAGGAAAGAGTGACCGGAACATCATTTGGGCTTGAATGAAATGGCTATGATAAACACAAGAGCAATATGAAATTGGTAATGGACAAAACAGGAGATATACGACTTCTATTTTTTCAAAAGATGTTGGCGTTACGACGCCTGATTGATGGTTTCTATCTAGGCATGACAAGCTGTACCACACACGGCTCTTGTACCAAACAATTCTTAACCACGCCTATACCTCTAGGCAGTAATGGCAGTATATATGTGCACTTAGATTGAAATCTCTAATTTCCTTTCGCGATCGAGAATTGAAGGTAGTTCCTGTGACTGACCATCTGCGCGCTGCTCCTTGATTGACTCATGGGATGAGAGTCATCCAGTTCATCGTCTAGGTCATATAACCCACCGGTACAGTCTACCATTCCTTTATAGCCGAGAATAAATATCATCATAATGGCAAAGAATAATATCACCTTACCTGAAGCGTTGCGCACTGCGTTGCAATCCTCAGCCTCTGACCCGCGGCGAGTGGTGCTCATGACATGTGGAATTGCAGGTGAATTTCACTCCCAACAACTTGGTCTTAATTGTGATTGAAAACAGGACTGGCTGACAAAAGTTGAGCAATCCTTCAGGGGCCGGAAAATCCACACTCTCCAAAACCGTTGTAGCCCAATTCCCCTCTTTCATTCGGCTCTCCATTGACGTCTACGTCTACGACAAGTACGCCGCCTACGCCAAGGACTACGCTCCCTCGAATTACGAATCCTACCAGGACGAGGCCGAAGACGCTCTACAGATCCGCCTGCGAGAAATCCTGCACTCGCGGGAGAATGACGTCGTTCTTGACTTTGCGTTCGCATTCAGGGAGATGCGTGATGAGTACAGGCGGATAATCGACGAAGAAGGAGCGCGTGCCGTGCTGGTATATCTCCCATGCGATAGAGCGACGCTGTGGGGGAGGATCCAGGCAAGGGAGAATGCAAGGCTGGATGCGGATTCCGCATTCAAGATGACGTCGGAGAGGCTGGATATGTATCTCGGTGGGTTTGAGGCGCCGATGGATGAAGAGCAGATTGTGATCAGGCAGCCGGAAGTTTCGTGATGATGAGAAAGGAGAAGGTAGCCTCGAAAACCCCATGGACATTACTGAGGAAGGACTCATTTCCCCTTATATAGTACAAATCCACACAATTCCTATCACTATGATCACAGACCGAGAAATAGTAGCCCGTCTACCTCATGTCTCTCTTTATGTCGCGTATTAGAGGCACACTTTATATTAATGGACTTGAATTCTCTCTTTATCTTCTCTACTGAAGTATGTTCTATTAATCTATAATACTGTTAGAGGATGCCCTATGGCTATAGAACTATAGAAGTACAAGGATACTTTTCCCCTTGTTATCTTAAATGGCATAGCCATTTTAACTTATATAGGTATATAAAGTACGTTTTTTTGAGCTAGAGTCACTTTGTGAGAATGATATATATGTTATGTTAAAGTAGTAAAGAGACTTTTTAAAAAGCAACGATATTATATTAAGGTTCCTATTTGTGGGAGTTATATAACCCAGTACATGCCTCTAAGCTTAGTTTCTTTGCCTTTTGTTATCCGTTTGTTGCCGATCCTTCCATTTATTCAGCGTTTCCTTCATAGCATCGTTAGTATTTATCATCTCCTCATTCCTCTTCTTCGCCGCATCGAATGCCTTTCCAGCATTTGCTGAGGCTCTATCTGCTTCTCTACAAAGACGTTAATATAGTATGGAACACTACAGTAAAGGGAGCGAACTTTTTGGCGTCCTCAAATTTCTTGGTAGTATCTTTAATAGCTTGTGACATTTTGGCGTTTTTGAATAGCTATTTGTGATATCCTTGGCTTCTGTCAAAATTGGTCTGTATCCTCAGTAAGAAAACTCTCGTAGGTGAGAAGGAGAAGTAAGGCTTGTTTGAAATTATATCTTCTTATATACCTGAAGCTCACTGGCAGATATTCACACTCTCTGTGACTGAATGAACCAGTAAATAAATCAGCTAGCAACCGAATCAGTCCATATCTCCTCTATGACTAAATGAACCAGCAAATAAATCAGCCAGCAACTGAATCAGTCCATATCTCAACCAGTTTGCCTATGATTCAACCTACCACTAAATCTGTTGTCAGTGGCACTACCATATATCATACTGAGGGAGCGACATAACGAATCGGGAAGAATTAAGCAGAACTATAATATAAGATTTGACTTAGTTGCTAATACACACGACTACAGACAGAGGAAAATTGGAGTATCCATTGTATCTATTGATACTTAGACCTTATATTGGCTGTAATCTCTCTTCCTTGCCGAGCCCAGAGGCTGGGTTCGTGGTAAGAGTTTCTTATTTGACAGATTTCACTTTTCACTGTTGTATTCATATTTCTTACTATAAGTTATTCAATTCAGATACTATGCATCATGCAAGATGTTCTATTTTATAATCCCTAAAGATCAATGCTACTTGCCTAATCTTAATCGTTTTTTATGACGTTGAATTACTTCTGGAAGAGAAACCTGAAAATTATCCATCACTCTCTCCTCCTCAATTAGGTCCTGTTTACTATTGTGAGGACCAATATCCTTGAGACTACTATCCAAGTCACATCTTTTCATCGTTAACTTCCTCATTCAGTTCCTGTGACTGGTCTAGACACCGCTTTAAAGCGGCTATATCCTTCTTCAAATACCGATAAACATCTCCTTACTTATGATCCAAGAAGGCTTCGGATGTATATGTCATATCCTGAGGCTTGAGTGTCCATTTGCCGTGCTATTCCAGACGATTCACATCATCCTTACTTTGCCTTTGCGACGAGTATTTTCCCGCTCGCGACTGGGCTGAAGAGATTTTTGCCCTTCTTGGAGCTTCTGCTCAACAGGATCACTCATCTGATTGACCCAGGGCTTAGAGTCAAGTCTTTGTCTTTGCTGCAAGTTCCCCGTCCATTGAGCTCCTCACCAACATTGATACATTGTAAACATAATCCTAATCTAGAAGGTAATTATCATGGTACAACCCGTTCCGAGGCATAGATATTCAAGCACGAGGGCCCGGAATTCTGTAAATGGCCCATAGATGGACCTAATTATAGGACGATATCAGTTCCCATGCTGCCCGCCCGTTGCATTGAGATAAACTGAGCAAATCCTTGTTCGGTATTTTAAACGTAAGGTTTAGGGATCGTAAACGGCACTTCTGGGAGTAAGGGGCTGTTGCGAATGCTTGGAAGGGTTCAGATCGACAGTCTCGATAGAAAAGATGGGCTTTTGATAATATTGACTTTCGTAAAGAGAAAAGTGGCTAAAGAGGGTTGTGAGATCTCGGCGCATTTAAGGATCATGTCTATGTGAGTCCTGAGGCCATAATAGCGCATTGGAGAAGCGTCATGAAAATTACTCCCGAAATCAAATCTCGTTTGCTCGTAGATATATAGTTCTATTTAGAGGAGATTCTGCCACATACGACCACAGACTGAAGAATATAGGGCATCCCGTCCGCTCTGCCATACTCAAGCTTCAGATCGATGGATTAGTAGTTGGGTGGGTGACCACCAGCGAATTCCCATTGTTGTATGTACTGTTTATCTAAGTTTTTGCTTATTTTTTTTTGCTTGTTCTTTTGCACTGATGCTAGTCAAGACTGGGTTTGGTGAGGATATATATGGGGCTTCGCTTAATAGTTAGGCGTCGGGGGTAAGTCAGTAAAGTCTCGAAGAACTGTGGCCGGGGTCTCCTGATTGTCCTGCTTCTGTGCGTTTGGATTCGTGACGAGTGGCTTTTTCTTGCTGTCTAGAGTTTCTGGCTTACGGGTTGAAATGAGACATCCCATCCTAGCTGAATTCATTTCTTTTAGAATCATATCTGTTGCTATAATACAGTGCAATGTGATGCTAATCCATCGGGGTGCTGCTGCATTGATTGTGCAACAGAGGGCAGCTCGAGAGAATAATATAATGAAAACGAAACACCTTGAATGCTATCATCGATCTTCGCTAAGGGAAACCGAAGGTTCGACCCAAGTCATGGATCACCAACCACACGACAGGTTCATCCTCCAGTGTGGTCATGGCAAACTTGTTCTCTATCAGATGATTAGTTACCCATCTCATCTAACTCTACGGCCATCTACAACAATGTTGCGCCCACAAACGTAAAACCAGCAACGAGAAATGCGACGGCGATTGGCGACTTGTCCAACGGAGCCAGAGTGGCGGCGCCAGCATTCTTGGTTGCGGTGCTGGAGGATGTGGAGACTGCAGTCACTGATCCGCTACCGGCGGTAGCAGTACCAGTGGAAATGCCCCCGGCGTTCTGGGAGCCTGCTCCTGTGAGACCTGGCCCCTTTCCGGCGCCCGACTTCATGAGCTGCGCTGCGCCAGATGGGATGGCTGGGAGAGCGTCGCCGGTTACGTTCCAGGTTGAGCTCTGGGCAGGGCATCCGCTGGCGCCACCAGTAGAGTTATAGCCTCCGTCACCAGTGGGAGGAGCTGTAGCCTTGAAAGCGGACTGGAGAGCTAGGAAGTCTGGCCCTTCCGTGACGGAGGTGGGTGAATTGATTGTGACCAGGCCATAATTGTTGCCGGTCTCGGAGTACTCGTAGACGAGACCGCCAGAGTAGACGGAGGTCATCTCGGTGTTGTAAAGAGCAGCAACTTCCTCGAACTTGCGAGTGTTGGTATTGCAACCGTATTCAGAAAGGCTGGAGTAAGATTAGCTTAGTTAATGGAGATTGCGACATTGATGCAGGGATAACATACAAGATGGGAACACCATAGTTGGTGAACGTCTTGACCTTCTGATCCCACCCGCTGATGGTAAAGCTGCTAGGGTCGCACCACGAATAGTCATTGAAGGCGAAGAAGTCGCTCCGCTCGTCGTCGGAACCGCAGTTCATGTACTCAGCCATCTCGTATCTATTGGAGTCGACATCAGCCGCAGAGTATCCCACTGGGATTTTACGATATCCGCGAGACCCGATATACTGTCTCATATCACGAGTGACTGCCTTGACATAAGGAGCAGCGGAGGTAGTAGAATCATCATTAATGACCTCGTTTCCAGAAAAGAAGGCTAAGGTGTTGGGGTAGTTGGCAAAGGCGTCGATGGTTGCGAAGATGTTCTGAAGATAGACCGTGTTATAGGATGCGTGGGGAGTGGCTCTGTTGAGGGAATACTTGGGAGAATTGACGTCGAGAACAAGGTAGATACCAGCTGCGGCGAGTGCGTTCATGCACGCGTCGTGGTTTGCGGTGTTGTCAACAGTATAAATACGGATGGTGTTGATGCCCAGCTTCTTGAACTCCGCGATGTCCCGACTGCAGCTGCCCTGATCCGCAATGGGGTCAGCGAGATCAGAGCTGCCACCAGGCTGATAGTCAACGCCACGAATGTAGAAGCGGTTACTTCCTTGGAAGAAGGCTGTTCGATTCTTAGCGACAATACAGTATGTGGAGAGTTTGCATATTAACTAACCATTGCCCTTGACTGTGATGGGGGTAACAGACGAAGCAGCCTTGGCAACCAGTTCTTCTCTGGGAGATGGAGCAGCAAAGGCGGAGGCGGCAGCAGCCAAAGCTGCGAAAGTTGAAAAGGTCTTCATGGCCCAGGTGAAAAGTATTGAAAAGGGCTAGACCTGGGAGTTGATTTTAAGATGAGAAAGCTCTCAAGCGAGGGTTAATCCGACCCGTAAGAAGAGTTGGATGCGGAGGGCAGATATCAATTAGAAGAGATATATGCAACGAAAGAAAGTACTCAAACGGAAGATAGGCACACAAAAGAGTGATTGTGCCAAGTTTTAGGGATGAAATAGATGAAGTCGGCGTTGAAGTTGACGAGTTAGGGATATAAAGAAGAGAGAAGAAGTAGGAGACAAGAGAGATAGTCGTGACATCGACATCAAACATTAGAGGAGAAGACGATCAAGCCGGTACCCACTGCCCAGAGACTTCAGCAGGTCCAGCAGACCCAGCAGGGCCAATAAGGGGCAGGTTAGCCGGTCGGGACAACCGAACCGGCTACGATATTCAGGGGGGTCCCGCCACCCGGTAATCCATCTTCTCCACCTTGAAATTGTCCGCAGCCACAGCCCCTATCACCGTCTCCTACGCAAGGAATGATTTCCCTGGATCGCAGACGATCGTTATTATCCAACACGATACCCCACCAAGCTGCCGCACCCGTGGCCAATGAGACCCTGCTAGCGGGTACAGTTGGTGATCGGCAGCGCCCCAATGACGGCATGGGCATGACGATCGGCCGTCTGCGGTTTCAGTGGCTTTCCATGGCGGTAACGTTATTCTTGGCATCAAATTGTATTTGAAGGCGTGCACATGCATAGTGGCAACTGAACGAAGAGGAAGGTGCGATTGATATCATACCTGCATCATTCAGTTTTGCGACATACACAAAAAAGGTACCTCCCAGCCACACTGTACCTTCCGTTAACTCATGCTTTGCTATGGCGAAGTAAAAACCGCCGAGATGCTCATGCTCGTGTTCATGTTCATCGTCCCTTGGCCTTCTTGGCCTCGCTGGTCTAGACCACCTGCACATAGTTGGTCGGCACACTTTTTGTGATCCCGCCCTTCTCGACCTCCGTCCACCCATCGCCTGGATCCTCTTTTACTACGACGAACCTCTCCCCTTCTGTCATACTCCATTCCACATCGCTCTGCGCCGTGTAGTCATACAGTGCCTCCACGTACTTCAGCTTCTTGGCCCCTCGCTTGGGCGCCACGACAGGTCCTTGCTTCTTGCCTGTCGTGTTGACACTCCCTGCCAACGAGGATCCGGAGTTAGAGTAGATAGACGAGGGCCGAGCCGGTGCTGCGATGATTTCAAGGTAGGCTGTGGGCACTACTCCTTCTTGGAACCCAGACTTTACGCGCGTCCATCCTCCGTCTATTGAGAGTTAGTAGTTTCTAGATGTGTGGCTTGACATGCTACTCACCATCCGGCTCAAGTATTACCACCTCCTTGCCATCAGCCACCGAGATTTCCCCCTCACCATTTGCCTCGTACGGGTACAACATCCTCCCCCTTTGCTCATTTCCAGCCGAGCCATTGACATGGTTGCCGGGCAGTTCGCTAATAAACGACGCAGGAGGCGGGGCAGTGACTCGGCTCTTTCGCAAGGTGCTAGGTCCGATGACATTAGGCCTCTCTGGTATATTCTCATCGGCTGGCGATCTCGCACCTCCAGAAACAGATCTATTGGCGCTGGCTGCGTAGCCAGAACTAAGCGAGTTCATGGTGTTGGATCGACTCATACTTGGAAGCTCGGCAATATTCTCACTAGGGCCTGTGCTCGGCCCTTTGAGGATATTCGCAGCTTCTTGTCGCTCTCCTTTCAGCCTCTTCTTGTCCTCCTTGCTCTGCTCTCCCGGGCATTCGGCGGGAACCTTCATCTCACATTTGCTGTGGCATGTATAGCCACAATCTCTACAGTCGAATCCTTTCGCCGCAAGCCCCCATATCCTCTCACCGCACAAGTCGCAATTTGTGGGTATTTTGAATGTCTGGGATTTGAAGTTGTGACTCTTCGCGGTTAGGGTAACATCTCCAACGGCCGCAGTGATGCTAGATGCTTCGACCTCTGCGGTTAATCGTTTATGCTCGACTTGATGAAGATCCTCCTGCAACGCAAGGATGACTCCCACAACTTCGACTTCACTTCTTTTGTCTCTCCCCTCTCGGACTGCCTGCTTCGTCCGTTTCAACGATTCTACTTCGCGCTGCTTCATGTCGATTTCTCTTCTTAGGTCGCCTAATTGTGATTTTGATTTGCCCAGTACGTTCTGTAGGAATATTTTTGCTGTAGCATCTACTACCATAGCATCGTCGTCATGCCAGACAGGGCTCGGCTCGAATCCTTTATCCACCGGTTCCTGCCATCCTCCTACATTATGCCTGACGAACATCATCGAGTCCAAGGTAGGGACATTGCGAGTTATTTCTTGTGTGAGATGATTCATAAAGTCAGCGCTGCGTTTGAGTGTTGCGGCCTCAAGCTCGGCAGCTGTTGACCAAATCACATTGAGTTTCGCTGTCCTTGACTCTGAGAGGTCTTGTAGGCTGTCGAGCACTTCTGGAACGTATTCGTGGTAGTACTTTTCTTTCTGTTTGTTCGTGACATTGATGGCGATCAAATAGCTATTCTTGACATTGTTCATTTCAAGGATTTGCTGTTGGTACACATTCTGCGCCTTCGCTTTCGAATAATCAAAAGAACTTTCGGCCTTTTTTCGTTTATTTTCGACTTCTTGGCACGCCGCATCGTACTTCCCTTTCATCTTCCGTAGATCGCTGTATGTGGCATCCCTCTCTTTCTCCAATTTATCCGCGAAATCCGCGTGCCGTTTTCGAAGCTCTTCAAATCGGGCGGCAGCAATCCTGAGCGGCTCTGCTACGTTTGTGATAAGCTCAGATCCGAATCTGTCGTGCTCGGCCGCCCGAGATTCGAGCGTGGTGAGCTGTGTCGTCCACGTTGTAAGGGAGGCACTGGAGATTCTGTTAGCGTTATTGCCTCTCTCCATTGGTTGACGGGTTCCTACCTCTCCAGCGAGCCCGGCGTCATAGCAGGCGTATCTCCCACACTCAGACTGCTCGACTTCTTGGCCTTCTTTTCATAGTATTTCTTTGCTAAGGCTGCAAGCTTCGCGCTGTACTCTTTCTCGATTGCACTTCGTTCCCGGTAGAATTGCTGGATATCCTCCAACCAATTGATGCCATTGCCAACCCAGGCATTAGTTGTCTTGAAGCCATCCTGAGCGAGCGAACTTGTTAGTGACGACCGACCTGACTGTGTATTCAGAGGACACCTACCTTCAGCTCAAGGCCAAAGTGGGGCGCAATATCCACATCTGCCATGTTTAGGACTGGACCTCTATCTTAAAATCATGAAGACATGAATCAGGCATAAGTCCCGCGAAGGTTCATAATACAGCCTGTGAATATAACTGCATGGAGCGCAGTAGCCCCCTCTACTCTTGTCACTCGTGTCTTCGAATTGGAGTTGGACATTCCGCCGCTCGCCGCCGCGTCCCTTGGGTCGCCGGATGACTAATCGATTACACTAATTCCCTGCACTAAGCCCCGCCATTTTGTTGGAGCTGGAAACTGAATTGCACCCATCCACTACAGTTGCTGAGAAGACAAACATCTTGTCGCTGCTACGATCCCACCACACCTCTCAACTATATCACCCAATAATGGCGGAAGCCCCAAAGGCCTCAGGATCCCTGGCGGATCGCATTTCCCAGCCCCCTCCAAGCTCTACCACATCGACCGCCACTGCACCTAGCGCGACAAAAGGATCTGAAGAGCCAGAGAGTAACCTTTCTTTCGCCCAAGTGGATGGCGCAACAGTTCCCCTCGGAGGATCGACCTTACATGAGCCTCAGTACGATGTGGAGGTGAAGTTGAGTGACATCCAAAAGGATGCAAGCAGTCCATTGTACTCGATCAGTTCTTTCGAAGAGCTCGGAATGTACGTATGGAGCTGGATTTTGTAGCATATTATTTTAACTTTCTCTCCTAGAAATCCCATGATCCTAAAAGGGATGTATGCTATGAACTTCAAAAAGCCCTCCAAAATCCAAGAGCGCGCACTCCCGCTTCTTCTTGGCAATCCTCCCACGAACATGATCGCGCAATCGCAGTCAGGTACTGGAAAAACTGCGGCTTTCGTGATAACTATCCTCTCTCGACTCGACTATACCCAGCCGAAGGCCCCTCAAGCATTATGCCTTGCACCCAGTCGTGAGCTTGCTCGTCAGATCGAGGGTGTTGTCCGGAGTATTGGCCAGTTTGTCGATGGTCTGACCATCCAAGCCGCTGTTCCAGGTGCGGTAGAGAGAGGTGCAAAGGTGGAATCGATGGTAGTTGTTGGAACGCCTGGTACTGTTCTAGATCTCATGAAGAGAAGACAATACGACACCTCCCAGATGAAGGTTTTGTGTCTGGATGAGGCGGATAATATGTTGGATCAGCAAGGCCTGGGCGAACAGTGTCTACGCGTCAAACAGTCCGTCTCCTCACTGCCCAATTGAGAACGCGAGTTAACCAACGTTTAGGATGCTTCCCAGCATTCAGCAAATCCTCCTTTTCTCTGCTACGTTCCCTGACGGAGTCATGCGATATGCTGCACAATTCAGTCCTTCGGCCAATGAGATCAGACTAAAGCGTGATGAGCTCACGGTTGGAGGGATTAAGCAGATGTATATGGATTGCCCGTCTGATGAAGGAAAATATGAGACGCTTGCTCAGCTTTATGGCTTGATGACAATTGGCTCGTCCATTATTTTCGTGAAGGTAAGCTTTTCGAGATAAGATACATTCGAGCCTTTCTTAATTGTTTCTAGACCAAGGAATCTGCATCAAGGATTGCAGCGCGTTTATCAAACGATGGTCACAAAGTCGTCGCCATTCATGGAGGCTTCGAAGGTGCAGAGCGAGACGAAATCATTGAGAGTTTCCGCCAAGGTAAAGCTAAAGTCCTCATCACCACGAACGTCCTTGCTCGGGGAATTGATGTCCAATCTGTGTCAATGGTGATCAACTACGATATTCCTATGAACCCGCAAAACGACTCGCAACCAGATGCGGAGACTTACCTTCATAGAATCGGTCGCACTGGCAGATTCGGACGCGTCGGTGTTAGCATCAGTTTTGTTTTTGACAGAAAGAGTTTCCAGGCTCTGAGTGATATTGCAAAACACTACGGCATCGATCTAGTGAGACTTGACCAGAACGACTGGGATAAAACGGAGGAGATTGTTAAAAACGTCATAAAGTCTAGCCGTGCTGGAACCAACCTTAAAGCCTGAGGGCAAAGCATGATATCGGCTTTCAAATGTTCAGAAGAGATCCCAAAAGCGGGCGTTGACATTGCTTTCGTAGATTCATAAAGGACGAGGGACTACGTCCATTTCAGGAGGAGATTGTCACGATATGGGTTACCATACCAATGTGTGTATGGCTCAGCCGGCATATTTCCACAAGGGGATGGTGGGATTTAATTAAGAGAGCATGTTGCAAGTTTTGCGATCCTGGTGGAAGCATCTAGAACAGCAGAGCGCTGTCAAATAAAATCCAAGAACCCATGTTTCGGGTGCAATCTGCTACATAAGTCTCGGTGTTGAAAATGAGACCTAATCTGGGAACAGTAAGGGTAGAGTATATTCCCTCTAGCTGATGCCTTTGAGGAAGGGACTGACGAAGATTGCTGTAACATCCGTATTCAGGTCCAGCCATGATTCTCAAGTGATCAAAACACTGTTCTCTGGTCTGCACAACCATAACCTTTTTCTTGTATATGATCTGTACCAGAAGACGCGTCATGTGATTCATTTTCGCTTCGACAGGATCATAAGCAACCCGCCGTTGTAGAGGGTAACCGCCGCAAAACACGGGCCAATCACGTCTGCGTCGAGCATCAAAACACGAAACGGTGCCTGGTTCGAAGAGAGGGCGGTTACCAGTGGGCGCGTACTGACAACAAAGTTTCAATTCTGCGGTCCTCTTGCAATCAACGCTATGGAAACATTAGGCTGCGCGACGAATAGCATCTGTTGCACTAGAGTAAGGAGGGCCGTTGGCGCTCATGACGGAGTCACAGCCCCTCCACGGCTTGTATCTTCGGCGCCAAGATATGTCGAGGGTTCGAGGTGAGGATGGGTTTGTATCATGTTCTCTTAATATTCTCTTTCTCCATTGCTTTCTGTATCATTGCTTGTTCTTTCCTTTCTCATATCTCCTATCTTGTGCCTCGTCAAGTCAATTTTGACGTGGCATGGAGGTGTACTCTGACGAAGAAGCTCGAGACTTATCCAGCTCCTTTTTAATATGTTGTGACAGTTGTTGGCACTGGCGGTATCATTGTTTGCTTTCGCAGGTACGTTTGCTCTGTGACGGGAGGTGGTCTTCTCCCAGGTCATCGACCGGGGCAAACTGTTGGAACCCATTCGATGGAAGGTTGGAGAAAGTGCTTTCAATATCGGAGCAATACCACCAGCAAGCTCCTCATGTTTTGATATGTTCACGTCCGGAACTCGTGATACCTGAAGCAAGAAGAGCTTTCATACTAACTTGAGCAAAACCTTAGTGACGAAATGGCATTATGCTTTCTATACCCGATACATGTTCTACTTTTATATCTTACGTTGGCTAAGGCTGCCTTTTCATTGTCTCCCGAGCTCACAAAATTCATTCCGAGTTGCGCACAAGAGTGTTTCGAATCTTTCCTCGATGCAAATTATAATGAAAGCCAAGGTGGTGCAAGTCCCTCATTGCAGTTTTTCTGCTCTACTCAGAGTACAAGTGGAAATACAGTTGGCGAGGGGGCAGTCTCGTGTATCATATCTGAAGATAACGTTAAACTCTGTACTGGTAACGATGCACAAGGTACTACACCACAGGGAATTGTAGGAGTCTTGCTGACAAGTCAAGCAACGGTTGTGGCCGAGGCCCTTGAGATGTGTAATGGTCAACCAAACGCATTACCAAATACCCACAGTACCATTACAGCAACATTGGTAATGGTAACCTCTGGGGTTGTAGTCATCTCGCCAGCTACGACCTCCGGGCATCTCACTCACGCTAGCATCGCCCGTACAACAGCTATTTCAAGACCATTATCGAATCCCACCTCAACAACGAGCTCTCTATCCCAGACCACAGGAACCTCCACTAGCAGTGTGATGACTTTGCCGCCAACACAAAATTCTTCTAAAAATACAGGACTCACGAAGAACCAGATAGTGGGTATCAGCGTCGCAGGCGTTGGTGGAGCTGCAGTAGTAATAGGTGCTATGGCATTAGTAGTCTGTTTGCGGCGAAGAAAGCTTGCAAGACGAGGAAGTGATATGCTGCCCTTCCAAACGGATCCAGATGTTTCTGAAATATACGGTGGTATGCAAACCACTTCTGGAAAACATAATTTACGACCGTGGGGAGGCTCATCAACACCACCTCCAGTACCACCTCGACTTGAATTATCGCCTCCCAATATGTTCTCGAGGAGAAGCATTCCAGATAATATAGGTCTTGCAGTCTCTCCTGATCGACCTAATCGGGCGGATCAGCGGTATTCTAAATTACTTCCTGAAAAGCCGACATTAAGGCTGGTCCTGCCAAACGAATCCCAAGTATCAAATCAACTGTCTATGAATCGGCGGCAAGTGCCGTCAATACAAAGCACAGTCACCCAGTTTGAAGAAGATGATGGGCCATCATATGACCCAGTTGAAACACGGTTCCGTGGACCTGACAATACCATCTCAACAACCATAAAAGCATTCCCTTCAGTTCCAAAGAATACTACTACCTCTGGCCAACCTAATCCAAGTATTGTGAAACCGAACAGTGGAGATTTCTCTGCTCAATATATAAATCGGATTCCATATATCGACCGAACAGTGGGTCCTGGTCCCCCGATATATATAAAGCCATCGGTCGCAGATAGGCCAAGCGTGTGGGGTGTTTCAGGAACTCTTCAGAAAGCACAAGATCCCTCGCAGCCCAGAGGCTTAGAGGTTCCCAACACCCTTCGGCCACTCACCCAAGCATCGTCGGTATATTCGCAACCCACACCCCATACTACACCAACCCCTTTTTACTACACCCCCGGCACCCGCCAACCTAGCCTGAACATTTCGGAAGCAAATGCACAGAGTATCAGGACTACGTCGTATAAGCAGATGGGACCTTACAACCGTGGGTCATCAAGTTCCTTAACATCCTTCGAATCTGAAGATGCCGGCCGCGGAAAGAGAGACTACTTAACCACTCGAACTTCTGCAGGGTTTAGGAAAAGTGTTGCCGAGTTATCTCCTGTTGAAGGGTCGCCATCATCTGGGAAGTCTCCCGTTTCATATCCTACGATACCAGGTCCTGTGAGACTGAAGGCATCTGCCCTGAAAATGGTTCCACCGCCGCCACAACCTGATTTTGGGGCCGTATTCTCAAGCCGCTCAAATCCGAATGCAAATATGGCAAACAAGCCTTGGCTTGCTGCTGAAATCGCCGCCCAACAGCAACGAAATCTCAGGAGAGAAGAATTAAGATTATCGAGAGCTACGAGACCGAGTCCACAATCAAAACCTGGTCTGTTACCTGCAGCACAAATACGAGAGAAAGGGAATCCTCAACAACCTGTTCTCGGATATAGCGTGAACCAGAAGATGCAGAATATGAAAACTAATGCATTACGAAGCCTTCCATCGCAACAACAGAGCTTATCTCGGCCCCTACCTCCTGAGCCACTAATACAATCACTATCACAATCACAAGAGCAATCACAGATGCGTCCCTATCCACAGACACAGATACAATCGTTGCCCCAACAAGAAGCCTCCAATTTGCGTCCTGGTGCTTTCCTTCTCCGTCACTCTCGCTCAAGTTCTACCACTTCGGCCAACTCTACCTCCTCGTCTCTATTGGCGAAGAGGTTGGGAGCGGACAAAGCTGCCGCACTACATCTAAATACTAAATCGGATCCACGAGACAAAATACGGCCAGGGTGGCGGGTTTTGAAGCAAGATGAGATTGAGGCGGCAAAGGATCCCGGATGGAGGCCCCAATTATTGCAGCAAGCTCAAGGCGGGAGACAGAAGAATGGGGCCAGTGATCGGAATGGTGATGTAAGACCAGAAACTGGAGGAGCGCCTCTGAGCAGCAAAAGTGTGCGATTCGATGTGGAGAAAGATGAGGGAAATACCACGCCGCCTCCTGTTACACCCGGCTGGGTACCGAAGTTGACGCCGACGAGGAGAGGCAACGAGTTATTTCTGAGCGTACAGTAAAGCGATGCTGAGTATAAAAATATTTTACTTTTTCTGTCATTTTCGCGAGATATGGGATAAAGGTGCATGGTTAGGCGTTTGATACGAAATCAAGTCCTCGACAATTGGTTTTCAGTGGTAGGAGGCATTGGCATCCATATATTTGCGTGGCAATACCCAACTGTAAGAATAGCATGTAGAATATACCATTTAGTTGACTATATACTGATTAACGAGAATCTGGGCCTGCACCTAGCTCAAAGACTAATCAGGGCATATTTGCACGATGTATTTGTTGATGTCTGGATAGGCGTTAACCCTTGAGACGCTGGTTTGTGTTTGGGATGAGGATAAGCACGCACAGACAGAGGCGTGGTAACCTAGGAGGAGTAAGGTATGTCGACCAGGTTTCCTCGTTTATTATTTTTCGGGATAACTGACCTCTGGACGCTGCCCTTGAGGGCAATCTCAATGACTACCCCAGCCACTCATAACAACAATCGAGACTTGAATTGATACGAATACTTGACGATTGATTTTCCACCTCTGCCTGCTCTGCTTAATCATGGACCCTAAGACCGATCCTCTACAGGCAGGCATAGACCCCTACGTGACCAATGGTTATTGAGACCAATAGGACCTGGACACTCTATATGTCAGGGTAATGGGCTGCCTGTATTGTTCAACTTGTTTTCGGTGTCCAGGAGGGGCTTAGAGGGATGGATAAGCAGAGGTCGTCATTGCTTGTGTCTTTGTCTAGGGTCTTGGGGTCGCGTGTGCTCCCATCGCGTCGTTTCATGTGGGAGCAGAAAATGTCATCACGATAAAGCCGCTTCTAATTGATTCCGACTTGGTGAGTCAACCATACGAGAGCAAGAGCGCAAGAGGATGAGCTGGAGAACCTGCAGAGCGTGTTGCAGCTGGCCTTCTCGCAGCTTCACCGAGTCAGTCAGCCAGGCTTCAGTCGAGCCGAATTTCTTTCTGCAAGGAAATTGAAAGGCGGTCAGGTTAAGCGAGTCACGAGATTGCACGGTCCAAGTCTGAAATATCATTTCAGACCCGACGACTCTCATCCACCATCAACAGCAAAACCCCTTTTCGAATGTCCGACTCGGGCACAAATATGACCGTAGCAGTTGTCTAGTCCGTGCGGCTGCCTATGGGCATTTCGCCACAAGCAATCCAATCCCTGTTCAAGGAGCCGCAACATCTGACGCAAATTACTCAGGCTGGTTTCAGCCGCAGCACGCCGGACACTTCTTCAACCACCGAATGGGCTGATAGTCCGTATTCGGTGTAGTTTCTCTGCATACGGTACTACGCTGGGGCACATACGCAGTAGTGCTGTTGGTAACCCAGCTCGCGGTCAGCCTTTTCTATAACTTGGAACTATGAACGGGCTCTCTCCTACCTGAGGATTCATATTTAAACCGCCTATCCAATCACTGAAAAGCAGACCGTGACTTTTGGGCAAATCATCCTAGTTTGATGATACGAGTAGTGTGGTTTGCACAGATTTAGTATGGCGCAAGAGCGTTCCATATGGTCACGTTACCCTATCCTGGCCATTTGGCCCCCAAATTGATCTATGCCGACGTGCGGAAACTTTTAAATGTGACCTTCAGAATTTTGCATCGTACCAGCAGACCTTTTACTCCCTGGGAGATTTCGGGCTAAACGGTGCCTTGGGTCTGCCTCATCGTGTGCCTGGTCATATTGTCACCATCTCTCGAAGTTTCTGGAGTGGCATTTGCTAGGGTCACATGTAATTTCCCAATTTCAAAGCACTCCTCTCCTACTGTATGTAAGATATCTCGCTTGGCGGGGCTGGTGGCTGCTCACCAAAATTGCCACACGCGGCCTTTGGTAGGGCAAGCCACGATAGAAACGTGCTGACAACCCAAGAAAAGCCCCCCACTGGCCATGGACCCGGTATTCGGGATACTGCTAAGACGCCATGCGGGTAGGGGGTTCGCAGATATGGCGCAGGGAGATTGATCCTTGCGCGGCCTTTAGAATTCCCCGTTTTCTCAACGAAACTCTGCCCTCTCCTTCGTCATACTTGTCACACAGACCATGGCCTAATATTTCGCCCGTTATTGTGCTCTAAACGCCTGCCGAATGAGAATCGCAAGAGGCGGAAGTACCCTCGAACTAGTGTTCAGGCGTTTCGTCATGTTAACATGGATAGTAAATCATCGGCATATGGCTTCTGCTTCGAGCATATTGTTAATGGTCAGCTAGTTGGAATATTCTAGCTCCGGGGGCTGAAGATGCCATGCTAATATCCTAGCCTTTCCACAGTCATTATTTCTCGTGTTTCACTACCAGCTGGTCTAGAGCCTTTCCGGCTCCAAGCAAAAGAGCAAAGTATGCAACTCGCATACCTCGAAGTTCACGTTCCAGGAAGAACTTTGGCATATGTTCAATAAACCCCTATTTTGTCTCTTCATTGGTTTTGCCCCTTACTTCTTCCCCGGGCGCCTATTTCTCTTTTGGCAGAGCTATTGATTCTCCCAGGATCTTTGTCGACCGATTCGCCACCCTCATGGCACCCTAGAGACCTGAATAGCACCTTATTCTCTGCTGGCCTTTTGAAGGCTTAAAAGTAGGGTATCGGTACTATTCTCGTCCTAGGCATAACTGTATGGATGGCAGAGACAGCGAAATATTGGCAGGGCCCGTTCTACTCTACCCAGTCGCGTTGCAGACTTTCTACTTCGAGTCATCGAGTGAGTCGCTGCCTTAAGTACCTCAAAGGGAGTTTGCATCCTTGGGTGTCAGGTGTGCTCTCTGCCTTGTTGTCAGAGGCCATGTATGAAGTATGGTAAGACAGGATTTTGTAATAAGAGTCGAGTGTCTGTCGGGGTTTATGCTCTCCATCGAAGGACCTCAAGACGACAAGAAACCCACCATGATGCGAATAGCGATAGCAGGTTCTGGCGGGCTGGCACGGATATTTGCATATCACATCAGTCAAACAGCTCACCAGTTCATAATATTATCGAGAACGGTATATTAATTTTCGCCATGTGCAAACTAGTGTCTGGGCTGACCCAATCCATAGCCTCAACCTGTACTAACGGCTTTCGATTATCAAGTTGTCGTTGTGGACTACGACGATCAAGAAGATCTTCGGTACAATCTTCAGGGCATCGATCTCGTAATATCAACCGTTTCTGGGAATGCTCAAATTAATCTCATCGATGCCGCTGCTAACACACGGGTTCGCCGTTTCGTGCCATCTGAATTCGAAGGACCACCATCACGTCAGAATCCCAGCGATGCTTTAGATCGTGGCAAAGCAGTGAGCCGAGACCGGCTTCGTTACTGGCTACAACGCACCAATATGAAAAGCACTGTCTTTTCCTGCGGTGTTTTTTACGAGCGGTTTACACGCGGTGGTTTGGCATCAATGGGCATTGGAGAATCTACTGGCGTCTACTACCAAGGTTCCTACTTAATGGATATCGAGCAAGGAACAGCAGAAATCGTGGAACGCAATACGTCAGGCCATTTAATTTATGTGTCCATGATCTCAGTCAACGACGTTGGGAGATTTCTTGCGGCGGCGATAGAGCTGGGCATCCGGGATTGGCCAAATGAATTTCGAATGGCAGGTGACCGTAGAACGGTCTCCGAGATCTTGAGTTGGGCGGAGGCTGTTCGAGGTGGTGAGAATCCTACGTATCGTTAGTTAGACTAGTGTACTAATGACTCCATTTTAGGAGCCCAATTCTCAACCGATGTCATTAGGGCCAGAGACCTCAATCAACATCTCGATTATGCAGTCTATCATCAAGATTATGCCAGAGAAGCCCGCGTTCGAGAGCTTATTGCAACTGAGCAGCGGCGCTATGATTTCACGAACCCGAACCTCAACAGTCTCGTGGATATCCAGCCACAGTCTTTTTGGAATTGGTTAACAGAAACTTGGTCGTAACCTACAATCTTATGGGTGGGCACTGACATGTAAAATGTCCTAAGAGGTTATTTTAGATAAGGGGATCCATTCCTGGCAGGCCAGCTTGGAGACTTGATGAACTGCTCACGCCCACTTAGCCGTTTCATTTCTTGTTTGCCTTAGCAAGTGAAGGCATTTCTGTTCTGTACGAAGAGAGTTCTGCGGTTTCTGACGGGGTATATCAGCTGTATTACTCGCCAACATGCATTTACACTACGAAAGCAATTTCACCCAAAAAGACGATCACCACCTGTACAATTATTTCTTCAATTTCTGCCTGAAGTGAACCCATCTCGCTTCTCTTAGGTCGTCTGCTTCTACCGTACGGGCGATCAGATGTCGTGCTTGAATTCACTTCACACTCACCAGGTCGCACTGGCGAACTCGACAAAATCTGCCACGCGTCCCAAAGGCTATATAAGTATGAATAAACTCGGAAAATCATATGCAATGACACTTACATCCACATGTAATATGCCTAATATAAATTTAACACCCTCTAGCACCGAATTAGGCAATCAGACAAATGCCGCTCGCAGGTCCCCCACTGATATAATCAGCCTCTTCTGCCTGAAACGCTCTTCCCGCCGCCACAATGCACTCTGCATCTCTATCAGGCCCGCTAATGGGTTGAGGTGATCAGGACTTAGTGCCTCGTATAC
The DNA here is from genome assembly GCA_000827325.1 of Oidiodendron maius Zn. Taxonomy (NCBI): domain Eukaryota; kingdom Fungi; phylum Ascomycota; class Leotiomycetes; family Myxotrichaceae; genus Oidiodendron; species Oidiodendron maius. Next base: position 773,071 of record KN832871.1, on the reverse strand, counting down.
GCATTTGGGCGTTCTGCCCTGTATATGTCTGATTTCAGTGGCTGATGGTCGTCAGCAGGCTCGGCGCGACAGGATGTTGAGTTTGAAATAGTGGCCACAGGCCGGATAACTCAATCTCGTCGACGCCGCCTAATCCAGAGGCACGTTTTCCGCTCGGAAGAGATGTAAGTCGTTTCTATATGAAGAACGTAAATGATGTGTCTCTTTAAAGGCAAGACGGGGAAGTAATGGAGATGCCGCTCTTTCGCACCCTGCTGATGTTGCATATATCTCTTCTGTCTTTGCGCTCTTGAATTTGCGTCCCCTCGACCTGCCTCCTTTTCTCCCTCACTCGTTTGCGGTTTCAAGTGAGAATTATTCAGGCCGTTTGCTACGATGCTTCCTATATTTATTTATCTACGTGTATTGTTCAGCACATTGATATTTGTCAATGGCGTCGCTGCAAGTTATGCGAGATCCCTTGCTGCTGAACCAACTCCAGCTGCAGCTAGCCCATGTGCAGTGGTGAGTGCCAGTGCAAGCGCTGCTCTCCTGAACACCCCAAATGGTACGTATTTCATTCAATTCATTTCCAGACTATGTGACGGGGAATGAAAGTGGATTGACCTTGAGACACAGCAGCACCCACCATTGATGCCCAATTAGGCTACGATTACCTTACCTCTTGTCTCTTTGAATTCGACAGCTGCCACGGAATTGGTACAAGCTTTATTGCCGTCCTTGCAATGGCAAACTGGTAGTTGATCCCATCCTCCTCGCGATCCACGGAGCTGATACTTGTAAGATATATCGTACCTCAAGGACCCTCCGTCCGGCTATCTTTCTCCCGCCGTTGATATCTGGGTCGTATTCAATGATGTATTGGAAAATATAAGGAAAATATGCCAACGAGTATGAATTTCAAGCGGATCTTTTTAAAACGTTTAATTTGGCTCGAGATGGCCATTTCCGGTTTTCTCCTGATCTGCTGAGCAAGGCTATATTATTCGGAAGGCCGCTCTCTCTGGTGTCCGTGAGTCTAGATGGAGTATCTCTCCCAAGGTGTATATATGGAACGACATGCACTGAACACGAAAAGGCCTCACATACGTGCTCTCGGCCAGTCACCGTGTTTGTTTGATTTATAAGTTCTAGGATAGTGACTATTGTAGATTGTTGCCTTTCCTTTTACTGGACATATTTTCGATGAGACTGTTCATGTGCACTGGATCTTAATCTCTTGAGACATAACACGACCTTGAATATGAAAGCTAGTCGAGGTAGAGGTTGGATGTTAGTTGCTCGGTAGGAACGGCGGCCATAGCTGTTCCTGGTGCAGTGATCAACGCGTTTTGTGTGCTGAGAGAAGATTTCCTAATAGACCCGATATAAAAATCGATTCTGGGCGGGGGTATACTCCTTAGTCATCAACATCAGTGTGAGCCTGTGGTTGGCACGTGATTCGGCGCTAGTCCCATATTCGGAAATGTAAACAACAATGAGAGCATCGAGCCGCATCGCCAAACTCGTCAGCTCGTGACGCCCAAATAACCCAAAGACGTCGGCAGAACACCGGACTGCGCGAACTCCAGCAACGATATTGCCCTTTTTGTTCTCAGACTATCAATTGCGGGCAACGACCGGGGCAGCTTTCGAGGCGCGCGACAGTTCGAAAGTCGCTAACCCCTCTTGTATTTGCGCCTCAGAATCTCAAAACTCGCAGATGCGAAAAGAATACCCTGATCAATGACTACCGTCGTACGGGCGCGAATTCCTTTAGAGACGCTGAGTATGACTCAACAGCCAACAGTGCGCAGGCGGAGCAAAAGGCTTGCTGGTGAGTAGAGGGATTGAGAAGTTGGCTAGCGGCTAGCAATGAGCTCTGCGCCGGCGTAAACTATTTTACTAATATTGATCACAGCATACGATGAAGAAGATGGCGACTTTGTATTCTCACGCGGATCAAAGCGAACCAAGACTGCGCAAACTGATCAAGAGCCGGTCACTGTACCGGCGCTTCCACCGAAGAAGTCGAGGAAGGTGAAGGACGAAAGGGGACACGATGGTGAACCAGTTCGGACCACAAAGAAGCCCACAGTGCGCAGAATGGATTTTGCGACTCCAAAAGCTGACCCAGGTGCAATCAAATTGCCGAAGAGAAGGAAAAGCACACACACCAATGAGACTAGCAAACATCAATCTAGGATAGAGACGGCCGACTACGACACCATTGATGTGGTCAGAACTCCTGATGCGGAGGAATCGAGCAGGTCGAGGGTGGATGCTAGCAAGCACTCTACAGTGATCTCATTGCCTTTCAGCGACACACCAATTATCAACCGAAACAAAGAATTAAGGAAGAAAGGCAATGTCACGCGGAGGAGCAGTTTGGGCATGCGAGGCCGAAGAGCAAGTTCTCTTATTGAGAATGGACATAGCGCAATACCGCATCGAGAGGTGGAGTCATCTGAGTTCTACAAACACATCGAGGCTGGCGGATTGAGCGAGCCGCGGAGGATGAAACAACTCTTGACCTGGACTGGAGAACGGGCGTTGGGGGACAAGCCATTACATGGCGATCCGGACAGTGCAGCTCATTTAGCAGGTGTGTGTTATCATCTCTCGTATAGGATCGTAACACTAATAACAGCAGCGCGAGTGATCAAAGAATCCCTTTTAAGAGACTTCGGAAGCAAATCAGAATTCTCGGATTGGTTCAGCCGAGAAGAATCGGTCCCGACGAAGATTATCAAGAAACCTAATCCGCGAAACGTTGATATTGAGGAGAATCTGGCTCGACTAGAAGCAAGAATCAAGAGGTTTGTCAATGGGAAAGGCTTTGGCGGTGTAAATGCTAATTCCGTAACTCTAGGCTAAAAGACGAACGGGATCAATGGAAGGCTCTAGCTAAACCTCCTCTCTCTCTCCCTCCCCTCTTCAGAGACGATTCTGCGGATCTAAGTCCCTCAGACATCGACTCCTCACTTCTTGACCCCGAACAAGCCGCTATCTATGCCACAGTAACCAAGTCTTCAGCTCTAGACCTTCGAAATGAAGTAGTTGATCGTCTGAAATCAATACGAGGAGGGATAGAATTCAAGGTTGACCATTTCGCAGACGGTATACATAAATTGGAGCAGTTCCAGGAAACCGCTGGCAGAGTTGCGGATAAGATACAAGCGATCGGTGCCGTTAGGCTGGAGGAACGAGATCGAAAAGAGAAAGAGGCAGTAGGCACACGAGGCCTGCCCATACAAGAAGTGCTGAGGAGCCTAAGTCGGATATTACCTGAAAGTACGAGCTCAACAGGTGGACGATGAGATATGAAATTGGTTTATTCTAAGGCTCTTCATCCTAAAAGAGAGCGGCTATAGAAAGGAAACCTAACTCGTATCACGTCCCGCACAAGACAATTCTTTGAAAGGCACTTTGGCAGCATTTCTGGAGTTGGATGAGGCTGGCTGGAAGCGATGGTTTCTTTGGGATCTGAGAACACTTACTGTAAAAACTGCGTGGAATGAATGAGCGGATGTATCGGTTTGAATGACGGGGCCCGGCTTTTCATGAATAATGCATGCTTAACGGCTCCTTTCGGCCATGGCTATTTGCCAATTGACTGACACTTTTCCTGGACTATGAATTTGACCTATAAATTGATAGCGTGTTCAGCACAGGTCTCCCCTTCGAGGTTCCTGAATATCAGACAGCATTCCAATAAGGTTGCTTGCTATCCAGATATATTGTGACTATAGTTTAGTCTAGACATATCGTGCACTTTTTGCTGAAGTCGGGTGCATCAGCCTTTCTCGGTGGAGCGCGATGGGTCTAGCTATATGTTGAACTTCTGACATTTTGTATACCATACCATAAAGTACCCTTGATAGCAGAATCCAAACCCGTACATAAGACTGTTATTAGTTTATGAGATCTACAGTACATCTCTAAATCGCTACAACTTCTGGAACAAGAGGTCGGCTAAACGATTATCCGATTCCGACATTCCTCGATAATTCCGAGAAGCTGGAAACAAGAGTATTCTTCCCAACTAACAATGGCCAAACAATAGCAGAGCCCAGATCTGTGAGGAGTTCAGCTTATTTGCAATGGAGAAGCTGTACTCCAGTGCCATTACTGGAGCCCTGGCACGGCGCACTGTGCACATCAAAATGCACCCAACTGCACGAACCTTCAGCGAGCGCCGTGAAGTCCTCCGTGTGCTGGAACGCTTTGGGGAAGTGACCATGTTCCGGTCGTACAAGGTATTGAGTTAGTGCCCAACTGAACTATAGAATCTAACATAGAGACAGTATCATCCGAAGAACCCAGTTCCCAATGCCTTCCTCTCTGTTTTCACTGATGAGAACGCCGCTCAAGCAGTCGTAAATGCAAGCCCAATGCGTTATCGCCTGGTCTCTGATGCAACAGCCAATATAGCACACGAGGCTCAACAGAATATAAAGACAGGGGAGGCGAATACCCAAGCAATGGAAGATGACGCCAGTGGGCAAGAAAAAGTTTTCGAGCTGCACGTTTCACCAAGTCAGTTTGACCACGAGCACCATATCGCAAATGATCCGCTGTTTGGACCCTGGACGCCAATGGATCGAAAACATAGTTTCTTTGGAGGCGGACTGGAAATTCCACGGAGCCTGATGAGTAGTGGACTTCGCGATTGGGAGACGGATGGGCGGAAGTGGAGAAACGTAGGGGATGAAGTCGACGGCCCTGGGGCGGTTTTGGAAGGGCTGGGAGTGCGCAATCTCGGAGCTAATGGATCCGGAAAGGATGGTCTTAATACCCAGTGGAGAGTTGATCAGCGACGCAAGAAGAGGCTGATAGAGCGGTTGAAAGAGGGTGTTATGAGCGGCTTGATACGCTACAGCGACCAGGTTGCGAAGGAGAGAGGCGTCATGGATGACAACCAAGATAAGACTCGACTGAATGAAGACGAAAAATAGCAGAGCGGGAGGCAGGAAATAGGATTTGGATTGTGGCCTGGAAAGATCAGGGACGGGCTGAAAGAAAAAGAAGCCCAGATGTCGAAGCCTAAGGACACTGTACCAAATGGAAGCAGTTCTGGCGTACGGCAAGAAACTTGATCGCATATCATCGCAATGCGATATGCTCTATTGGCTCCTCGATATGTTAAGTCCGAACGGAAGCCGCTCACCGGAGATAATCTGGTAGCAAAATCACTGGGCTGCACCATCCTGTCGACCCAGACTCCACCAGTTAACGAAGCTCTGATGAGAATCAGGCCTAGTGTCTTGATTGACAGCTCACCCCTTGCTGGTGCCAAAACTTCGTACGGATGTGGAGAATGCAAGTACGGTAATGGCTACTTTGGGATGTGCCTGTATACGGTGTCACTGTACACCAACATAAAATTGCTCCCAGCCATGAATTATTCATGTCGCGCAACAGCTTTTGCACATGCACACAACTTTCATAAAATCAGTCATGCAATATGGGAAATAACGTAGCACACCAGATCTAGTGGTTAAACTATCAAGTCTTGTCTAACTCTCGATCACACAAATTTACCATCGATATACGAATTTCTGTCCTCCGGTTGTCTTTGCCTTCAGTGCGAAGTGGCTTGTGATCAGTAATTATTTTCAATCTGGATCTAGCCTTGGTGGTGATATATAAGCGACGCGACGAGCTCCTAGCTAACTAACATCGTTCGTTGAGCAAGGCAGCACAGCGACACATATCTTAAGCTACACCTCTGTAGCCTTTGGGAACTGATACCGAATAACTATGCGATCCTTTGCTACTAAGGCCTCATCGAGGACGGCAGCTCAAGCATGCGCTGCTTGCAAACATCGGAAGCGGAGATGCGACAAAAGATTGCCCAGTTGTTCGAATTGCGCGAGGTATATTCGGCCAGCAGCAATGAGGATATCGAAACTATTCGCTAAGCATTTATATAGGAGAAAAGGAAGGTGTGATTATTCAAAGTGGGTGGATGCTCCTAATTCTCTTCGGAGGATCTAATGGGAAATGCGTTGACTAGCTCTGGGTAGCCTCGCACTCTCGTCATTATGGCCAGATAAATCACCAATCAATGGCGCAGAGTCCGGAAGACCATATATCCAGCCAGAATTCTTCCCACCGGTTTTCTTCCTAGATGCCCAAGTGTTTCAGCGCAACCATCTCGAAATCCCGAAGTTAAGTATTCCTCTTCCCGTCTATGCCTCAGATTTCATTGGAGATGCATGGGCAGTTGGAGATAAGTTCTTCGACACCGTTCATAAATGGATGCCATTTATCTCGAAGAAGCGATTCTTTGAGAATTTGCTCAATCCGTTGAGTCAACCTCGCGCAGATGTAACGATTCTAGTCTTCTGCATGAAATTGGTCATATGGCTACCTTCGGAGACCACACGCGGTAAAGATCCCAGGACTTCTGCCTATTTGTTTGCAAAGAGGACTCTTCTAGAGGCAGAAGTTGCTGGGATGCTGACCCTGCAACTATTACAATCGTGGCTTTTAGTGACGATATATGAACTTGGCCATGCCATATATCCGTCTGCATATATGTCTATTGCAACTTGTGCTCGATATGGAAGTCTTCTTGATCTCAAACGCGATAGGTCTATGATATTTAGAGACTCTACCACCTGGATAGAGTTGGAAGAGCGGAGGAGGACTTGGTGGACTGCTGTGGTACTCGATCGGTCAGTATTCTTATGATTGTCATTGCAGTAATTTTGCTGACTGCAGCTTAGATTCATTAATTTAGGCTCTCCTGAGCGACCAATGGTGGCCGAAGAGCCCGAATTAGACGACATCTTGCCTGCTAAAGATGATTCGTGGGACCAGGGAGTGAGTTGGCCTTGCTATTATTTAACATTCCTAGTGCTGAATCTTTGTGCTCTCTCAGGTTATGGAACTTAATCATCCACTAGCTCTGTCGTCACCTGCAACTACGGTCTTGGGACGGTTTGCGAAGTTAATACAAGCTTCCCATTTACTTGGAAAGGTACTCAATCATGTAGCCGGCCAGCGTTTAGGCGGTGTTTTCTACGACGAGGTAACGGCACAGCTCGACCGCACGCTACGATCCCTGATCCAGGTTTCTCGGTCTGGAGAGTTCAGCGAACAGATTCCATTTTGCGCCCAGATAAATATTTGTTACAGGTAGGTCGTGCTGTCTTGCTCTTTATGATGTTGCAAGCTTACAGCAGACGACCCAGTGCTCTCATGATACTGCACGACCCTGTCCTGAACAAAAGATCCCATCATAGTTACGTTGAGAAGAGAATCATTTTAAAGGCAATTGCAGATAAAGTTGTCGAAGATTCTCGGGTATTTCTAGCGCGCCTGCAGCCGACGATGAGGATCGAGAGTATTACGCCACTTCTATTACATGGGGCATATCAAGCACTGGCCACATATGGCTCATTGGATCCAAGTTCTAGGTCCAACGAAGCCGAAGCATTTAACGTCCTTGAGCAGAAATTAATATTTGTTAGCCTCAGGTGGAACGCTGGAGGTTCGTTCTGCTTCTGCCAGCCCGTTCTCGATTTGGTATTAACTTTTCCTAATAGATTCATATCTACGTATCCTGGAAGCTAGGAGGCTTTGGGCTACCGACGTCTTATAATTGATAGATTCTACCGACCTCAAAATACTCTTGATTCTCTCAGGCACGATATCCTCATGGATTGCTCCACGTAGCATACCTCTGCGTTGATCATCAAGACAGAGCCATTTAAGAGTGTCACATCATGACTCAGATGGCAATCTTACCACTGGTTTGAATCATAAACAGGCTTTGGAAACCGCACAGCGCCTATCCGTGCATGCGTCTGCACAAAATCACCGGCCCCATAGATATTAAAATAACAGGTGACCGCAGTGGAAGTATTTCCTGGCTATAACATAGCAAGATGTGAATGACTTCCATAAATTCTCGCCGGCAGGTGATTATAATCCGTATTTTTTGTGCAAAGGGTGCATTAATATAGTATTTCATGAATGACAAGTGGCACTTTTAGCAGAACCCCCAACAGCTGCCGGCCGAAGTGAAGTTTTCAGCCCCAAACTGCACTTCTGTTTCTAGTTATCTGCAATACTGTAATAGGTTCTTATCTGTTATTTACGCCAGCGGAATGATTAGTCGGAATGCTATGCTCGGAGACATTCTTGCGCCGACCTGTTGTAGTGGATGGTGATTACTCATAACCCCGTCTCTCAGCCAGTTGTGGTATAGAGCGCAAGTTCAGTGTCAACATCTCGACATTATTGTCAATTATTATTTAGCAGTTAATATTTCGGACTACTTACTCTTTGTAGAGTTTGGTATTGCCTTGATTGTGTCTGTATTGTAACATTTCTGTTGGTAGTCCTGTTCTTTCAAGAGAACAGTTGTGTACCACCTTGCATCATCTGAGAGCAATGTACTGCACGTAGCTAAATCCCGACTTGGAAATACAATCAATATTAGCCTCTGGTGTCGATCTCGCATTCGCTGCGTGGGGAAGGCGCGAGCAACTCATGATTGGCTTTAATGGCTGCCTCTAGGTTTGCTACTTGCACAGTTGTCGGGGAAATAGACGTCCCATCACTTCTGGATTTCAAATTTTATATACGATATAGACAAGTTAAATACAGCTAGATCTTATTCAAATGAGATACATTTTGACCTGACTCAAATTCTCATGCGATATTTTACATCTCCCAATTGAGATTGCCTATCTTTGTCTATTTCAACAGAAGGCACCTCCTTGGAGTCTAGAAGAGGAGAGATTTAACTTATCAACCAATATACTCATCTCTACATCACAATAGTGAAATTAGTTCTCATCACAGGTTGTAGTGAAGGCGACATTGGCGATTATCTGGCTCGAGATTTCCACAAGAGAGGTCTTCGAGTCTTCGCCACTGCCCGTGATTTATAGAAATTCGAGCATCTCAAATCCAATTACCTGGACGTTCTTACCCTTGATGTAACTTCTCCACAGTCGTTAGAGGCCGCTGTTAATGATGTTAGAGCAGCAACAAGCGGTACGCCGGATTTATTTGTGAACAACACTGGAATTGGTGAGTAGCTATTCCATTATATGCGCACATTCTCTACGATCCGTACTGATCATATCAAATACAGGTTACACCACATCTTCGGTATTTACACCTACTTATTATGACCTCTGCAGACTCTCCCTACTAGCCGATTAAGCAACGGATGAAAAGTGTTATGGACGGAGAGAGTATGGCTGGAGCTGCCATGGATCCTGAGTAATTTGCTCGTAAGGTTGTCCATAATGCACTGAAACCTACCCTTGGTACGGTGGGCAATCATAAATAGTTTGGATTTTGACAACTTTTTTGGCTATGCGTTCCGGGTGAGTTACATTCTTTTCTTTTAATTCACTCCAATTAATAATCTGGTCTTAGGTTAGCAAATTATCAAAAGACAACGGCCCTACCGACATTAGAATTATATTGCAGGAGAAGATTGGTTAGACCATACTTGACAATGGGACTTAGTAGCATAATTCATTGTGAATGATTCAGATTTTATTCGCATCTCTTTCGGCGCTGTGTTAGTGTACTATTTAGACCTATGGAAAGGCTTTATCGCAGACCATAAACAACGTTATATAAGATATATTGGTATTTAAGTCAAGTATCCAAATAGCCATATCTGCTCGCATATCTCAGTTTCATTTCGTAGAACTTTGCTCCTTCTCACTTCGCAAAATATCATCCACGATAGCATACACGCCTTCTTCCCACCCTCTCCAATCAGTGCCAAATACGCCATCAGCTTTGGATTTGTCAAATTTCGTTTGTGGCGAGAACGAATCCTTCTCAGTAGGAGCAGGAATTCTTGTTCTCAGGGCTGGATACTTCGCTCGAATCGCGTTCGCTACTTTATCTGTGCTGACATCGTGTGAATAAATGATGTACCTCTCATTGCCTGGGACCGATGGATCAAGAGACATTATGTGCGTCTTTGCAACATCATCGATAGTCCTTAATTTAACATTAGCAGAGTAAGACATCAAAGTGTTTCTAGAAACTTACATAACGCATGGAAAGAGAAACCCAAGAATATCTCTGTCGAATAGTTCTCGGTATATGGCTGCAATACCACCCAAATCGCCTTTTACGGCTTTGAAGCCATCTTGAATACTCCTACCAAAAATTGAAGGTGCGAGTAGAAATATCAGATCGAATGATCTCTGGAATTGCTGCATATACTCCCAGGCCGCACGCTCGGATGACGTTTTCGAGTATGTATAGGCCAGCGAGACCTTTTTAAGAGCATCGTCTAGCTGGATGTCATTGAAATCTGCTTCTGTAATGGTCTTTGGGCTGTCCATAAAGTTGAGAAAGTTAAAAGTCGCAACCATACTTCCTGTAACAATAACACGCTTTACAGTCGAAGAAGCCGTCGCAGCATAGAGGATATTATGGATGATCTTGTTGGCTGGTTTGACCATCATTTCCACGAAATTATCCTTTGCCAGTGGAGTGGCTACGTGAATGATTACTGATACTCCTGTGGCAGCTCTATGAAAGGCATCCGTAACAGTCATGTCTGGTATTTCCACAAATTGGAGATTCCTGGCAGCAACTTCTTTCTCATACCTGTTTTCGAGATAGTACCTCGAATTTTGAAAAGATCGCAGAACGGCGGTGACAGAATTTCCATTAGAGAGAAGTTGTTCGAGAATAACAGCACCAAGGCTGCCCGTTGCCCCAGTAAGAAGGATAGAATGAGAAGCAGCCATATTAGGTTCAAGGCGTTATTTGCTCTGGTTGAAATTTATATTGGTTCTGCCTCAGTAGTAAATCTAAGAGAGGAATTCTAAGCTTATATATCAGCATCTTGGACAAGTGCTGCAATTTCTTTGGCGCTTTCCCCTTTACAATGCAGCACAAGTTGAGCAGCTGATGATATGATATCATACAGATCTCTGTTCGAACTACTCTCATAACAGGGAAGTTCCTCGTCCGTTAAGACGAATGGTAAGACCAGTCTCTATTTAAAATCCCTAGCTGTCTGCTTATTTCATGTACCTTCATTGCCAAGCTCGTCAGTTTCGTGCAGTAGTGGATGCTAGCGTCCAGATGCCTCGGAAATCCGAACGGCCCGAGCTCACTTAAAATAGGGGTCACATTGCTGGGTACCTTGGGCCTTTAGATGGGTCGTAGGTGTATGGCCGACACTGAAACTAGATGTCTATACACTGCGACTGTTTTATCTCTAGCAGTTCACAAAGCTCTATAATTTCAAATACTACCTAAGTGTCTAGTAATTTAAAGGCTCTTTTTGTTTGAGAGGCTTGGGCAGGGGTGCGATACAAGCGTCTTTATTCAGAAAAGATATGTATCAACACTTCTTCTCAGCACTTTGCTGTTACGTATGTACTTCATAAATGCTCTCTAAAATTTAATTGTAATTCCACGTCCTACTACCCAGCTCATTAATTTCATTCAGCCCCGTGGGTGGGCCGTCGGACTTTCGCCCGCCGCGCCCGCCGCACCCGCCTTGTCCAGATGCGCTTGGCTCGTATCCAGGAACCATCTCGGATCGGGACTGTTTACTGATCACTGCCTACGCAATACCACGGCTAAGATAATACTCATGTCTTCGATTGCCTTCTATAATCAATGATGTGACTTTGGCTAATCCATCGCGACATAGTTGCGCAGCTACTTCAGACACGGCTTGGGTGTATATGTGTCGACATCGGGCTCATGATGGCGGTGTACGGGATGCTGATGCCAAATCTATGCCGAGTGATTGATTACTAGTAGCTATGGGGCAAGCAGTTAAAGACTTCAGAAAAGATTCCTACCTTGGTAGAGAGATAGTCTGTATTCTTCGAATACTAAGCCTTTAGTGGTACTCTCTTCCTTTGATGGCGTGTTCTTTAATATTTGCGTGGGCTTCCAAACTCTGGCCGGGCCTTGAATTCTGGTATTGCCCGAAAATAATAACGGCGATTAGAGGCAAATTAATCAGGCTCTACATTCAAGGGTCTATGAATCTAAGCTGGCCGGGAAGACACTAATTCGGGGATATCTTCTGCGACCATTTATCATGCTCTCTCATAAGCTAATTTTGGTGCTTTTTACTCTTTATATCGGTTTTGTCCATGGGATTATATATATATGCCTAAGTACTTACGCAATCGCGTTCCAAGTCGTGTGTGGTTGCGAAGAGGTGTTGAAGCATTCCCTTTCAGTGGAATCTTGATTGGTGATTGTCGGCTTGAGTACAGTCACATACATTACCAAAACATGCTTTGCCTCACAGTATAAGAAACAGGGACGTGTAATTACCAAGGAATGTCTTCCTCGAAGATCATTGGGGCCATTATTCTCCCCATCGGTCTTTTCTGGTTTGCATGGATAAATTCAACGCATATCACTTGGGTACCTCAGGTCGTGGCCGGAGTTCCAATTGGGATGAGTCTTTGATGTTCTTCCTCCCGGGTTGACCTATATAGTGGATGTAAGTTCGTCTCTTGCACTTCAGCCTTGGTATGTGTGTCATAACAGCTGGCTAATATTAGTTAAGTATATATGTGTTATGCTAATTCAGAACCGGCCGCCAATATATTCTTAAGACCGACGATTAGTGCCAAATCCCCACCGTTTGCTACATATATGTACTGAGGTGTCGGTGTTGGTTGGGCTACTAGCATTCTTGGATTCGTTATGGTTGCTCTGGCTCCTGTGCCTATTATCTTTTACATGTGGGGCGCAAAGATTTACATTGCGCCAATGTAATTGGAAGACAGAAAGACAACCATGTAGTCAGTCATGTTATCATCGAGAATATGGGACTGAAGCATTTGTTGTTGCGTAGATGGGAACAATACTCATAAAAATCTGAGTTTGCAGTTATAGGATATAGGGTGGATAGAGATTTTCTTTATGGCTTGCGACGTGCTCGATTTCAAGTGCTGACATGAATTTCCAAATATATATATGCAGCAAAGATGGTATATGCTAATGATAACTGCCATGACCGGTATATTTTTCAGAAATTTATCGTATTTTGAATTATTCAATTTATCATTTATTTATTTAAACGTCGAGATAGCAACAAAAAAGCTAGCTGGTTGGAAAGACTGCGGATTGAGGGGTGCGAGACGAGGTGCGAATATGAAACGAGTCACGTGTAATAAACACACTTCTGGACCGACCTTGTACCACGGAAAACATGGCAGGCGGATATGAGCGAATAAATGAAGCCAGCTGGACCAGCATCACCGCTCAGCCATGACCGGTTCGTCGGCATCTGGCCAACGTAACCAATGAGCTGCACCTTCCCAACTTGGTGGCAACTTATCCCGCCCGGCTCATATGCAGAGAAGCTCGTTTGCGGGTGGCTTCCATACCAATGAGCAGCTCAGGGCAACCCCCAGTACAGACGAATACGAAACGAGATCGTCATAGCCGAGACCAAGAGATAAATGGAGGGTAGAGGGCATCCGTCAGCCATTATGGTCGTTTGCAAACAGGGTTTATACAAGCCTGACACAAGAGTTACACTACTCGTGCAGTTGGCAGTCAGACGGGACGCGATGGGCAAGGCGCCTCTCCACACCTTTAGCCTTGGTAGCTAAGGGCTGGAGCTTTACAAGACGAGCGCGTTGATTTATAAAAGAGCGATCTGGAATTCCCGATTTTCCAGACGACGGGTTATTTGAACAGGGATTACGCCACGTGATGCCATCCCGTTCAACGTCGACTAACGGCGCGGGCGGAGGACGCGGCACCACCAGATCGATGGGCTGTGTTCAGAATACTGCCGTGCAGAATGTCGTTCGGCATTCCCATATTGCGGTACCTTATATTACCACCTCCTTACAACGGAGCCTGGAAGATGTAGTGTTCCTGCCCGTTCGTTACAGTACTGCTGCAACCGGCATGCAGAAGAAGGGCAAGGTACGGCACAGACGGAGCGCGGCGCAGTAAGCACCGAGCTCGATCCCTCAAAACAGCGTCGAAAAGTGGGAGGCGTCCGGCACTTGACGGACGTCGAGAGCACGCGGGCCTGCAGATAGATTCTGATCTACGGTATGAGGCGTTTTGTATTTTTAGCGGGAGTTGCTTAGTTTCCTATGTACAAGAGGAGCAAGAATTTAGTTCGTGGACCTGCCCAGGCTATCGTCGTCTCGGGGGATGGTTTGTTCTGCTCCTGCTCCTTCCACCGAAGTATCTGCGCTCACCGACACCCAAATCTAACCGTAATAAAGGAAATCGGCGACCAGCCTGCCTGGTTTCCCACTGCATGCAGGGCCCCCAGAGTTGACTCGGAGGGGTGAGGACCTTCGTGGTTGTGCCAGCAAGCCGATCTTGGTATGTCAAAAGATGATGCCCATGCTTCAAATAGTACACCGGGAGAAAGGGCCGGGGACGTGAATTCGTGGTATGATGAATAGCGGCCTTGAACACGCATAGAACATAACCGGCATGTGACAGATACTCGTTAGATTCGTTAATTTTCGTCCACAGCGTATAGACATCAGTGATGTATTAGTACATTAGAGGATCAGCTGCTGGAGATTGCGTTGTATGATCATGTCCTGGATTGACACCATGGTAACCTTGAGCAGCGAGGTATCAGTAGCGTTGGTGAAGTGGCCGTAGACCTCTCGTGCAGGGGCGCGATTGAGGGCCACGAATTTCTTCATAAAGTATGTGCTGGTCTGTTGCCAACTGGTGCTGTCGCCCGTGAAGTCGGAGAAGCCGAATTTGGAGATCGGACTTGTAGCTATCTTTTGTTTGAAGAGGTCGATCTTATTTAGGAAGAGGATGAGGGCGGAGTTCCTGAACCAATGCGAATTGGCGATTGATTCCCAGAGCATCAGGGCTTCTTGCATTTGATTCTGGGCGAGGTCAGCTGGGAGGTTTTAGGCACACTGGAGGTTAATACTAACTCCATCCTTGTCTTCTGCAAGACACTGATCATAACCACTAATTGCCACCAAAAAGAGGAGGGCGTTCACGTTCTCAAAGCAGTGGATCCACTTCTTACGTTCCGATCTCTGGCCACCAACGTCGAACATGCGATATTGCAGGGCGCCGAGATCGAAATGAGTCTCGGTGATGCCAGTGGTCCGTAAACGCGCTCGTAGAACGTCTTGATTACTTGGGAGGAAGTCTCGACTGAACAGTCGGTCGAGATCTATAAAGAAGCTGGAGGACAAATCAACATGCGAGGTAACACGAAGGCGGGGGGAGGACTAACTAGCCCAGATTGTCCTGAAGCGCAAATTCATTACCCCTCTCGACGGCCTTTTGGACTCCCCCATCTGCCCACATATCTTTGAAGGCTCGTAAATACTCGACTGGGATGGGTTCGAAAGGGTTCAAGTCTCTCTCCTCCATGATAATTGGGAGGTGAACCTACGTAGGCACATTAGAATTCAGTGCAACATCCTGCGCAGGTGTAAGAGACGATTGCAAGACTCACTGTGGTATTCTCATACTCGAAGGGTATCTCGAACTCCTCCATCGCGTCCACAATCATCCGAAGCCCATCTATGATGTTCTGGAAGATGATGATCCGCCATTCAGCCTTCTCATTCTTGGAAAAGCCGTCGCGCGTGTAAATAAGGCGCATCTGCTTCAGGATGGTTGACTTCCCACTCTCTCCAGCTCCTAAATCGCGAGTGTTAGCCACTGGCAGCAGAGGGTCGATGGTTACCCAGTCGCGTGGTGGACAACGGGGTATGGTTCGCTCACCCAATAGCAGCAACTTCACCTGGCGCTGGATGATCTTCTCGTCTCTATGGATGAGGGCATCGATCTCGCGACTCCTCTTGGCCTCCGCATCATCCCTCGAGCCGAAACACATCTTGATGGACGCAATCCTGGCGACGGTGGGGGTGGAACTCTGGGTCGAGAATAGGAGAAAGGGCGCTGGCGCAGAGGCTGTGACGGGCAGAGAGCACGAGAGAGGAGGAGAAACAGGCGAGCTCGAAATGGGCCAACCTAACAGCGCCAGGCAGTACAGTAGGCATATGCAGGAGCCAGGACGAAGGATCCTAATGTCGGGCCCTGGAGCATAGGCGTAGATTTTTTTCCTAACAGGCCGATGGCGCAGCAGGACTGATGGAGCCAAGCCGGCCTGCTTTAATCAGAGCAATTCGAGTGGTTTCAAAGCTAGGGGGTGGTTCGAGCGCGCGGAGGTGTGAGCGTCGGGGAGACAGAGGCCGTGCCGTACAAATAATCTATACTATACACTACACTGAGTGAAAGAGAGCGAGAAATAGGGGGGGAAGCTCATGAACGGGTCGCGCAAACACCGACCAAGAGCAGTTGGGGGCGGGAGCACAGCGAGCTATGTACAGGAGAAAGGGGAAACAGAGGTACTGGGGGGTTGGAATTTGGAATAGTGTAGACCACGAGCAAGTCCAAACCCAAACCCAGACGGACCTGACGACGCTTTCGCCCGCTCTCTTCCTAGTCTCGGTTAGTTTGGGCTGATTTGCATCACTCTATACTACGTCGCATGGGGGAATCGTCGGCAGCGGCTGGATTCTGCAGTGGCTGGATTCTGCAGTGGCGGCGGGTCGTGCTCATATCAATATCTTTATCCATCAATGCAGCCACCCCTAGTACGGTTTTTTTCCTTTTTTTCCTTTCACTCTAGCTTTACCCACCATCGCCCTGTACTCATTCCTCTCCCACCATTGAATTGCTTGCTTTGGGGGCCACGCAACTGAGCTTTAGTCTCGTGCTCTCTCTCTCGCTCACTTGCACTTCGCCCGTATCCCACCAGCCCAATCCTGACCGACGCAATGTCTGAGATCACTCACCCCACTATCAAGGGTAAGGACGCCTCTTTCCCCCGCGCAAACGCCCCTCTCCTCCCCAATCTATATCACCATCACCTGCCCTCCCTCTCTATCATGAGATTGCAGATCCTCTCGTATGCAATGCAGAGCTGCATTGCGTACGACCATGCCAATGCTGCATCTGTGCTCCTCCCGTCACTACCCCGCACCTTATCTGAGATCGCGTTTGGCGCAGCTCGCGCGATGCACAAACGCCAGAGCTGACAACTGACTTCTAGATGGCTGGTTCCGGGAGATCTCCGACATGTGGCCTGGACAGGCCATGACTCTCAAGGTTAAGAACGTCCTCCACCACGAGAAGAGCAAGTATCAGGACGTCTTGATCTTCGAGTCCACCGATTATGGCACGGTCCTGGTTTTGGACAACGTCATTCAATGTACTGAGCGCGATGAATTTGCATACCAGGAGATGATTACCCATCTGGCAATGAACTCCCACCCGAACCCGAAGAAGGTCCTGGTCATTGGCGGCGGTGATGGCGGTGTCTTGCGCGAGGTTATCAAGCACGAGTCTGTCGAGGAGGCTACTCTGTGCGATATTGACGAGGTCCGTTGCTCGGTAGCCGTATTTTTCCTATGTGCTGTGGCTAAATTTGTTCGTAGGCTGTCATCCGTCTCTCCAAGAAATATCTCCCAGGAATGTCCGTTAGCTTCCAGCACCCCAAGGTCAAGGTCCACGTTGGAGATGGCTTCAAGTTCTTGGAGGACTTTAAGGACAGCTTTGATGTCATCATCACCGACTCTTCTGACCCAGAAGGCCCTGCCGAGAGTCTGTTCCAGAAGCCCTACTTCCAGTTGCTCTTTGGAGCTCTCAGAGAAGGCGGCGTTATCACCACCCAAGGTTGTATGTTCTCCTATGTCAATGATGGGATTGTTGCGTGGAGACGTTTCTCCACGTCTTATTCATATATTCCCCTTCTCCGCGAGTCCCTGAAATTCCTGATTTCCGTGGCGTATTGTCTCTGCGTTGCCACCTTCGGGCGCCCCCAATCTTACACAGGCTAACTCCATTTTCATCTGCAGCCGAAAACCAGTGGCTTCATCTTCCATTGATCACCAAGTTGAAGAAGGACTGCAAAGAAGTCTTCCCGAATGTCGAGTACGCCTATACGACCATCCCAACTTACCCCTCTGGCCAGATCGGCTTTATGGTCTGCTGCAAGGATGCCAATCGTGATCTCTCCAAGCCCCTTCGCACATTCACACCTGAGGAGGAGGAGAAGCTCTTCCGCTACTATAACCAGGATATTCACAAGGCGGCCTTTGTTCTGCCCAACTTTGCGAAGCTTGCCCTTCGATAAACGGTTATCCCGTCTTCGGTTGTGCTCGCCTTTGGGCCACACATATTATGCATTTGAATATCTTGTGACAAGAAATGATAGAAGGTTGTTGGGTTTGATATGATACCAAGATTGGCCGTGGATATTGGATGGAGACGGATAGATGGCGACCTAAAAGTGTTTTGATGCCAGGCGTTAACCCTAGGGCGATATTATCGCAGACGGCCTTAAGCCAGTCCTGTCAATGCAATGCGTTAATATAAATTTGATGCTCCGGATTGTATCTCTTCCCCCTGCGACTATACACTTTTACATGCCAGCTCTCTCGCATTCTCTGCCCCTCATTTGCATCAGCCTCAGCCGCAAGCGAGACGCCACGATTCGATGAGTGCCGAGCTACTGTCGTCTACCCACTCTTCAACTACGACGGCCATGAACCGAAAATGCTCAGGAGGCTGAGAAAGTTCACAACGACACGATTGCCTTTGAACTTTACATACCAAGTCTTCCAATCTCGCAGAACTGTGGCGACCATGTCAAATCTACTCAAGGTATCGGCCAAGGTTGCCCTGGTGCAAGTGGCAAGCGGTCTGTCCCTCTTTTCCACAGCTTTTATGCAAAGCTAATAGAGGAAATAAGGAGCCTCAAAACCGAAAAACCTCGCCAATGCTCGAAATAAGGTCCTAGAAGCCGCCAGTAATGGCGCCCAGATAATTGTGCTGCCAGAATGCTTCAATTCGCCATATGGCTGCGACTACTTCCCCGAATACGCTGAGACCCTCCTACCCTCACCGCCTACTAAGGAGCAATCGCCATCCTTTCATGCTCTCTCCGCTATGGCCATTGAATCCAAGGCGTATCTGATCGGCGGCAGCATACCCGAGTTAGACACCAAGACCAAAAAATATTACAATACCTCCCTCACATTTTCACCGAAGGGAAGGCTATTAGCCACTCATAGAAAGGTCCATTTATTCGACATCGACATACCTGGAAAGATCACATTCAGAGAATCCGACGTCCTGTCCCCTGGAAACCAAATCACGATTATAGATATGCCTCCTTATGGGAAGGTTGCCGTTGCTATCTGCTACGATATCCGGTTCCCGGAGTTGGCGATGATAGCCGCTCGGAGGGGCTGCTTCGCACTCTTCTACCCTGGAGCATTCAATACCACGACTGGGCCACTGCATTGGAAACTGCAGGGCCAGGCAAGAGCGGTGGATAACCAGGTGTATGTGGCATTGTGTAGCCCAGCAAGAGATATGAGTGCGACTTATCACGCCTGGGGCCATAGCTTGGTGTGTGATCCTATGGCAGAGGTCTTAGTGGAGGCTGAGGAGAAGGAGACAATCGTGTACGCGGAGCTGACTGGAGAGAAGATCGAGGAGACGAGGAAGGCAATTCCTCTTTATGGACAGAGGAGGTTTGACGTGTACCCAGACGTCAGCGCTGGGAGAGCGAGCTATGATGACGAGGTTGACAAGATATTAGTATGAGATCATGGGTTCCAGCAAAAACTACCATCTTGTAGGACCCCTGTGCAAGGCATAGGCGCATGGCGTTATGGGTGGAGAACTAAGCATTTTAATCGAGTGCATATCTCCAGCCGTCGTGAGCAACTAAATTATTTCTAAGGGGGGATTCGAAGCCACGTATTAGATTGGTGATTAACTTTCACAGTCAAAGTGGTTCCCTGAGAATAGATGTTGTGCAGCTTCACCTCGCTTCTGCATATCTCGCTCGTGTAGCAGCTTCAAGCGAAGCAGTCAAGGCTTCAAAACTCCCATGGCCCATAAATGAGAGAATGCCTGTAAGGTTGAACCTCTGGGAGCAGAGGAGAAGGACTAAAAGAGTGAAAAAGTTTCTATTCAGCCCTTCCGGTGCCAATCTTACGTCCTCTCGTTCAGGTCGCATGAACGGCGTGAACATGGCCGAAGTGCCGGCGCCAATTAGAGCGGGGTTGACTTATACTCGGAATGATTTTTAAGCTGGTCTCCGGTTGAGCCAGGTTGCAGTTACGGTCAAATTGTTGTTATTAGATCGTTTCTGTGCTCCCTGCTGGTCTACATTTTGAGTTTATCACCGTCTAACCTTCCCTTTGAGACAATACAAGCGTCTATCCTACTGACTATTTCGAATATTCCTTCCTTAATGTCTCAGAAGTTTATTCTCTAATAGAAAGATTATTTTGTGCGTTTAATACCTTTTGCATTCACATGTTCCTGCTCAGTTCTTGGTACTTCGATGCCGGACGCATATGCACTTCACCTACAATCCTCGTACCCTATTTCCATTCTTATCCGTACCTAGATCCTCTTCCTGACAACCATGCTGTGATAGTGACAAAGATTGTGTTAAAAAGGAAAATATATCTACCTTAAAATCCATTACACTGATGAGTGTATCATCTCGAAAGCGAGTTGATAATACCACATTTCAGCGAACGCGAAGCAATACAGTAATCGGCACTAGCCTCGACTATTCGACGTGCCATAGAGTTGACGAAGGTTTTGTGTTGAGCGTTACCCTTCCACGATTACCACAGCATCTCCTCCATCTACGGTCTACATCCGACGGCAATTAGTACGAATCCCTGCGCATGGATAGCCTATGTGATGACCGATTCGATTTCAGCGCTGCGAAAAGTGTTGCTAAAAATGTTCTTCAAGCGGATAAGGAGGCAGGCGGGTACCAGAGTATCAGCTCATTGAGACGGGACTCGAATATGGCCGTTCAAAAGTCTCTGATATACACCGAATCCAGCGGGTTGAGGCCACCTGGGTCTTCATATGACAGACAAAACTCTACGAGCAACATGGACTCTTTTGCGACGTAAGATTAGCATTGAACCACATCGGGCTCATAGGATCGAGAGAGATCAATCTTCTTGGGCTACTCTTGAAGCGACCAGTCATCGAATGTATACGGATAGTCGGTATGCCGCTGAATGCCCCTTCGTTCTCGAACCTGATAAGAAAATAAGAAGATCTCGAGCAGAGTTGAAAGTGGAGGGATCAAAGACAGTCCTAGATACTTACCATGTTCCACATTACGAGCCATATCTTACGGAAAGGCTACGATCAAATCATCCGACATTGGATAATTTTTGCTCCGAACGGAGAATCAGCCCGAACACGCCATCTTCTTATATTGTTCATCACGCCGTGAAATGTCAAGGAATTGAAAATGGCAATGAATGTGAGCCTTTTTCCATCGCCGTCTCTACAGATTTCAAACTGCGGCCGCTCAGAAGTCTAGAATACGCATCAGATACTGTCACGGAGGAAGAATTGAAGAAAATCCCTAGACCCTGCTCTTGTGCCCCAAATTTGGTGGGAAGGATTTGCCTGAATCATTAGCCACAGTCGTCTTAACGGACATGCAGTTTGACATTAACGAACTTCTGGGAAGGACCGGATTATATGATCCTACCCTTCCAACACGAGAGATCAACCTCGATGCTGATTCTCATGGCAATGGGAACGCGTCAGGAATTGGAGAAGGTCAGAGTGCTGTAGAAGAGTCCTCGGATGGATACCGAAGCATTGACTTACACCAGAATCAACGCTCTTCTAGTCCCCATAAAAATTTCCAAGGTTTGGCTGAGTATATGCGACGGTCTGTAAGACAATTAAGGATATCACTTTGCTTCAGGTACAACAACTTCCAGGCCATGCCATCTCTCGCCTGCCAACCTCTCAACGGCTGAAGTATGATGTCCAAGAGCATTCAAGTATGTTCTCGAGATCACCATCGCGTCCATTTCAGTATTTCATCCCAATACAGCGATTTGCGAGGTCAAAATTCCCACAAAAGATACCGACTTAAAATTTGCAGGACCCGAAGAGCATAGGTCCGTTCGAGATGTGGTCATTCGAGCTAGAGCCCGTAACCAGACAGCATCGGCAAACTTATTAAACCGAATTCGAAACCTCTGGGGCGTGCAGATAGCTATGTTCGGCGAATTTGTTGCTAGACAAGTCTTTTTTTCTCTTATTTTTTTGGAAGAGAGTAAGCATTAATGCCACTAAAATTAAGGAGAAGTCAACACGGAACTCATCAGTCATAGGAGTTGGCCATCTATATGGGAGATTTCCATATCTCCACTTTCAAGCCTGCGCCCAAACGATGCAAATGGTACGAGGCATGTTCATAAGACCCACTCTGTGGACCCAAAGAATGGTATAATACATTCGACAATGGCTACTTCAATCCTCTTCAGCTCTGAGTATGACCTGACTGGACAATGTTCCACTGGGTAAATAACCAGATATATTCAACTTATTCTCGAAGTCCCTTGATGGGCTAAGGGCAGCCTCGTGCTAAAGTCTTTCGAAAGACGATCTGATCATCGAATAGCAATATAAGTACCTCAACAATAGACAATCTGTGGAGAGGATAGCACAGGATCGGCATTACTATGGCTGGAAGACCATTATTGACAGGGTTATGGCAAAGCCTGATGGGCAGGTGAAATGGTAGAAGTAATCTGCTCCAAATGCCACACATTTCAATTCAAATTCAAGCTAGCATCTGACCTCGGCTGCCGGCGTCGGTCTTTGGGCGACTAATTGCCGTATTTATCTCGGATAGCCAAGAAACTCTTACTTCAAGGAATATGGTATAGAATGGCCTCTGCAGATTCTCCGCAAGCCGTGGCAAGTTCTTAAGCGAAGCCTTTATAACGATAAATGGGAAAGAATGCATTGCCAGATTCATGGCAGCGGAGATCTTTGCAGAGCAGACCAGTGGTCTCGATTATGCGATGAACAATTGCCATTTCGATTCTGCCCATCGTCATACTGCTGAGGAGATTGGTGCTCAAACCAGATTGCCTTGTCTTTTAACTCGACTCTGAAACCTGCAAAAGGCATGCAAGGAGCAATTCACATTCAAGGCATCGAGCCGATGGCTACCAGTTTCTGCCCTTCGCAAAGCAACTAGATGAATTGAGCCGAACGTCAATTAACGGGAAGATAATCTTCGAGAGTAGTTCTGTATCTAGCATCACCGGGCTCAACAAGGGGAATGATGATTTTGAAGATTACTTCTATCGGTGCGATCCTCCAGAGCAAAGTGCTGTACTCCTTAGCAAGGGATAGGACGTTATATCAATCCGACAAAACAACTTCAAAAGAAGCGCTGGCTGGCGAGATTACATACATCGTCTTCAGAACAATATTTCGACCATAACTATCCGGCCTCAAGTCTGCATCGGACGAAATAGCAAGGAAATGTTTAAATACCAGCCAGTATACTGTAGTCATGATAAGTGACGGAGGGTTGGTGCCATGAAGGAGATGCTTTGAATGAATTACCGATGACTGAGGATAAGCCGGATCTCTCTGTTAGCATACGTGCAAAAAATATTCGCTTTATTATAGAGAAGAGTAGACCTTTGCTCTTGAACTGCTATTCACAGAAGTTTTTTCTCAACCTCGATACCTTGCACTGTCTATTGTCTGTTGCGTGACTCTCTTGTGGGATTTAATGTACAGCGTTAATGGGTACGGATTGAGAAATTTGTTCATTGCAAAATCTCTGTTAGTTATAGATCTCTTCTCTCTTTTTCATGGCCTGGCAAGCGCTAGTACCTTCATTCATGCTAGTTGAAATATTATCTTTCGTTAGTCGAGCAATTATCGAGCCCTTTATTTCTTTATTTCTTTTCTCTGACTCCAAAGCAAGTTTCAACATCCGAAGAGCCCCAAATTCTGCATAAACGATCCGGCTTTCTTGACTTGTTGCTTCTCATATTCTAGCCTGGCCGCATCGTCTGCCCCTACCCTCTTGAAGACTGCGGCGGTAGTGCCACGCTGGAGACTCTCGTTGAGCTCAATAATCAATAAAAGGGTCTATGCCTTCCATGTCTGAGCTGTCCATCACGGTTTATTATTTAACCATAATGTGTGCTGTAAGATGACAGAGAGAGGAGATCTGGCTTGTGTAACGTGGCTACGAACTGAACTGGAAGGTCGTCGCTATCACATAGTCTCTACTATATCCACTTAGTATCTCTGATTTGACCCGCGAGCACATTAAATGGATTTAATTTCCCGCCTCTAGAGAGTTATTTTCTGCATGCGATCATTACCACGCAGTTTTCTCATAGTGATCGCATAGAGCGTGACAGACATAGAGTCAGAATCACATGTTATCATTGGCCCCCTACTAAAAGCTGGATATTCCTAGCAGGGCAGAAAACAGTCCATAAACCAACCGCCTAAGGGAGACTTGTGCGATGAAGTCCCCTCTGTTTCATTCAATAGCATCGTATGCATGGTTAAACAGGCATACTTATCGTTGACGGTCAATCAGAATCCGTGCCGGAATTTGAACATCAGATCGCTTAAAAAAGGGGGGGGGGCAGTTTTCTCGCTCTAGTATTCATCCTAAGATATGAGGCGCGCAGGGCTGCGGGGTGAAGCACGTAGGAAACAGACTTCATAAATCTTTTGTTGGTGATTCTATGACCCGCAACCTGTCTCTTCATAGATTACCTGAGGCTAACTACATGAGCAAAGCGGAGTTACCGCAAACTCCCAAAAACATACATATGTCTTCATGGATGATGCGGCGAACGGATTTAGACATGGTTGCGAATTGCCGAATATGGCAAATTTCCGGAGTTGGAGGATTTAGGGATTTCCTCATATAGCCCCAGACTCTCCCACCTCGTAGATGCGATGGACGAGCCTTCGACGATTATAGAAATAGGATTCGGGTATAAAAGGATAAGCGCAATTGATTTTTGGATATTGTTGATTTAACTATCTAGTACCACACTACAACCATTCAAAACCTCAGAAGAGGATTATATAGTATCCTTATCTCGCACAATGGCAATCATCGTGACTGGCGGCACTGGGAAGACTGGCATCCGCATTGCTGCACTCCTGAAGCAGGCCAACATACCCTTCGTACTTACATCGCGAGAGGGTCAGGCCGGTGCGCCGGGGTTGCCAGCAGTGACATTCGAGTGGGGAGACTCGTCGACCTTTCCCAACCCGTTCCAGGATATAAGTGAGAAGGTCTCTGCGGTCTACCTCGTCGGACCTCAAGCCATAAGCGATGCCGCTGGTTCTGTGAATTCATTCAT
This sequence comes from Oidiodendron maius Zn, assembly GCA_000827325.1. NCBI lineage: Eukaryota > Fungi > Ascomycota > Leotiomycetes > Myxotrichaceae > Oidiodendron > Oidiodendron maius. The sequence goes on along the minus strand of KN832871.1, from coordinate 747,872 downwards.
AGACTATGCTGTAAAGGAACATGGAGTGAAAAGGTTCGTCATGGCCGGAGGCACGCTGCTCGAGAAGGGCCATGAGCTGGGACTGGGCAAGGTGTGGACGCATCTCGACAACATTGGTGTTGAGTACTGTGTGCTGCGATTAACATGGTTCATGGGTGTGCATCCATCCCTTCGATTTATTCTCTCGGAGGATTGTGCTCTTGTTCGGTTGCAAGGCTGACAGAATATAGACAATTTTTCTGAGAGCTTTAAGATGGCAGCTATCAAAAATGAGAACACAATATACACGGCGACCGGCGACGGGCTGGTGCCATTCGTGAGCGCGGGTGACATCGCAGCCGTCGCATTCCGGTTGCTAACTGACGAGAAACCGCCAGCCCAGATTGATTATCGTGTTGTGGGACCCGAGCATCTGACTCATGATCAGGTAGAGTACTCGCCTTCCTGACTCGGGTCGAAATCATAGCGTCGAAGTCGAGAGCTGACAATTAATATCAGGTTGCTGCAAAGCTTAGCAGATGTCTTAGGCGCGAGATCGTGCATGTCAAGCTGTCGGAGGAGGAAGGCGCGGCAGCGTACATGAAGGGGGGCTTGTCGGAAGGATTCTCAAAGTTCCTAGCGAACATCGAAGTGAAGACCATGAATGGGATGGAGGTAGGTCTGAATGATACAGTGGAGAGGCTTACCGGTCGGCCTGGACTGACATTTGACGATTGGGCGATGCAAAACAAGGGCTGCTGGAACTAGAGTCGTGGCTGTTTCGGTTTCTGATAGCTCAGCAATACACAGATGCGGTTCATGTTTAGATTGCTTGCATTAACAGAGGATCCCGCGTCAACCAACTAAAGCGACAGAAGTGCAAATAAGAGAGGGGCAAAAAAGAAATATGAATATGAAGGATGAGAACAACGCCGAAGATCTCGACGGTCCCTGATGCATTTGCACTAATGCGATGCCGACATCTTCCGGGCTATCTGCGACAGAAGTGCGGGCAGCGGTAGCAACAGACAGCACCGAAAATTGGAAGCGAGCTGCACGATGGAAACTGGCGGTGATGTGAGTCAAAACTATAGAGCTGCATGCAAAAGCTTCCAAATCTTCCAGGTATCGAGTGTTCGCGAAAAGCGCTAGCGGCACCAGTCGCCCTGCACTTCAGGTAATTCAGCTTCCTGAGAAGACCTCTCTGAGAAGATAGAGAAAAACGAGAGAACTAATAGAGGTCGCGTGACGACTCACGCGGAATAGCAAAGACTAGAATGACTATTGGCGTTATGTCTTTTGCTATTGCATCACTGTAAAGAATAACGCCAGCAAGAGCGGCAATTCGCATGATGTGCCACGCGTTCTTGGATGCAGTCCCGGTTTGAGACGCGTACATGCATTTGCGGACCTGTGCAGCTGAGCTTTGATGACCAGTTCGGCTCCCTCCGAGCAGCATATCATACAGTAGTATTGATGCTGGATTGAGAGGCGAAAACGGCAAACCTTTAGTCACGGGATTTCTTGGCTGGGTTCAAAGGAGTTGCATCTTCTAGTAAATATGGATGTGTAGTCGGACTAGTAGGAGACAAACGAATCGCTATATCCGTATGATCGTGCATGATAAACATGTACAAAGATGAGAGAACAAAAGAATGATAAAAGCCCCACGCCGTTTGAGAGATGCGGCGGTAATTCTGCAATCTGAGATGAATCGGGCCTATCTTGCGGGGTGGGATAATGATAGATTATGCATACACTTGTCCAAATATGATACATGCTGCTCCACAGTATCCGTGCAAGACTGCTTGCTGTTGGCTCAGCATGATAGGGAGGTAGACAGCGGGCTGCTTCTGTGCTACCAACGGTTGAGGATGTAAGTGGTAACCGAGAGTGTTGGCTCTACCCCGGCAAGCCATATCTGTGACCAACGCATAATTGTAATTGCCGTAAATATGAGATATGAGGAATTTCGCTCCAGGCAAGGAGAATGCCAGACCGTGCATGAGAACGCAAAAGCTCAATGAAACCACGACATGCCCAAAAAAAAACCCCAGGAACTTCAGAACTGGACCGATACAAGAAAATCAACAGTTGGATAATCTCGTAAGTTAAAGCTCTAGGAGAACTGCCACGGAAACCTCCCCGGACATCCCCTCGGCTGACGGATAACGCTCATGCATATGACCATTCTACAGCCATCACAGTCACTTTTTGAGGTCACATCTCACATTTCAGAAATTGAAAGGATCAAGCCTACCTGAAAAATTATGTACTCCGCACCCTATTGTGCTGTGTGGTGTAGGGCCGTCGGGACTCAGCCGAGTCGCAGTCATATCTCAGTAGAGTGACTGGAGTGCTTCGCCTCCTTCGGGCTTTGGGCTAACTGTTGCCTTTTCCGCCCCAAGGCGCTGGGTCTGCAGCTGATGTACTGTAACTTCAATTTCCTCGCTGGTCCTTTTTCTTTCTCAAAACGCCTCTTCGGTAAGCCTTGCTGTACCGAGGGGCCGAGGTGATGGGCGATCCGGAGGCTGAAATCGCATTGGGCTCTCCTGAGCTGGCCCTGCACCCTTGCGCAGTCTTTCGGTCTCAACTTGGTAAAGACCGTGAAGGAGGCATGTAGTAGTTCGCGGACCAGACCAGTGGGATACGGTGTCCTGTATACGGCAGTCAGGGTTCAGGGGACGGCGATGCGTGAGATCGGTCGATGTGCAAGATACGAGAATGAGCGCAGCAGGGATGGGCTCGGCTGGGCTGGTACTGTAATAGAGTACCGGTGGTTTTGCATGTTCCTCGCAGGCGGGTTTCGTGCAAAAGAATCTCTGGGCAAGATCTTGATCTGTGGTCGCTCTTCCGTACCGCTCGCTACCCGCAAGCAGTAGCGGGAAGGGCCGGGAAAATGGGGGTAGGGAAGGAAGACGCGAGAAGATTAGTTGTCATTTCTCCCCTCTCTACCTGTACACGATGGTAGCGATCGCGGCATCAACGTGGTAGATCCCCGGGAGGAGGCATACCGCGGTTTCAATAACCGTCCCGTCTTCAGGTTTCACTCGCCCAAGAGTGGTGAATGCTGATCAGAAGATCGTCCATCGGCAGTTCATGCGATTCCCAAGGGGGGTCGTTTCTCCGCAGATGCCGCGTGGTCAATGGGGCCGGTAAACCTCCCCATGGCTCCTAGGTGTCCTTTTTCTTTTGCGCGGCCTAGTCATTTCGGATGTCGAAGAAGAAAGGGGAGCGTGCTGATCCCCATCGTGTGAACCCATGGAGAACCAATTTTCCCTTATCCCGATTCCCGGCCTACGGAAACATCTTGAAACGCGGCCATTGAGCGTGGGTCTCACATGCATGCTTTTTGCGGAAACAGCCATGGGCATTGGCAAGTTTACGGCGCACCGTTACCAACGTGGACTCGACCTATCCGATCGCCTATCTGATCGCGTAAAGTGATCGCGAAGTGTTCCGCCCGACCCTGGGGGCCATCGAGGGACGGATTCCGCACGAGGGAGATTTGCCCGCCCACATGGACAGTCCTCTGCGCAATGGATCGGCGATCTCCCCGGCGTCCTTACAAGGCTACCATACTGGGATGGAGGCAGTGCAGTGCCCTCCGATGACCGCGGACGTACGTGGCTTCCGCTCTGATATGCTGCTCGCTGCCACGCCTCCAGAAGATCTGAGTTGAGTATGCCTGCGGAGAATGCGAGATGAAGTGATACGACGTCAAGCCGTTTGGTTTTTCGTGCAAGGCCTATCCATGAAGGTCGCGTGGCAGCAATGGGGGGGATCGTTGCCAAACCACCTGCTCCATAATAACTGTAAACCCCTGGAACCCCTCGTATTGCACTGTTGCATCGCTTGCGCTGGGGACGGCTGCTTAGCTAAGACCAGCCATGGTCAGTCCAGTGTAGGTTCTTGTAGGCCAGATTCTACAGGCACACTGCATGGCACTTGGAAGGGTTGGAAATTGAATCCTTATACGGGGAGTTAGCAATGATCCCTGTGCCTGGTGATCTTGTCCGTATGCCGAATTGGACAATGAGAACATGGCACACCTTCTTTCCAATATTGGCAGCCGAACTACTTCGCGCAAGAACAGCCTTCTCAACACGAATTCGGATCGGCGCGTGCGGAGCCAGCTCGGGCTCAGCAAGTGCTGTTTGCGGATTTGGCTTCTGGCTCGGACCCGAGGATGGAAAGTACATTACCCACCGCCGTGTGTGACCCCGAGACATGCAGCTGTCAGTTCGAGCGTTGCTGCATCGATCAGACCAGAGAGAAGGCGAGGCCACCGGTGGCGTATGGACCAGGTGCTGGATGTTCTTGGCCATCACAGGCTCAGCGCCTCTCGTGCGTCCATCTGACGTGGGCGAAGGCAAGGAAGATCTAGATGGTGGTACAAAGATGTTGTGAGAGGGTTGCACAGTTTTCCTCCGTCGCGCTGGGAGCATCTGGGCATACCCGAAGGGCCAATTGGTTGCTATGCGACGAGGCGTCATGAGGGGAATATGGAAATCTTCTGTACTCGTCTTCTGCACATGATGCACGCTGAAACCATTCGCCAACCCGTGGGTTCTCTACCGGTGTGAGGATGTCGCTGATTAGATCTGCTCTGCCAGCCACACGGGGCAGGGTTGACACGGGGACATTGCCCTGGGAATCACACAATTGAGTTAGGAGGGTTGGCGGGCAGAGAGCAGATCTGGAGCTGCATCAGCGTCGATATGTTGCTGACCACTTGGAGCAGCTTATCCTTCCTGGGGGGGGGCTGTGGCCGGAGATCTCTCCCTTAGGTGCATTTACGATCCAACACCTGCGTCGTGTTCCCCTTCGAGAGATTCTCCGTGTCTTTCTCGTCCGTGTGACGGGCGCTCTCCTCTCCTCTCTCTCCTGTGCTCGCTTACATTGTTTCTCCTCCGCCAGTCATGGCAAGGCGAGAAGGCCAGCCCCTGTGTCGAGCCCTGTATCAGGTAAAACCTGTGCTCTGGACTGGAAGCAGGATGCCCACCTGTACCACGCACGGCGTCAACAGGTTGGGAGATCGGTTTGCTCCCACACCGGACCAGCTGCCTCTTTCGTCCTCTCGCACACGGCGCGCGGGCTCGATCAGTGCGACCAGGCGCACTGGGGACGTACAGTCCTTTGCACTGTGCAAGGCGGGTTTTGCTTGTCATGTTTCGAGTGTCTGCCAGCATCAACTGAGTCGGCTGAACGCGCCGTCCGTGGATCTGACAGCTGCGGCAGCCAGGCGGATGTATGATCCAGGCGGGAAGCCCCATCGAAGAGGAAAGGATATGTCGCCCGAGGATCTCTGGATGCAACGCTGTTGGGCCATGCGTGTGCGGAGGTCCAACCTCTCTGGGCAACCCTGAGCACAGCCGAGCCAAACTCAGGTGGCCGCGGGCAGCACTTGCAAGGTGTCCTAGATGTCATCACATCACTGCTGGGTCCCGGCGCTCGTGCTCATTCCCCAGCACGGAAGTACCGTGCTGTGCAGGAGCTCTCACAGAACACGCCCCGGCCTTCCTCTCGCCGTTGGCGGGGGAGCGAATGTACAGTAGCTGTCTGTCCATGTGAGAGCGTCCCTCTGTGTGCAGCACTGTACCATACCGCCCCTTCCCTCTAGACGGCTCCCTGGGTACGGGACCAGACCGTCAATACTCGCTCGCTCGCTCGCCCGCCCGCACCCCCCACCACGCGGAAGAAGAAGATGGTGGAGACGCGCCGGACGATATGGCCCTGCGCTGCCCGACCCAGGGAAGCTTCGCACGGCGTAGCGTACTGTAGCGTAAGATGATGGCAGCAGATCGGATCTTGAGTTCGCAACCATGGTCTTCCCGGTCCGCATCCACGTCCTGGCCAGCTCCCAGACACCCGTCGAAAGCGTGGCCGCCCCGTCCCCTACTAGCTGCGCGCCCCGTCGTCAGTTGCAGCAGTACCAGGCCCGCCCAGACACTCATCTGCTGCTCCAGCCGGTCCCCGTTGTGGTTCCGCCGCGGGTCCCAGCTGTCGAGCAGGAAGGGGCCTGGGGTCCCCCGTCGGTCATGTCTCGCCGCCCGTGGGAGTGATCTGATCCTGGGAGGTCTTAGCAGGCTGGCTGGCGGGTACGCTGAGAGCCAGGATCGAACATCCAGTGCAGTCCTGTACAGTCCTGTACAGTCCTGTAGCGTGATGGCGGCTGCTGGGGCCGGACGTGGGGAGCAGCCAGGACGCCAGAAAGAGAGACAACTTCTGCGCCTGCGACCATGCCATTGGCAAATTGGCAGACCGTGCCTCAATCTGCCAACCGCCCCGGCGACTGCGGCTGACCTGACAGAGCATCAGATTTCATTGATTCCTACCCTCCTGGCTCCCATGCGCGCTGGCCAGGCCGAGGAACTGCGCCCAAATCGTGCTCGCGTATCGACGACTTCGACGCCGTCCCTTCTATTCTTGCCTCTTTCTCTTCCCTCACGGCCTCATCCTGTTCCCGTCGCCGGGTTCCACTCTCGAACCTGCGATCATCTGTCTTCCCTCCTCTTTTCCCTCTCGTGCCCTGGCACACTGCCCCTCTCCAATCTCCCGGTGGCGTACAAAGAGGTGCCGTCCTGCTGGTGCGCCGTGGAAGACATATCGCAGCCTATATACACCGACTCACACTTGGCCCTCGCCGCTGCCTTGGGACTCGGGGACGTGGGGAGACAGCGACTTCGCAGCACGGTCGCGGACGACTACTTCCGATTCTACTCCCGGGCTTCATAATAAGAGCATCCAACTGTTGGGGTGTTTTAGGCACAGCAGAAATAAAGGACCCCTCTTACCGTGGGCGGTCCCCACATCTCCCGCCTGCGTTGTCCATTATCCAACAGAAGAGAACAAGAACCACAAAATCGCGACCCTCGAGACCTTCGACGAGCAGCGCATTTCGAGGCCTTCCGCCTCGATCTCGCACCCATCGCCAGCGCCCCTTCGTCGCCGTGCTCCCCCTCTTCCCCTCGCACAAGGAAACAACTCTATTCTCGAGCTGAGGGGAAGCCGCAGATGCTTGGGTGAACAGGTGTAACGGGTACACACAGCGGTCGGGACGGGAGGTGCACGATATTGTCTGCCGCCCACGCATGCTTCCCGAACCTCTCATCTGAAGGGAGATTGGTTTAGATCTGGTCATGGAAGCTCTAGAGACCCGGAGGCACAGGTCCGTCCCTCTCCCCATCACTGGTGAAGTGAGTACTGACAGCTTTCGTAGCAGCATATCATCCATCGTCAACCACGAGACAATCGACCACATCCGCGCTGAGCCAGCATACGCTCCAGCACCCAAGATGGCGGCGGCTGCTCTTGCCAGTCCCACCTCCATCTACTCAGCTAATAGCTCTCCACCTTTCTATGCACCAGGTTGGCCCGCTCCCTCTACTCGTGTCGTATCTGGGCTCATATCCCCACCAGATTTGCGGCGGACGTCAGATAACAAGACCGAGCCTCCATCCTTTATCCAGACCGTCCCGCAACAGCAGCAACGCCAGTCGCTACCGTCACTGCCGTCGCTGCAAGAGGCGCTAAGCAGCGGAGGGAAGTCGAGTTCTTATGTCTCGCCCGTCTCGGCTCCTCCACATCCCTCTCAGCACTACGCACAAAGTCAGGCGCAGGCAATCCCTCGAACCTACCCACCAGAACAGACCTCATATCAGCAGCAGCCACCACCACCACCACCACCACCACCCAGACTCAGCTCTCCACCACATCCCGTCCACCCACAGCCCACATCATTTGGACGCCCCGACCCAATTCCTATCTCGTTTGCGGAGACGTCGAGACATAACTCCATTTCCTCTCTGCACACGGCACCAGGCTCAGCTCCCACCCAATATGCGCCTCGTTTCGAGCCGATGAGACATGAGCCAGATCTCCGGGCGCCATTAGCTGGTGGATACACTCACCATCCCTCCCCGCCACAGTCGGCCTCCTATTCATTTGGCTCCGGACCGCAGGTACCCCCGAGACACCTTCAAGGCTATGATGACCAACAGTACCCGTCGCATCAAAGTAGAGAAGAGGCGGAAAGATGGAAGGGTACGAATGAGGACGGTGCGCCTGCTTTCAGGGTAGGGCTTAAGAGACACTTGGACGTGTGGGATTTTGAGAACAATCTTGCGCAGGTAAGCATAAACGTGGTGTGCTCGTGACTACTTCTAATCTAAAGCTTCTAGGTTAATCACTCGAGTGGCACTGTGCACGACTGGTCTCGGCATTACAACTCGATTGCACAGGAGCAGCCAAGGCAGGTTGGAGTAATGCCCGATAGGATGCCGTCTCTCGAGTCTTGTAAAGAGATGCTGGAGCATGCGGAGAAAATGACGATATCGATTCGACGAATGCAGGAAACAATTGTTGCGCAAAAGCACGCTGCTGCAGACCAAAGGATGCGGGAGCAAGGCGCGAAGGCAATGGGAGAATATGAGGACGATGTTAGCATGTATGGTGACGATAGGCAGAGCCAGGTGTTTGGAGGGGCAGACGGCAAGAAGAGGAGAGGTGTACGTAGTGAATTCCCTCTTCGTACAGAATGATGTCCTAACCAGTATCCAGAGAGCCGCACCTCCAGGCCGATGCCACAGCTGTAATCGAGCCGAGACCCCGGAGTGGAGAAGGGGACCAGACGGTGCTCGAACGCTTTGTAACGCGTGCGGCCTTCACTATGCAAAACTGACAAGGAAGAACACAATGAAGCAGTCGCAGGGCTCAAGCTCAGGGTCGTCTTTGCGACCAAAGTCCATGGAAGGCCAGACTTCACCTAGACGATAAACCTCAGCCGACCTCTTTCACCCAGACAGAAAACATTCAACGTACACCATAATATAAGTGTCTGTTATGCCTTTGGTGGGCCAATGGCGCCGAAAGGAATTACAGGAATGGAACCGGAGAAGCAAGATATAAAAATGCATCGGGGCACGGAAACCCCTCCTAGTGTGCTTAATGTTTATTCTTACTTTATTGAAAGTTCTACGGCTTCATATGGGATCTGCCATTGACGGCATTCATCTCTTGATGGTCCAGTATAAACCCGGACGGCGACCAAAATCGATAGCGCAAATCAAGCGAGCAGCATTTGAGAATCCAATCAACAGGAGTCATTTTGATTTTTTGAAAATAATACCCAGGCATACAAACGGGGGTCTCTACGGTAAGAGTTCTCGTGGCCGTTAACAAATGGCGCATTTTTGACCGCGGCTCTTTTAGCTGCGCGTCTTTCTAAGTTTGCATGCATAGGCGGAGTTTGTGATTTAAAGGCCCCAGCATAGAATTGGGCCGGCAGGAGAATGGACACTGGTGTCGAAGTGCTAAATAGGTGCGTGGTGTAGAACCCGTGCGGGAGGTTGGGTTGGCGGTAGGATGGGAACTGAGGAATCAAATGGGTGTATCTGCGCGCAAAACTTCTTGACATATAGCAAGCAACGGAGAAAGACCGTGAATGGGTGGCAGAGCGCCACGGGATGCGAGCATGTTAATACACATACAGCCGACAACTGGGCTGGGTTGTATATACCCACGTAGACACACATAGCTCGATGATAAGATTCCGTGATAAACAAATTCCTCTTTGCCACTTTATGATAGCCAGTGATGGAACTCTGACTTCGCCGATGCGCATAAATATTGTCCTATGCATGGACCTAGAATCTGATAGGGCGTCGCACGTTGCGCATAGATGACCACTGCGTCAATGCCATTATTGCGGGGTGTTGGTAATTGGATCCCACTAGATGTGGTGGATCCGGGAGGCCCAAAGCTGTTGCAGGTGGCGAACTGGCCGGGAAGTGTCCGTTGGTAAGGTAGGGATGGTATCAGTCATGCTTACAGAATATAATGGCAAAGAGACACAAGCCTATGGATTTGCAGGACGAGAGCTGACCGGCAGCTCATCCACAGCGCTAAGAGATGTTGGATTGAGGCATGCATACAAGGCTGACAGTGCCAAAGAAGGCAGGAGGGATGTCGGGGACTGAAGAAGTGGCACTACCTTGAGAAGACGTGAGAAGACGTGAGGCTCGAGGAGGCAGCAAATGCAGAGTGCAGAGAAGGAAAAATATTTATGCCCCTCGGCAGGTTGCAGGTAGCCGTCAGCATGCATCTGCTATACGTGCACACAACAGCACAGGGCGATATAGAGTCAAGGCGTCTATCCGCAATATCGAGCCCGTGAGTAGGGCACGAGATTTACGTGGATTAAGTAGGTACCCTCTAAACTGTCCTGATGATCGGCATGGAGAAGAGCTTGTGAGGAACGGAAAAGCACGTCTGATGTGCGCAGGTAGCCTCGGCGTCGGCCAAGACTCTTGAGTCAAGGCTTGCAAATCGTATAGACAATCTATTCTTTTGTCGTGGGAGAGCACAGTGCTGTCAATCTTGCTGACCCTCACTTAAGTTTTCAGGCGCCTTTGGATTCAAGGGTACGTGCTTGGGACTGGAGTTGTTTCCGATGTACGACCTTAGGTAGCCAGGGAAGGACACATTCCCAGAGGCACCTTAGCAATGACGGTCAAGAAGGAACGTAATAAATATTCCAATCGACGCCAGATGTTAAACTACATCTGTCTCAAGGTAGAACAGGGGAAAGAGAGAACAATTAACCTTAACTTAACATCCGACGCCTGTTCCGCTACGTCCCTAAGCCCCATATGTCTCGAAACATGGCCACTCGCCCCCATCTCGGGAGTTAGAGTCTCCTCCTGCGGTCTCTCGGGTCGAGGGGATAACACAAGAGTAGTTCATTTCATTCGACACACATACACTAAGTATTTCGTAGAGACATGCAAACTGCATGATACATGCGTGACATATGTAGTGTCGGTGCTACCGACGATGTACTTCCGGGTTACACGGGAGAACGAGCCCAGGAGAAAATATAACGAAGATAGAAGGATCTCGCATAGCACGAGGGGCGACTCTCGCGCGGAACAAATTGCAATATGAGGCTGTGTGTATGGAAAGGGAATGCAGCCAGCTTAGCAGCTGAGATCAAATGCCCCATAGACGATCACCATGCCCCGATAAGGGATCACGAGCGTGAGGGTAGGAGTTTCCAGATCACCTCTCCCCGCCATGTCTGAAACTTGAATCGAAGGAGGAAGGCCAAGTGGGCGATTTGATTTGGTTGCACCACATTGGTGTGAGGACGGTGCTGCCTCCTAGGATTGGACACTATATCGCGCTGCCGGATCGATTCCTGAACCCAGGGACACCGACGGGAGAGAGCACAGGTATGCGCGGCGTATGCTCCGGCTCTGGTCGGCCCCAGGCTCTTGCATACCTGGGCTCCTGCTGTATCATGGCCAGCCGTGAAGATGGAACGCTGGACGGACGAGGTTGAGAAACCTCCCCCCCCCCTGAATTCCGTCGCTTAAGCCGATCGGAATCCCGACACTCAGCCTTAATGCCGAGGTTTTGCCTTGGGTTTGTAAGCAGTAGAAAAAAAAGGGAAGACCACCCCACCATTCCCAGGCCGATGAAGTAATGCGTATATAGATATCACTATAGCTCTCTCCGCGACGACTTCATAATTGCTTCTTCAGGGCACCAGCTGTATCTGCGGGGTCAGCCGACAGATCCAGTGAAGAGAGGAATAGATTGCGTGCTTGCGCACCCCGGCACCACTTGATTCCTAGGACGGCATGGAGGGTTGATTCGCATCGTGGGGGGCTCTCATCGCTCTGCCTCGGGAAGGTCTCTGGGCTTCGCGGCTTCGCGAAAATCAGATATAGGAGCGCCAGTTTGCTTCCGGAGAGAAAAGAAAACCCGACGTCCTCCTCTGCCAGAAATTCTTAAGCCATCTTGGTAGGACTCGTCGTGAATCTCGGGATCGACTTTCCAGAAAGTTGCTCGACGCTGTGCTACACACCCAGATTTGTCCCGCTCCCGCATAACTAACTATTCGCGCTGCACCCGCGTGGCGTGCCGCGAGAAGACGGTGTAGGTACGAGGCTGGCTGGCTGCCGTGCAATCAGTAGGCAATCAATATGGGGCTTTTGTGAGTGCATGTCTAGACCGGTTCATTCTTCAATATCAACTGGCGTGAGGCTGATGTATTTGGAATGGCAGGGCTCTAGGCACTCCTCTCGACTGGCCTGGAGCAAAGAAGAATGCCGACCAGGTTAGGGAATGGGGCATAAAGCAGCTGCTTGCTAATTGGAACCGGGCTAAGGGAAAGGAAAGGGATGCTCTGCTCTGGGGTGACGAGGTTTGTTTGACCCCTGGTCCTTGTATTTTACTAGTAGAATGCTGATTTGGCACAGGTCGAATATCTGGTGGTAACCTATAAGGAGAACGAAGAGAGGGTTACATTAAGCCTGAGGCAGGCCGATATTCTCACGGCGCTGGCCGAAGATGAGAAGCTCTGCTGCGATGGAGGTGTGGTGCCGGCCCTCCAAGAAATTAGCATGCCGCCGTGAGTCTTATTCCGTGTTGGGGAAAAGGCCCATCTAACCTGGTAAAGGGGGCGAAGTGCCTTGCCAATTTTCCATCCTGAGTTCGGCAGGTTCATGTTGGAGGCTACTCCAGGAAAGCCATGGGGAATCGGGTTTAGAGACTTGCTTGATGTTGAATCTAACATGCGGTTAAGGTTTGTGGCTACGCCCTCATGGATAACCTAATCTGATTGAAGCCAGGCGTGAAATTGCTAAAGACCACATGAGACCCGAGGAATACCCTATTACGCTGACAACATACCCAAGACTTGGTGCTCCGGGTGTTTTTACTACGCCGTATTTCCCTATATCTGGAGAGAAGCTTCGCTCCCAATTTGTCCCGGATGAAATTGCGAATCCTCATATCCGGTTCCCTACTCTGGCGGCAAATATTCGCGCTCGCCGAGGTCGGAAAGTTCAAGTTAACGTCCCTGTATTCAGGGACGTGAATACACCTTGGCCATGGAAGGATCCAACGGTCAATTACGATCTTCACAATTGGCCTGAAGACGACGATGTCCGGAATGGCGCTGCTCCTGACAACTATATCCATATGGATGCCATGGCATTTGGAATGGGTAGTTGTTGCTTGCAGATTACCTTTCAAGCGAAAAATATCACTGAAGGGAGAAAGATGTACGACCAGTTGAGCCCACTTGGACCAATCCTTCTCGCTTTAACTGCCGCTACGCCTGTTTACAAAGGTTTCCTTGCTGACACGGATGTACGATGGAACCAAATAAGCTCTGCGGTCGATGATCGCACTGCAGAAGAACTCGGAGAGAAGGTTTGTCTTCCTCACGTCTGTATGCTACACAGCTCTAACTTGGAAACCTAGCCATTGCAGACTTCGCGCTGGAGAATACCTAAATCTCGTTACGCGCCCAACAGCACTTATATCTCAGATGACCCCCGCCTTCGGAAAGAATATTTCGATCCCAATCTTGTGATTGATGAAGACGTGAAACAGCAACTCATGGATGGAGGCATGGACTCGTTACTCGCTACTCACTTTGCCCACTTGTTTATCCGTGACCCAATAGTTGTTTTTGCTGAAGACTTGAAAACTCTGGACCTAGATGCGACAAACCATTTCGAAAACCTGCAGTCAACGAATTGGCAGCATATCCGTTTTAAACCTCCGCCAGCAGGAAACGACATTGGGTGGAGGGTCGAATTTAGACCCATGGAGATCCAAGTTACGGACTTCGAAAACGCGGCCTTTTCTGTTTTCATCGTCCTTATAACACGTGCCATCCTCTCATTCGACCTGAATTTCTACATTCCAATCCAGCGAGTAGATGAAAACATGGAAACGGCTCATGCCAGAGACGCGGTTCTTCAGCGCAAGTTCTGGTTCCGGAAAAACCCATTCCCAACTCGTGCCCCACGGCCGTACTCCTCGTCTGGAAGCAGGTCAGGAACGGCCTCTCCAGCTATGGTTTCGCGCCCGCCTACCCCGACAGGACCCGTGGAAGATGAGTATTCGCTCATGAGCATTGATGAGATTATGAACGGCTCAAAACAGGATGCGGAGAACCAGTTCCCAGGCTTAATCCCGCTAGTGGAGAGCTACTTAGATTCTATGAACGTGGACGTAAGAACACGGTGCGAATTGGCGAACTATCTCGACCTGATTAAGAAGAGAGCGGACGGAAGGCTATGGACTGCTGCCAAATGGATCCGGGAATTCGTCGCAAGCCATCCTAACTATGCGGGCGATTCAGTCGTGGGAGATGCAATCAACCATGACTTAATAGGTTCCGTGATCAATATTGAGAGTAGCGAGGGAGAGAGGCGTAATGTCAAGTACATTGACAGATTCCTCGGATGAGGAACGCGATAGATTTAGGCACAGATTTGGATACCCATATGGAAACCGTTGGAAGAGGGACAGTTATCATTGGTGGTCAAACGGGAGGTACGGAATGCATTCATGGGTTATGAATGTGGGAGTACGTAGCACTTATGGTGTGGATCGTTGTCACAGAGGTCTGGCCAGCAGATGGGAGATAATTGGTTTGCCCTGACTTATAGACTGGGAGGCGTTACATCTTCCTCTCGTTCGCAGTAGATGATAATACAGAAGTGGGAGATCATCTCGCTAACCACCACATATTGTGACCCTTCACGCAACCTTTCGATGATTCTCTACTAAAGTATGGGTTTCTACGATGGCCTCATTTGACAGCCATCCTACTTCACAATTATCAGCATTTGGTGTGGAGCCGGAGCTTTAAGTGGAAGTTCCCCTTTCCCCTCCTCGCTGACGAGATTCCGAAGCACCAAAAACCAGAAGTCGATAAGAACTGAGGGATTGTTAAAAAAAAAAAAGCTCTTATCTAGCATGTGCTGGCAGTGGTTGTGACCTGCTATCGAATATTGGTTTTGATGCGAGGTACGCGGACACTTTAGGAGCAGGAAGAGATTCGAGAAAAACGGCGACAGCACCGGGAATTGTATGCCTTGTAAATACAACGTCCCAAGGTGTTTCAGAGTCAGAATAGCTTTAACATCTCAGGTCGCGCTAGAGCGGTTGACTAGCATCAACGGGGCCATAGCGACTCCTATTTATATTAGTATAAACCCCTTTTGAAAATTTGTCAGAAGCAGCCAGGAACACGAACATGTTTCGCTGCACTCAATACCCGTTAGAAGTGTGCTAACAAGATAGTTATCTGTCTATATTCATTTCCTCTTAGGGGGCGCAGAGGTGGTGAAAAGACACAGCCGCAACCCAAGGCAAGACAAACCGCTACGACCTTACTAATCATTAACCAAAAATAAAAGCTATCTGTAGCATTAATCAACGACACCTTTACTCTATTTCACCTAATCCAAGCTACCCATCTTAGCTAGAGTGACGCTATATATTGCATCGGCAATACAACAGATAGGACTCGGACAGGACGCCAAAAAGACAAAGGAAATGCATGAGATTTGAACATAAAAACCAATGAATGGATGGATGGATGTACAAAAGCGCCTCCTCCTAGGACTAGTTGTTCACATAAGAAAATTAACTGGGAAAAGCGCTAATCCCGAAATGCAAACGACCAAGACTTTACTCCCAAATATTGCAAACCAAACAACACCATCCGTTCGAGCGTTATTATATCGTTTCGCTTGCCCTTAAGTCAGTTTTTTTTCTTTTTTAAAAAGCTTCTGGTGCCAGCCTGGCCAGCATATCAGCTATCCAGAATCATGCTGTCGCCCTCCTTGGCCATTCCGCTCTCATCCAATTCCCTTTTACTGGGAATCACTCCTCCGTTACCGTCGCTGTAATACCCGGAATTCATCCCAACTTCTCTTTCCATCCCGCACAGTCTATACTCGCCATCTTCCTTGCGCTCGATAATGCCCTCATCGAGGGCCCAGCGTGCCAATAGCCTATCAACTCCTAGCCGGCCAGCCTCCCCTTTCTCCATGTGCCTCCCGACGTGCTCCGTCCAGTCATCCCAACTTCCGGCGCCTTCAAAGACATTGCTGCAGTCTGCTTTAGGGCAGGCACTTCTTTGAGGAGGCTGTCGGCGTATCACTAAACAACCTGCCTGCATCTCCTTGACATGGGTTTCCCACTCAAGTTGTAACTTGGAGTCACCTTTTGCAATGGCTTTCTTGATTGCGAAGGGGGCATGCATGCGACGGAGGTGCTGTGTAAAGAGATCCTTGCGGTTGAATTCGTTGCCTTTACCTTCAACAGTGCTTTGTGGACATGATGAACAGCGATAGTATGTTAAGCAAAGATGCTGGGAGGCAATGTGCCTCTTCCATTCATTCTTGGAGCCGAAGGTACTGGTGCAACCAGCGAAAGAGAAGGCACAGGGAAAGGGTCGGGTATGGGCAGCCGCAATGTGCTTTCGGAGAGAGGAGGAATCTTTAAATGGCGCGTGGCTGCACAACGAGCAGCGCGTATCTTGCTTAGGCCCCTGTTTCTGTATGGATCTACGGGCCTTAGGACGCGAGGCTGGCGAATTATATTCTGAGCTGTACATGTTGTCCTCAACTCCAGAGTCGCCGGGGTCCTGCGACGACACAGAGTCATCCCTGCCGCTTCTTATTCCAGGCGACCCCTCCGATGGAATCAGGGAATTGTTTCGGTCGCTGGCCGTAGGATCATGGCTGAGATGGCGAACATGGCTTAATGCCTTGAGTTGTTCCGCTGCCTCATGCATCTCGACAGAATCCTCAACGTCACCCTTGCGATCTGGTATGGCTGATGGCCCTGGGTCTGGATATATTACTTGCGGTACAGAGTTTGGGGTGTTCAGCACGATCGAATCCTGTCTCATAGGTTCCTGGCGGAGAGTTGGCAGGGACTCTTGCTGCCTGACAGGTTGAGACTGATCATGTCGCATCATAACAGGAGTTGAAGATGCTGCTTCGCGGGCCTCAAGTAGAATCTTTCCATCCTCCAACTCCTTGAAAGTTGCCGCCTTCCCCGTTGGAGATATCGCACCGATAAGATGTTGGTACTCAGTGGTCATATTGTGAGAGTTGACGTAGCCCAGTAAGGCACATGTTCGATCAGCAGCAATAACATTGTAGACCGCAATTGGCATTGATACCAATAGGACCGTTGGCGGACCATGGAACATTCCTTCCACTGCGATTTTGGAAGCCGCAAGAGGCGTGTTTTGCAGCCACTGCTTGAACGAAGCCATATCTTGACTAGGTTCGCCAAGGAAGGTGGTGCATACCAGAGCTCTCACTTCCTCAAAGGTAAGGTTAGAATTCGAATTCGGCTTAATTCCTGGCTGCTCAGGCTGAGTGGGGTTGTCTGGAGAGTCTAATGGAGAGGTCATGTGAGAGCCAGAACCTTGCTGGCCAAGAGGCGATATAACAATGCTTTGCAAGCTTCCAGGAGTTAATGTAAAACACACCGGCATCCTCTCATGCGCAGCTGGTGCTTTTCCATTCCCGTTGCTGAGGCCGGCTTGTTGTTGCAAAAAGCGATTATGTTTCTGTGATATTATTTCCTCATGAAGCCTCTGTATACTGAAAGGGCGGCCGCTACCTAACTTATTAAGAGCCTCAATCAAGTGGTAGGTAAATGAGCGAGGACCTGCTTCTCGCGATGCATGGTCCGGACTGTAAGCTGCAATGGCCTGCTTTATACCGTGGCTGCCCGCCGCAGGTGCGTCTGCCACCGCGCAAGTGTCAAGGAGAAGTAAAATATCAGATTGTGCATCTTCTAGGAGACACCTTATCCCTTCCCACTTAAGTCTAGCCGAGTCCTCTCGAGGGTTACTACAGTTATATCAGCATTCCGTAAGAAAGCATCTCACATTCTGTTCTCGTACCATGCCCAGTACAAATGATGGTCAGAGCTAACAAAGCCATAACCAGCATAGTACACAACAAGTAGGTGATCAGATCTAGCATATTCAATGTGCTGTGCCATTTGCATGGTGAGCTTGACACTGGGGTTCGGACAGCTTGGTATGCACCACGACTCGGTTCTGTAGTTGAATCGCTCACGGAAGACCTTCTGTAGCTGCAGGACATCCTGCTCTGCGCTCAAGTCATCCTCCCAGCGCAGGAGAAGAACAGAGACACTTGTGTATGGCGATTGGTTTGCTTGGGCATAGATGAGCATTGCCGCATCTTGTAAGTGTCGGGCGAAGGACTCGAAATCACTCCGCTCAGCAGGCGGCGCGGCATCTTGCACAGCAGGCATGGGCTTGTAATCGTAGCGGGCTTGGGGTGACTAGGCACTGTTAGCCACGAGAAACAACGAAAATATCGTGATGTGAGGCTCACCTGTTCCTGGGAAGGCTGTTTTGGGGCGAGACGGCGTTTCTTGTTAGAAGGCTCCATCGCCTGAGGTCCGACACAACTCCGACCAGCGACAATTGATTGCCAAGTGTGGATGCAGAGATGGGGCAGGTCAATGCTGCGATAATAGTATCGCGATGATTGAGCGCTGGGTGGGCGTGGTGGTGATGAAGAAAGAGTGGGAAGTCGAGAGCCTTGTGGCAGAAGACAGCAGACAGCCTCGAGGGATCCCGACCTTGCCTCGCTTCTTGGGCGGGAGAAAGTCACAGCCTCAGCGGGTGCAATCACGTGAATTTGAAGATGACTAATCCTGCTACATTTCTGCCTCGCTTCCCGATACAGAGATGCAGATGTCGATGGCACTCTGGTACGAGTCTAGTGTTGTCGTGACCTTCACAATGAATGCCGAGCTGGTGGCATGTCCCGTCACGTGTACGAGGAAGAATTCAACCAGCTCCTTTGCATGTTCCCACAAAGTGCCTTGTAGGCTTGTTTTCCTATCTTGATGAGTACCAGGTACCTATCCGCTTGGGCTTGGCCCAATCAACGCCCGATAACCAGGCGATGCAAAACGTGACTTGCACCAGCCTGGTGTTTAAGCCCTTTGCCCGCACCCGCCCAACCGGGCGGGGAATGCCCTGCCATCGAGTTGATTGGGCCGACCAGGTGGAGGTCACAATGCAAACAGCCTGAGAGCGGTATTGGCTTGCCTTGGCCTCCTGGCACCAGCACAATCTATTGTTCGTAGTGCGCAGTGGCGCTGGAAATTTAAAATTGTTGCTGGGGTTCGCGTTCTTTAGGCAGGGCGGCCTGGCATGACATTTCTACACGAGGACTTACGCGGCGATACTACGTACAGTGAGTGAGAGGACACAGGAAAGGTACAGTACAGTACTTCTTGCTTGGTACCACCAAAAGTACCATTGAGAAGGGGCGCGTATATTGAGGCTGCTAAAGGGGGTTATGTAGGCCTGTTACACTTCGTATAAACCTTGAAAATAGAACCCAGGGCTCTCAGCCCACCTTCCCGAGGAAGTTTAAGGCCACACGATTGAGCACTGGCAAGGGCCGGTCCCGAGAGAGTGGTTGGTGATGTCCTTAGGAACATCTGGGACGTGGTATTCGATGACGACGAGGCAGGGCAGGGACACGGCCTCGGAACCCGGAAAAGCAAAAAAAGGTATTTGTTAGACTTGGCCCATCGCAATGACCTCCCATGTTTCTAGTTAAACTTTGAAACCTCCTCTCTCTTGAATCTCCTCACCAGCCAGTCGTTGCTCTATCTCGTAACAGACAGAGGTCACACCTGGAGTGGACGTGTCGAGCCTTAGTGGAGTCCCGGGCGGTACTGTACTGTACGGTACTTAATTGAATTTAGGGCCGAGCCGTTCCGCAACAACCCCCGATCGTTAGTTGTGCAGCCCTTACTTCCATATGAGGGGCCACTTTTCTTCCGAACATATGCGCCCCTTGCCAACTTGCTCTTCTCATATCCAGCTCCCCTCTCTGTGCCCGGCGAGACCGCGTTAACGTGCGGTAGGTACCCGGATAAAGTGGATCGTCAAGGATGGTCCACAGGCAACTCACCCTCGGACTTCCCTTTGCATTGTATACGTGACTAGGTAGTGATACCTGTCATGTGTCCCCACTACACACCTTTCAGCTATAACTGACGACTCTGCCCCTCTAGGCCACTTTTCCTCGTCCCGTGTCTGAATTCTGGACATGACAGTTGTCGCCAGCATTGTAACGAGGCCGCTAATATGGGACGAAAGCCGGGAACCTCTGGATGCAAGACTTGCCTGAAAAGGCGGATCAAGGTTCGTTGATGCACTTACGAAGGTGGGGGGTCGCGTGCTAACTTAATCAGTGTGATCGAGGTGTTCCGGAATGTTTCCATTGCGTTCGCAGTGGCTGGAAGTGTGATGGCTATCCACCCCAAGTTCAGTTTCATGCGGAGACCTTCAACGTGCTTGAATCTGCATCGTTGTCATCGCCATCTTCGTCACCAAAATCTCCGTCTCCCTCGCGCTCCAAGACAAGATCTAAGTCTGTGTCTGGCCTGTCCCTGATGGCGAGTCCGATTCCCTTCGGACCTGACCTGAAATCGTTGAAGCCGAACAATTCTGATGATAAATCGACATCGTCTCAGAATGCTGGAGTATGGGTAGATGCTAATTCAGGAGACCAGGTACGAAGGGTCATCCCAATCTCCGTCCCATCTATCCCGCCATCCCTATCCCTATCTCCATTACAGGACGTGGCGTCCAAGTTTTCGTCAGAGCACCTATCACCACACATCCCCATGCGCTTGCAGCTCTGTTTTTTTGGCTCTTACATATGCTTCATCCCTTCCCGCCTCGGGCACAATAAAGCGCTCGATCTTGCAGTTTCGTGTCTCAGTCAAGCGCACAATATGAGACTTCAATCTGAGCCATCTCCTGAAGCTGTAATGCGGGGAAACAGGACATACGGCGTCGCACTGCAAGTCTTGCAGGAGTTTATTAATGATCCATCGATGGCATTTAAGCCTGAACTTCTATGCACGGCCGAGCTATTAGCTACTTATGAGGTCGGGTCTTCCACTTTTGTTGCAGGACGCTAAGGCTGACCTCCCAATCAGATGATAATGAATGATGATTCCACCACTTATATAAGACATATTGCTGGAATATCGAAGTTTGTGTACAGTCGAGGACCAGCGAGGTACAAAACGCCCTTTGAGCTAGCATTATTAGACTCCATGCGTGGTCCCATAATCGCCATATCCCTGATCACGCGTACGTCATGCTTTCTCGATGAGCCGGATTGGAAAAACATTCCTTGCTGCCATTCAGGGAACGTTGACGAGGTTTCTGTAGGCAGAGGAAAGGATTGCCTTGCGTGGCTGTTCTGTAGGCTACCCGGGATTCTTCGGGACCTAGAGAGCTATCTGATCGCTTGTCATACAAGATGGAAAAGAAACGGCGAAAGTCAAGATTTGCGAGGTTCTCTAGCCGCGACAAGGGACGAATTGCTTAGCAGAGTGCTGAAACAATATCGCGATCTCAATGATCTGGAGAAGTATTACGAAGAAGTGATGGCAACACTACCGGAACGTAGCGATATAATATTGGGGAGATCGATAAACGAGCCTTTCCTTGTGGTAGAAAGGGATCTACCTAGACAGACTTTGCGATTTCTCGAAGACCACCGTGCTGGCATTCAGATACTAATCATCCTCACTATCCGAAAACTGCTGGACCATCCAGGAAAACTGCAGCCATCTCCCAGCTTTCCGCACACCCTAGTTGTGGAATGTGATCGTCTGCGGGACAATCTGCTTAAAAGCAACCTTGAGGATGATCTCTGGGAGCCAGAGGCTAAGCGGCATGGCCCGGATTTCATGAGGATGGGACAGAATTTCGCGCTCCGGATTGCATTCGCGGTGGTCCCAAAAGACGATACTGAGACTCGTGAGCGTGTCCGTAGCAAGATGGAGGCTCTCTTCTGCAAGGCATGGACCGTCGAGGAGATGGATTGGTTAAACAAGATGACGTTTGGAATGTGTCTATGAGGTTTCGTTAGGGATGACCTGTATGATTTTCTTAGCACACGAGAGGCTTCTAGTGTGTGTATACTAAAGTCTATAGGGCATACATATGGAGCACCAAGGACTGGTGTCATCCAGGGAAAATATAGCATGCTAGGCATAGATTAGATGACTGAGGGTAATCGACTAGATCACAACTCACATATTCGGGAGGTACGTTGTAGAGCCATGCCTCTCTAACAGATACTGGGCAAACCTGACAGCTGATGCGTAGGGGAATTAACTACGCACAATATGAACGAGAACAGATGGTGGAAACGGCGAGCTGCCATGCGCTATCCACTCCGCCCCGCCCGATGCGACGCTACTCGGTTCGAATCTCCACCCCGCTACCATCCCTACAAAATCCACGACTCCAATCCTAACTTCCTGAATTCCCAAATCCATTTCACTCACAGATGCGGTCCACGATGCACGCAAATGGTTTCCAATTCCAGTCTTCCCGTTGGCCATATTCCTACCTTGCCGAATGTGGAGCAATGATTGTCTACGCCGCCGGATTGGCTTCCCGGAGGAAGAGTTGAAACTAGCCAGTCGCGTCCGTCTGCAAGAAGAGAGAGCTGTGAAACGAGTCCGGTAATCCGAAGGATGCTTCTGCTTCGATGTCTAGACTGTTCCGCGCATAATCATCGAACATACGAGGTCATGATATCGATGGATATTGCTGACGCCTTAACGCGTTCTGGTATATTTCTTGGACATACCGTGGCACAGAGTACAGTACGTACAAGCGTGCGGAGTAAGGCTAGCCTGAGCCTCGACACCCTTGGCTCCAACAAACCGCAGCTCTTTGCGGTTCATTAAGTCTTCACGGGTATCCGTTAGTGAGGCGAGCGAATTCATACGGACTCGGGCCAGGGATCGTCATCCTGGTGGCACAAACTCCGGCCCTGTGTGTAGCATGAATGCCATGTGCTGAAGAGGACGCGTGGGTCCCCGAACTGGCCAACCCGACGTCAAGTGAGCAGCTGACACGTCGTGCCGTAAGGCTGCTCAAATTGACATGTCGAACCTATATGTACCACGTGCGGCATTTTCCCGATGGCCCTGCAAGTGTTGTGAAGAAGTTGAGGGCAGAGAAGAGCCTAGCGGCCTCTTCTGTATCTTCGTTTGCCTCCGGGTGTGCGGATCGAATGCGGTAGCGTACTCGCATGATCTCAAAGATCCCAGCGGGCCGTTTAATCCCCACTCTTCAGTCCATTCGGGTCTCGTTACCTTCTTTTCCTTTATGCCCACCAATTGAATGGACGAACAGTCTTATGACCCCTGTTCAATGGGGGCTGAGAGCTGAGGATCTACAATCAGCTACAATGGGTTCTTTTGCCCATCTTGTATTTGAGGGCTCAGCTCTTCGGATAACCAGATCAGTCTCTTCTGTTGCGATTAATATTTCTCTTAGCGCTACATTCAACTGTGCAGCCTCGCATTAACAGAAGTCTCACTTTAGCCTTTGGGCGCTCATGTCGCTACCATATGCTAGTGTGTACGGGTATGATATGCCTTGCAGCCCCGCGTGGTCGCCGGCGGTCTCCACCACCTTGGCTAGCGTGCCGAGGGAGATCTACCACTATGGCATACGGCTAGCCAAATATCGAACATAGCTATGCATTCCAAGGGTCATATCTAGTGAATCTAGGATTACACGAGATGCGGCTTGGCGCAGTTTCGAAGGTGCTCTATCCTATCGACGCGCCCAACTTGAAAAGCTACCGAACGTGCCAATGAGGCACGGACGGCTGCAACGTTGACGGCTCGGACACACACTAAGCTGAACCTGACATAACGACGGCTGAACAATCAGGAATGGTGGAGAGGGGTATTCCGTATTCACTCCTTTACCGGAGTACTAGATAGAAGATCAGTCAGGCGACACACGTATATCAATGTCTGCCCTTCCCTTCCGCTTACTACCTTTCACCTTTCTTCCTCACATTCCTTTCCTTAGAGAGGAGCAATACGAGAAAGGAGCTCATTCATCAAGGGTGTACTTCTAGGGCAGATCCTCATTTCAATATCGAGCCATGGGTCGACATACAGGTTGTGACACTTGCAGGAAGCGGAAGATTAAGGTTTGATTCCTCTCCCTTCCTTCTTTCATGCTCTTTTGTTTCATCATTTCCCCCTCACTTCAAGAGCTTTGGAACCTAATACGCCTTCAGTGCGATCGTTTGGAGCCCGCCTGTGTAAACTGTGTCCGAAGTGGATGGCAGTGTCCCGGCTACCCACCGAAATTTGAATTCCACGAGGTGACAATCAGCAGTGCTGCCAGCGGCAGATCTAAGTCTAAATCTTCATCTCCTAAATCAAAGCGGAGATCTGATGAAGTGGTCAAGGAGACATAAGATATGAGACTCCCTCTTAGTACAGCCACCTTGTCTGGGAAATACCGCCACCCCGAGATAGAAAGTTTACGCTATAAGGCATGACTGTTTGAGAGTTTGCCATACTTCTACCACTGCGGCGGCAGTTGGCGTAGGAATCAGGAATCAGATATTGAATAGGCCATGGCACGGGTAATGGGGAGGGAAGACATGACCAGGCCGGATTCGAAGCGGTGCTTCAGGTGCAGCTACGCAGTATGAAGATAATATGTACGCTTGAAACATGCAAGCTACAACTCTCCCTTAACGAACTCAACAATATGCTATTTGGTTATCCGATTACCGCGTTCGCAAGTCTCTAAAACATAGAACCCATGGACAATATAGCGTAGCGGGGATGGCACGGACGATGTCGTCAGCTCTAAAAGACACTCTCCCAACACTTCCACTCAGCACTACGCTCGAATCCGTGGCGTTGAAGCATTCCGACCTTCTATATCTATCGAGGTACATATACACAAGGGAGAACTCCGCCTCTCACACGCCGCGAGACCGGGGTGAACCAGCGGGGCGGATCTTCCCTCGGCGGCGCGAGTAGGGGTCCGAAACTCGTGGATTCACGCCCCGGTCTCGCAGTCTAGGATTTAGATCTCGTGCTCCTTGCACACATCGTATACGAAGGCCTGCTTACCTTCGTACCAAGCGCGATCAGCAGTGGGGTGAAGGACGCGGCGTTTGTTGGCGGCGAGTTGTGGATTGCCTCGACCATGTCCCTCGCGACCGACGTACGTGCTGTGTGGGTTTTTTTGCTTACGTCAAAGTGGAGGGCTGCTTACAATGCTCATCTGGGCTGAATCCGGCGCCGACAGATAAGAAAATGTTACATAATTCTTACTAGATCCTTTGGAATCATGCATTTCAAAGTCCTGGCCCTGAAGTTGGTGAGCAGGATAGATTTCGTCGCTTTGCCATGTTACCGCGCCGCTCGCTTAGCGACAACTCAGGGGCTCAGGGGCCAACTAAACGTCGTGCTCTACCTAGTTGCGGCGGAGTTTCACCCTTCTGAGCCGCGTTTCTGGTGCAATAAGCGCGGGAGCGTCGTATCCCGAGATCTTAAAATAATTCGAGCGCGATGGCGACAAGTTACAGATTGAAAACTGGGGTGGCTCGCAGCATTCGGCAGTGGGGTCTCCGACGAGGCTCCCCACGAAACCGCTAACCTTAAACCTCTGCCACGAGGTAAGGTAGTATCCTCCCGCAGGAAGGACTATTTATAACTTTGGAATCAAAGTTGAACTCGGACGAGTAAGGATGCGTATTCGGACGAACGGCTTTCGTACGCTTTAGACTTTGTTATAATGCAGCATGTATGGAAGTAATCCGTGTGGCAAATATTTGTTTTTATGTTGTGCTTAAGGTGGCAACGATACATCTACAAATGGACTAGTGCAAGTAATGTTACAGCCTTCACTTTCACTTTCACTTTCACTTTCACTTTTTGACTATTGCTTCACCGTATTACGTTACATTGTCCGGTAATGCACAAGGGAAATGTCAGTTTTGTGCAGTTTTATTTGACTTGATTGGTATCATAACAAAGGACTATTATGGATTAGACATGAATGCTCCAAGCAAACTTTGGTATCGTTTTGTCGTATTGGTATCATTCTGTGACACGCAGTCTTTGGAAAAACCCGGCTCCACTGAGGAGCATGTCCCAGAACTCCATTAACTCAATAGGCCAGAAACGTTCTCTGGCTCCCTTCCCCCCCGCAACATCTGTTATCGGCACCTATCTGCATCTTACAGGCGCTTTATGGCGCGTGAGGAACCTGAGACACTTAATACCTGTTTCTTCGCCAGAAGCGTCTGCGTGTAGTGGCAGGGGCGACGCCATCAACATATCCGGCTTCCTTTGAAGTCCCTCTCTGTCTGTGCATGCGGGCAGAGCAGCAAGAGAAGAGGACAAAGAAAAAGGCAAGGAACAACGCGATGGTGCCTACCAAAATTGTCCAGATACCAGTGGAGAAGGTAGCGTGGCTGCCGCTGCCGTCCTGATTGACATGGTTCCTTACTATGACAAAAAGGGCGAAATCGGTGGCCATGACGACTAAGGAGATAATGAAGGTCACGCCGGCGATGAAAGCTGCGAAGATGGAGCCGCACATGCCCGAGCCGAGCGCGACGAGGAAGGCGATGAAGGCGAGGCCGGTGACGATAGGATGCAGAATCATGACGCGAGTGAGCACCTTTGTGGAATCCTTGGAGGCGGTGTTGAAGGTGGTGTCGTCGATCGCAGACATGATCGCAGTAGGGTCATAACCAATGTGTCTCGAGGTGCAGTAGTCATGATCGGTGGCGCTGTAAAAAGTCACTGATTAGCTTTCTGTATGCGCCATTGAGAGACAAGATATACATACCCAGCATGTAGAATGCAGTGACCAAAGGTACCGAATGTCACGACAGATTGGTGCCCATCAGTCCCGTTGGTGAGCTTCACCTTCAAGATCCCAATGTCGTTAATGACAGGGGCAGAAATGGTGGTGATGAGGAGGAGGATAGAGGCAGCGAAGAGGAGAAAGGTCCCAATGTGGTGGACGATGCCGGTTCTAGCCATCTTGACGGTGATGTGCAGAGGGTTGATCTGGTTAGGGAAAATGAAAGTGCGACTTGTGTTTTGCCTTGTATAGTGGTGTTCGCGGCGCGTACTTTGAAGACGACTTTGGTTATTCAATACAACACTTGGGCTACTTTGCGACGAGACGAGATGAGATTTTGCGATGCAACAGAGACGACCACAACAACCAAGAGAGCGAGGGGACAGGGCGCTTTTCAGCTTTTAATGAGAGGTTGCGATCGGCAGGTTGGCACTTGTTTTCAAAGACCATACTGCAATTTGTGCTCACCTCCCATTAGGCTGGGTTAGGGGGGCATTGAGTCTCACAATCAAGGAACAGAGCCACTGATTGGCGTCATTGCGCTGGCTGGTGCTTCGGGCCCTGAGGGTGACCCTGGCGGATGACGGACCGCTATTGGCAGAGACAAATACCAATGCTGATCAGCCACGATGGTCATCGACCCGCTGGGGGGGCCAAGCCAGGCGGTGGTACGGTACTGCGGTTTTACCCAGCCCTCCATTGGCCCTATTTGTGGCAACAGGAGCAAAGCCACAGACGAGAGCATGAACTGCGTATTCTCGTCATCACCCAAATTAACCTGATGCAGTTGGGATCTGCTGTGCCCTGCCGATTCACGCTCGACAGGGTGCCTTCTGGGACCCTTACTTCGTATCACGGGGACGCGGTGACGTAGCAAAGCCAAGGACCGACACAAGGCAGCAGAACCTCGGTTGTGGCAGGGCGATGGCTATTGACGGATGCGGAGGATATCCTCCATCACTGAGGCATGATGATGCTGGCGGGCAGCGCCATGGCGCGTCATCTTCCCACGACCCTGGACCCCAACCCCAGACTTTCACAGGTGAGATGGAGGCAGCACAGCATGAACAGCCAGGACACCTTCAATACTATTTGCGACACAGGAGTTGTAGCAATTGTAGCAAGTCGAAATACTCCGTGGCCTGGAGACGGCCCCTATCCCGCCCCCCTACTGGACTAAAGAGACTCTATTTACTGGTTCCTAGGCCTAATCTCGCCCAAATTTACCATGCTTACCAGCCACAAAGTCTCCGAGGCCCGTGCTCAGGAGGGCAGATTTCCACACACGTTTCGTGTCAGGCACTCCTGCTTTTGAAGGCGGTAACTTCCTTTGAAGGCGGCAACTTCCTTAGAAGGCGATGTCTAGGTTTTCCAGCTGCGTGCCTTGAGAGTCGGCCTTTACCAGGAGAGGGCCAAGGGACGGGCCATTGGGAGTTGCCGATGCCAGCCACAGGGAGAAGATTCCTCTTAAATGCGCATGATGGTGGAAATTAGCCTACAAGACGCCTGCACGCTTGACCCGTCCTTACTATCTATATTGGCGCGACGAAATCTAAGCTGCTCTTCCTCTGTCGAGCTTGGTCGGGCGTTTCTTTCTCCGCCCTCTGTATCTCTTGTCTCCTCGCTCCTTCCAGGTCTTTCAGCCCTATCTAAGGTAGGTAGTTCACAGAGCAGGTGCAAGGAGATCGCTATCATCACGTGGAGGCTACTATCCATCGAATACTTCAAGCCTTATGGCGCTGAAATGGGGCCAGAAGACCAAAAACTATCTGTTCAAAAGCCTCAACCACAAATTCTCAGCCACATGTGGCGTAGCAAAAGTCCGTAAATTATCGCCGACTGATATCTCCCCACATTTTCAGAAGTTTTGTCAGCCTCATAATCTGACAACATCGCAAACAAAACATGGCCTCTGAAGCAGAGATATGCCTATGACAAGTTGCCAAAATGCCAGGAATCTCCCAGTATCAAACTGTCTTCCGAGTGTCAAAGAATGCCGCAAGCAATAATGCAGAAGCCCGAGTGAACAAACGGAACAGAAAGCAGATATCCTGTCTCTCCTGCCGAACGCGAAAGTCTATTCTCCTAAGTGCTCGAGATTGCCCCTCATTTTCGGTTGCTAAGTGATTTTTAGGGCAAAATGTGATCGCCAAGTTCCGTGCATGCAGTGCTCTAAGAGGGGCGATGGAGACTCATGCACCTATCCATGTCCCCCGCGAGCTGAGCACGAGGGTGGCCCCAAAGCCTCTGAAGCACAACTTCGCTTACGAAAGCTTGAAGAAATGGTTCATTCTCTCATAAAGCATAAGCCCGAATCGGAGAGCTCTGATGGAGACGACTCTCTTGCCGACCCACCTGCGGACTCAAGCTTGCACTTACTTCCATCAGAAGCATCTTCTAGCAGCCGCCTCAAAAACAACGGCTCAGAATCCAATTATCTTGGTGCCACACACTGGCAAGCAATTCTGCAGAATGTTAGTACTGGCCCATTAAAGTAGAGGGTTGTCCAAACTGATTCGCAGTAGATTCGGGATATTCAAGTTGTGCTGCACGCAGAACCCGAGGAAAGCGAGGATGTATCAACACCACACGGTCCAATATCTCCCGATATATTTGTCGATACCGCTGATCCACTAACCTTAGCTGATATCTACAAATTCTTACCGCCGAGACATGTAGCTGACAAACTGCTCTCCACATATTTCAATTCTAGGCATACCCAAATGCGTAAGTATATTAGTGCAAGCCGAAGAAGTCTGCTTACTTCACTACAGCAATCATACACACAGTGAAGTTCGCCAGAGAGGTATGTCCGTAGAGCTAAGCCTTTTGCTTAATTACTAATCATCGACATCTAGTATCAATCTTTCTGGGCGAATCCAGCTTCCGCCAGCTTTTTATGGATCTCAATACTATTTGCGATATTTAATATCGGGTCACAGGTTTATTATCTCAGTACCAGTGATCTTCATGGTTTGGATGACCCGACTAGCGCAGATTACCTGAGAATTTCTGGAAAGGCTCTTGTCGCTGGTAAGTATCATACAGCTAAACCATACTCTGTAGAAGCCGCACTCCTATACGGCGCTGGAAAGCTTTGCCGGCAAGTGGATAACGACATGGAAGCTTGGATGATAATGGGAATGATTACTCGCCTTGCGATAAAGATGGGATATCACAGAGATCCATGCCATCTCAAAGATGTGTCCCCGTTTGAAGGCGAAATGAGACGGAGGGTTTTTGTCGTTGTCGAGGCTCTCGACTGTCTGATCTCATTCCAAGCAGGACTACCGCCGATCGTACACGAAGAAGATTGCGATGCCGGTCCTCCAGCAAATCTTTTCGACACAGACTTTGATGAAGATTGCAGAGTTCTTCCTCCCCCGCGAGAGTCAACGGATCCAACACCAATGCTCTATTGCATTTGCAAGCGACAACAAGTGAAGCTTCTCCGGCGTGTTTCTCGCCACGCTCTATCTTTCAAAACTCCCTCCTACGCAGAAACCATGAAACTTGATAGCGAGCTTCATGATGCGCACGCGAACTTACCGCTATGTGTCCAAATTAAGCCTCTATCTTCATCGTTCCTCGAAAGCACGCAGACAGTCATGATCCGGCTGAATATAGAACTTCTGCATCTCCGTAGCCTCTGTGTTTTGCATAGGAGCTATCTCAGCCATGAAAGATTGAACCCAGCCTATACCTACTCCCCAAAGATATGTAGTGACTCCGCTCTTCAAGTTTTAAAGTACGAAGCAGAACTGCATTCGGCAACTCAGCCTGGTGGCAGGTTCTACAACGAAAGATGGATATCGTCAAGTACAATTCTATATGACTTCTTGTTGTCTGCAATGATTATCTGCCTTGATCTCTACGAGTCTCGCCATAAGATAGCTACCGCTTCTCGAGA
Source organism: Oidiodendron maius Zn (assembly GCA_000827325.1). Taxonomy (NCBI): domain Eukaryota; kingdom Fungi; phylum Ascomycota; class Leotiomycetes; family Myxotrichaceae; genus Oidiodendron; species Oidiodendron maius. Next base: position 717,417 of record KN832871.1, on the reverse strand, counting down.
AGAGCAGGAAATCCAGACCAGAAAATACGATATGCTGAGGCAGTCTCAAGTAATTTGGGCGTCTCGAACAGGCATCTCAAGAGATGCGAGACACGCCTCGAGTGTCCTAGCGGTCATGCTCTCCAAAGTCCCGAGACCAAACATTCCGTCGACTCTGCCAATTCAGCCTCAGATTTTTCTGGGGGAGCGAGGCTGCCCCGCAAACCGATGCATTGCCTTGAAAACTTCGCACACATCTTCCTTTCCTGCTGAATCCGACATTCCCACCCAATGTTTGCCTGAGAGTGCCTCTGCATCTGAGCCGATCTCCGTTGATCCTTTAAATGCTATATTCAGCGAATCCGATCCCATTGACTGGGTGCGTTCCATCACCAACAACTGTACTAATTTGTTGATAGCCTAATCACTTAATAGGAGCTTGTCGACCAATTTTTATTTGACCGAGCCGGTACAACCGATGTAATGATTGACTGGCAACTTCCGGACGTATTTCTTAACGCATAATTACGCCCCAGCAGGTGCAAGCCTCAATTCTACATTGGTGCAACCGACCCAGAGGATCGTTTGACGGGGTAGATTGAAACACCATCATATGACTTATATTGCATTTTGTCCGATAATGACGAGCTGACTCGCTCTCCTGTTGGAGCGGAAAGTTGATGACGCAATTTTGAGCTTTTGATTCATTTCTATTCAAGTGGTACGAGCATCGGGATTATGATGCCGGTCAAAGATGCATAAACTGAAGTTCGCCAACTCTACCCCGATCAGTAATCGATCAATTTTATGATTAGTGATCTTCAACAACAGCCGCGAGTAGCGGTTCAGTCTCAATGCGGCCAATGGTGTACGAAAGTATACTAGACTTATTTCTTGTCGCACAAAATACTATTCTCTGAGAAGTGATTGTTAATTGCCTTAACGGTGTGGCGCACGCAAATATTCGCCGCAAGGCGTTCTCTTCAAGTTGAACCGTGGACTATTTAAACTCTCTATGTTGCGCCTACTCTGTGCAATTTGCAGATTGGATTACATTAACTTAGACTATATAGCATGTCTACAGACGAGAGAAGTCCCAGAGCCCCTTCCATGGCTTCACGCGATGGCAATCCAGACTCGAAATTCGAATTATCAACCCCAACGAGCGATAATGAAGACCTTGAGAAAAGGGACTCTGAAAAAGGAGAACCCCAGAAAGAGGACCTGGAGAAGGGTATTCATCAGCAAAGGGCTGACATCAACCCAACCGACTGGAATGGACCAGATGACCCTGAGAACCCTCAGAACTGGCCCGCATGGATAAGATACTTCCACGTGGTTCCACCTTCCCTCATATCATTTTCTGCGTGAGTCCTCCAGCTATGATTGCTAATGCTTTCGCTTTCGTTAATGCTCTAAAGGGCACTTGGAACTTCAATAATCACTCCTGCTGTCGGCGCTATCCAGCAGGATTTCCATGTTAGCACTACCGTGGCCATACTGCCATTATCTCTATATGTTTTAGCACTTGGATTTGGACCCATCCTCGCCGCACCACTCTCGGAGACATATGGTAGATATCCTGTCTATGTGATCTCGGCTCCTCTTGCCGCACTGTTCACGCTAGGCTCGGGGTTCTCGCAAAATATTTGGACACTATGTATCCTACGATTTTTTGCCGGTCTAGCCTTCTCACCTTGTCTTGCAATAGGCGCAGGCACGCTAGCAGATGTTATGCAGGCCCACGAACGGTCTACCCCAACAAGCATTTACATCCTTAGCCCCTTCTTGGGACCTTCTTTGGGGTAAGTCCTAAGGCACATTCGAGAGCTAAAGAGTAAATACTAATATACAATAGCCCTGTCATTGGCTCATTTGTCACTGTGCGTAAAAGCTGGCGCTGGACACAATGGACGATAATATTCTTCACCATTTTCTCGTTTATCTTCCTCGTTCTTCCTCGAGAAACCCACAAGAAGACAATTATCAGTCGTCGAAATAAGAAACTTGGAATTCCTCCTCCACCCTCTCCCTTCCCTAACACTGGCGCTAAGCTGAAGTTTCTGCTCACCGTTACTCTGTTTCGTCCTATCCACATGCTTTTTACTGAGCCTATAGTTGGATTTCTCTCGTTCTACGTAGCGTTCAATTTCGCCGTTTTGTACGCTTTCTTTGCTGCATTCCCGTACGTGTTCGAGTCGGTCTACCATTTTAATACCGAGGAGTCCGGGTTAGTCTTCTTAGGTATCGGCGTTGGGTGTCTGCTCGCCGTAGCAACTTGTTGGATCTGTGACAGGTATTTATACCAGCCTCAGGTCCGGAAGAGCCACGCAGAGGAAATGAACGGACGGGTAGCGCCAGAATATCGACTATATCCAGCAATGATAGGATCTTTCTTACTTCCGATCTCATTGTTTTGGTTTGCATGGACCGCACAAAAGGATATCAGTTGGGCGAGCCCTGTTGTCTCTGGTGTGCCATTTGCATGGGGCAACTTGTGCATCTTCATTTGTGAGTCCCAATTGTTTATACTTCCATATTTGTTTAGCTTAAGTGTTCGATTCTAACTATTGTTACAGCGGTGGCGACGTACTTGGTCGATACATATCAAGCCATGACAAGTGCAAGCGCGGTGGCTGCTAATGGATTGCTGAGATACATTTTTGGCGCCGCATTTCCTCTGTTTACGCTACAAATGTATGAAGGACTGGGAATTGGTTGGGCAACTAGTCTCTTGGCGTTCATCACGGTAGCATTGATGCCAATACCTTGGGTTTTGTTTAAGTTTGGAGAGTCGATACGGGCCAGAAGTTCATATGATACCTTGAAAGTATAACTCTCAAAGGACGATCGACTAGCCATATGAGAACAACGAGCCGGTAACAAGCTGAGAAATCCAAGCCTTACTGAATATGGGTAGTGGCGGGGAGAAATTTTCGGCTGTAAAAGATTGTTTGCTCTAGAAACAAATAGATTTTAGTCAATTAGATTTCAGTTCATAATCTCAGAATAATCCTTCCTCAGACCTCTCAATACTGTTTACGTGTGAAGTAATTTTAACCTTCTTTACGCTGATTACTGATATGGCTTCCCTGTTGCTTTGGCATGAGGGATTGCGGTCTTCAAGAGACCTCCTACACACTTTAGCGATGAGTTGGATTATAGAACACGTTACCAGCGGGAATGACACGGATCAACCCGGGAGTATATTATCATCAAGTGACTAGAGGTGGCTCAGCTCGCTCCAATAAAATCCACAACTCAGTAAGCCACATGGCCGAATGTCCACTGGTGCTTCGTAGGATATGGTTCTCGTCTCACCCGTAAGCTTACCCCGCAAAACTCACGGCGAATTATCCCTGTGGACATTGAAGCCGCGTATTTTCACCATTCCCCAGAGACTAGACACTTCGGGTGGTAGTAAATCTGCCCACTCGATGCTAATATTTATCGTATGGCATGAGACAAAATTTCTTTGCTGTTTACCAGCAAAGATACTTCCACTATGTGAGACAACTTATCCCAAATATCTTCCCGTACCTCCTTCCATGTCTGCGTGTTTCTAGAGCGCCATAATTTGCCCTCAATCCCACCTTTATACTTCATATCTCGAACGATCTGCCTTCTATAGTCCAAATCGCAGACCAGTTTCGCTGAGGAACGTCCTGTGGACGTCCGATTTGTGTATGATTCCGCAATATCGACAAACCCTAATCGATGTGGAGGGCACGCACAAGGTGAAACGAGAAGGTAGAGATCACATGAATCACAAGGTAAGACTCGCAGATCTACCCTGAGTTCGAGAATTAAAGAAAGATCTTGCCACGCTAACGTATCTTTCGGAGGAGTAGAAGACCCCCCTGGATTTGTAACATCCGAACCTTCCGAAACTCAATCTTCGTATCGATTGATAGCTTCAATGGCAAGTACACGCTACCAGAATGAGTAGCAGTGCCAGCCAGTCACATCTGAAACTACTCGAAGTAGAAATATCAGACAAAAGGAAAACGGAAGACGCTCTTCGCGAGCAAATAAGGATCAAACAAGAGGCGATAGAAGCATTATACGCTCAGATTAATGACCTCCAAGACCAACAGCTACATTCTTCTATAGCCCCTGACGAAGTCGGATTACTGCGCCAACGACGGCATTTAAGAGAGCTCTGCGAGGGCTTGAAGAAGGACAAGCGAAATCTACAAGAGCAACTTAGAAATGTACTCGTGGATATCGAAAGACTACAGACCTCTTGGAAAAGCTCGTGGAGCAACTGAAAGGGCAATACAACGGAAGCCCAGGGATAGTGCGAATATACGAATCGAGGGGGTACACCTCATAGCACATTGTAATCATTGCAACAAAGAGAGTATGATGTGATAGCTGAAAGGGTCAATACACTGAGTAATAATCTCTAGTAGTTACCTCCAACGTCCATTTCCATTCTCTGCCGTTAGAAATTTCCCTACTTCATCTGCCAAGATCTTATGCACATGGAAGGTGATATGTCCTGTATTGTACCAGAAGTATTCTGGGATTGGCAAGCACCCATATGCTGTATAATTCGTTGCAATATCTGGTGCGTCATAATTCGGACAGTATCCTGTTGTGTTTTTAATTCCGTACGGAGAGGGGTCATCTAGAACGCTGGAGAGAAAGGTATGGGTGTCAAATACCATGGCCTTCGTGCCTGGATGACTCTTTGCAAAAGCGGAAGCAGATGATGAAATCAAGGCGTTATACATTGCAACTTGGGTCTTGTTTGGAGATGGGACGGCTCCTGGGATCACATTGCCGGGCTGTGAAGGTTGTTAACCAGAGGCGCAAACCAAAAGGATAAAATGGTGAGATATACAGTTCTCTCGAGCGGCGGCAGGTTCATGAGAAGATAATTTCTATATCCTGCCTTCCACACGGTCTCCAACGCCTGAAACTCTGTAGTAATGATTTCATTATAAAATTCTTCAAAGTCCGAGGCGTTGTTACGTGGAAACGTATATTTTGCACTGTCGCTAATATCATTTATCCCAATCCATACAGCTACTAAGGCTTTTGAAAGATCAGGCTTCAGGACAGGCCGGGCGAAGCTGGACCACTGCAGGATTTGATTGATGAAGGAGACAGTGTAAGGGTGATGCAATGGCGTGCTGTGGATTGTTAGAATAAGGCCGGAGTGAGCGTGACTGAGTGAGGAATACTAGTCCACCGAGACATCAGAGCCCGCAAACGAGAAGTCCCATAGTTGGGTTTTGCATCTTGATGGGAGGCCGGAAAAGCAGCCAGTCAGATACTCAACCCAGTTGGGTCCGCCCGCCGATGTGCCAATCTAAGAGATCGTACGATTAAAAATCGGCAATAATAGTTGGCACTTAAGGGCATAATACCTGATTTTGTACAATCTCATTACTGAGGAGTTGTTGTGGGGTATATGTGAAGTTTTGGAGATCCCCGATGAATGAGAAGTTTTGGAGTCCGGCTGTTCCTTGTACGTAGGTATAACTATCCCCAAACGCAAGTCTAGACCCTGTCAGATAATTCATGTATAATGTTAGAGGTTGAATATTTGACAGCTGTATATTCAAGTCGTGGGAGGGTATTCACAGTCAAAGAAACTAATCATGTGGATCAATTACAAAGGGTTATCTGTAGAAAACACTTCATTTAGGAAATATTCGAAGATCTTACAGGAAATTAGTATTCTTCCAGCTGAACGAAGGGGTTGACGGTGGAACGGCCAAGCTTGCCCCACAGCAAACTAGGAGAGTGAGTAAAAGCTTCATGGCGTTCGATTTCGTATTGCGGACTACCAATCAAAGGAGGAATAGAAGTAGTTCCTAGTATTAATGCGAAAGGACGTTGAATATATGAGACATATTAGATACTCGAAGACTTGAAAGAGAGGTCATTCAAATAGGTTGAATGACCATTTAACATTGTATAACTGGATATAATCTCCACAACTCTGCGGGGGTCATCGAGATATGGCGGGGAAATTGATCTTCCCGCCCGGAAAAATTATTGCGGCAACCTTCGATACAATTCCTAGCGACAGCATCACTGAACGCGGTCCAAACACTTCCGTAACCCAGAGACTTTAGGCATGTCCCGTTTATGGCAGGAGAAACTTTGAAATCCGCGAATCTGCTAACCACGATTTAGATACGGAAATGACGAACAATACTGCACGTGAGTGGGGCACACGAGTGCGAGGAGCCGGAGACTCGAGGGCCTTCGGGGCCGCTCTGAGCGCTCGTGGGCACTAGATGTCAAGAGTCTCGAGTCTAGAGCGTCCGACTACCGCCACTTAGACTGGTTACTTGCCACTACGAACTCGCCCAGGTGTCAAGATGAACATCCATCTTGGCGCCAAGTCTCGGTTTGAGCGCCAAGAGTCACATAACGTTCTCGAAGAGGCTGTTCCGCCACTCCGCCAAGCGCCAAGTCTTTCCGCGTCTGGTCTGATACGCCTCCGCTCAAGTATCCGCCTGCCCTCGATAAACACCAGTGCTTGGCCCGTTCTGGGCGGGCAGGTAGTTATATATATGATTGGTAGAGGCATATATCCCCTCCCTTGGCCTCCGACCCTCTGACGCATTTCCGATGATGCGTTGATGTTGCTGGAATACGCCCGACTTGTTTCCGCCATCCCTGGCTGATTTCCAACGATGTAGGTATATATGACCGGGTTTCCCTAGGCTTCAAGAATTTCTTAGACACTGCCCAATTTTGAATTGGAACATTCCCTACTATTCCCTTGACTAGGAATAGACCAATTCGTCCTGTCCTATATAATTCCAATCTGATATTGAAAAGAGGATCTCACAATGGCACCTAAGAAGTCAATGGGTCCTCGGACCCAGCGGCATCCATTCCTCCTCACAGTTGAGGATGTTGCTAAACAAATGGGTACAAGCATTGAGACTGGCCTAACGGCTAGAAAGGTAGCAGAACTCGAAAAAGAGTGCATTCCAAACGAATTGGAAGGCGGAGGCCGGACTGTCTGGCATAAAATCCTGCTAAAGCAAATTTGCAATGCAATGATTCTGGTGCGTCAAGTCTTTTAATATAATCTCTTCTTGACTCACCTAGATTCAGGTTTTGATATTTGCTATGGCATTGAGTTTTGGAGTTGGTGACTATATTGAAGCTGGAGTATTGGTAGCCGTCATCCTCCTTAATGTTACGATTGGGTTTTTTCAAGAATTCAGGGCAGAAAAGGAGATGGACTCTTTAAGAGCGCTATCTTCTCCCAGCGCTGCTGTTTTACGAGATGGGAAAGTGGAAGTTATTCCAAGGTATGCCCCTGCCGATGCAGCGCCGGTAATTGATTCACTTACCAGATTAACAGTGCGGGAGTTTTGCCAGGAGACATCGTTATTTTGAAGACTGGAGATACAGTACCCGCTGATCTACGTCTTTTTGAAGCCATGAATCTCAATTGTGACGAGAAATCATTAACAGGTGAAGCGGAGCCGGTTGAAAAGAGTATTGAGAATGACATATTAGCCTCAGGGTCAGATGGCAGATTGGCGACGTCAGAAGCTGAGGTTGGAATCGGTGATCGATTCAACATGGCTTATTCCACTACGACCGTTATCAAAGGCCGAGGTCGAGGTATTGTAACTTTCACTGGCATGGAAACCGAAGTAGGAAGGATTGCTGCATCAACGAACAAGACGAATCGCAAAGCTGGGCGCTCTATGAGCTATAAGAAGTATGGCAAAACTCAGCCTGTAAAAGGGCTGGTAAAGCGTATATACGACGTACTTGGAAAATTCTTGGGGCTCACGGAAGGCACTCCCCTCCAGCGAAAGCTTTCAAAGGTGGCATATATCTTGTTCGGCTTTGCAATTTTGCTCGCAATAGTCGTATTTGGTGTCAACAGATTCCATGTCACCGACGAGGTAGCGATTTATGCTATCTCGACAGGAATTGCCATTATTCCCGAATCATTGATTGCGTAAGTGTCCCTTATTCTTGACAGTAAAAGAGCATTGCAGCTAACACGAGGTAGCGTTCTTACAATAACTATGGTCGTCGGAACGCGAGTTATGCACCGTCATAATGTTGTCATTAGAGACCCGTCATCTCTAGAGGCACTTGGTGGAGTCACCAATATCTGCTCTGATAAAACTGGGACTTTAACACAGGGAGCTATGATTGTAAAGAAGGTGTGGATACCGAAGGTTGGAATTTATACTGTCCAAGGCTCTCAAGATCCCAATGATCCAACTCAAGGGTCGGTAATAAAAGGTGCGCTTTCTCGGCCAAAGTCTTCCAGGAACGATGAAAAGGTCGATTACGACCAGCAACGAAGCGCAGCAAGTTTGAAATTTGATATTCCAGCCGCAAAGGCTGCAAAGGACCTGCAAACCGGCAAGCGAGATGCAAACGAAGAAGACGCAGTTATAACGCCAGAGCTGGAGGCATTCTTACAGCCAGCGGCATTGTGTAACTTGGCTACTGTTAAAGAGGAACAAGCCGAAGGCGAGGGAGTTCACAAGTGGCAGACTACTGGAGAGCCAACAGAAATGGCTCTTCAAGTTTTTGCCTGCCGATTTAATCGTGGCAAGAGGCATCTCGAATCAAAAGGCTGGAAGCAGGTTGGCGAATTTCCGTTTGACAGTACCATCAAACGCATGTCCGTCGTCTACAATTTCCCTGATGAGAAGCAGAGCATGGTCTTCACTAAAGGCGCGGTGGAAAGGATTTTGGATCTTTGCTCATTTATAGGAACAGGACCTCACAACCAGCAGCTCACAGATGCATTGAAAAATGATGTCATTAATCAGATGGACGAATTCGCTGCGATGGGGCAAAGAGTTCTGGCGATTGCGAAGCGGAAGTGGCACGGGGACTTTACTGCAGAGGAGCGACGAAGCAACGACGAAGAGTTGAGGTCTGATGTTGAAAAGGACCTGACACTTGTTGGGTTGGTTGGAATCTATGACCCGCCTCGTGAAGAGACGAGACAAGCAATTCGTGAATGCTCAGAAGCAGGAATAACAGTGCACATGCTTACTGTAAGTGAATCTATTCCGATTCTTCACCCGCCTTGCTCACACGGCCTCTAGGGTGATCACCCTGCAACTGCAACCGCAATAGCGAAGGAGGTTGGCATCATACCTCGAGATCTCTCCATACTCCCGGCAGATATCTCCGTATCGATAGTTCAGAATGCCACAGTCTTCGATGCCATGACTGATGCTCAAATTGATGTTCTGCCCCAGCTTCCTCTTGTCATTGCCCGTTGCTCGCCACACACCAAAACTCGAATGATTGAAGCCCTGCGTCGCCGCAAGAAGTTCATGGCCATGACTGGTGATGGTGTTAACGACGCACCATCTCTTAGCTCGGCAGATGTTGGGATAGCCATGGGGATGGCAGGGTCAGACGTGGCCAAAAGTGCAGCCAAGATTGTTCTCACAGACGATAAGTTTAACTCAATCGTCGCAGCCGTTCGTGTGGGCCGGAGCCTGTTTGACAACATACAGAAGTTTGTTCTGCATCTCCTCTCCTCCAACGTTGGTGAAGTCATTCTATTGATTGCAGGGCTCGGGTTTCAAGACCACTCTAAATTGAGTGTGTTCCCACTAAGCCCACTGCAAATTCTCTGGATCAATATGGTAACATCATCTTTTCCAGCCTTTGGTCTAGGACAGGAGCGTGGTAGCCCAGAAATTATGAGAAGAAAGCCCCACGATACAGTTAGGGGTGTTTTCACTTATCAAATCTTAGCCGACATGATTGTCTATGGTGTTCTAATGGGTACCTGCACGCTGCTTACATTCGTGGCACTAATATATGGCGTGGATCATGGAGACTTGGGATATGACTGCAACCGCGCTTATTCGCCTTCTTGCGAAGCTGTTTTCCGGGCTCGCGCAACCGTCTTCGTCGAGTTAACCTGGTTAATCTTGATCGCAGCGTGGGAGTTTAAGAGCATCCGGCGCAGTATGTTCCGACTGAATCCCTACAGCACCAGTACTTTCCCTCTCTTTCATGACGTTTACGAGAATAAGTTCCTCTTCTGGGCCGTGGTAATCGGCGCGTTATCAGTCTTTCCCGCTGTATATATCCCTGGACTGAATCACAAGGTGTTTAAGCATACAGGGATATCTTGGGAATGGGGATTGGCGTTTGGGGTGCTTGTTGTCTTTGTGCTGGGTGTCGAGACTTGGAAAGGCATAAAGAGGCACTGGAGCTTATTTGAGCAGGACGAGGAAGAAAAAGAGGAAGTTGAAATCAGAAGCAGGAGCTTGGGTCTTCGACAGGGGTTCTTTACAATGGCGAAGCGGTCATCTAGCATCATGAGTTTGAGTAGAAAAGGAACAGCGAGAAGCAATAGCTCGGTAGAGGATAGAAACTTAGGGCGGATACCGGAGGGGTTGGTTTGACTTAGACTTGCAACTTAGAATTGCTGAAGTAGACAATTTATCAAGGATCATTGCGGAAACTCGCTGTATTCTCCATCATTCATCGCTAACTGGTCGTGAATCTAACTGCTGACTCCATGCCAATCTCTACCTGCTCTCTTCTTTATGTCCTTGTTGCAGCGCCAAGTTTTACCCAATTCAACTTCAAAGCGAATTAGGATTCAACGAAATCTCCTGAGCCTCATTCTCGCTCTCACCACTGAAATGCAAATCCACATATGCAATATGCAAAACCACGAGCGCAGACCCTACCCAACATCCAACCCGAGCACTTCATATAGTTGAACGCTGCTATGCAGGAAGAGAAATCCTGCTCATCAGTCCCATATCTACTGCTAACTCAAAATACGCAAGAACAACAAATTTCCTCCAGCAGAGACATTGCACATGGCATTTCGGCACGAAATTAGCCGGCCAGACTAGCCAATGGCGTCTTGCCAGGAATCTTGGGCTGGGCGGACGATCCCTCTATACGTCTTTTTGCGTCTTCTATCTCACTCTCTGTGATATCATCTTCTTTCTTGCGCATATCAGGTGTGTATTGCGGCTGTGATGGGTGATGGCCGATGGACATCCCGACTCGTATCTATTTTTCATGTCAGTACTTTCTCGGTCTCCTAGCAAGAAGCGAAACGGATACAGGTAGCGCAGCAAATACGTACCAATGTCTCTAAGGCTCCGTTTGAGTTATCCACCAAATCATCATCGAACTGCATGGTGCCTTCCTCAAACAAGAGGAGGATGGTACTACCTCCAAATTTGAAATATCCAAGCTCTTCGGCACGTTTTACGGTCTCACCTGCATGGCGTGTAATAACTGTACTTCCAACCATCATGGCGCCCACACAAATCACCATTACTCTGCCGTGCGCTACGGAATCGATGGGGAGAACAACTCGGACATTCTCGCCGTAAACATCTAGCGCGGATCTGATTGCCATCGGATTGACTGTGTAATATTCTCCTTCGATGGTCTTCGGCGTCCCCATGATACCATCGACAGGGATGTGGAAGCGATGGTAATCCTGAGGGGCGAGTCTGAAGATACCCAAGGCTCCACCAATATAGCGCTTCGCATCCTCCGGGTACGCATTGCCTAGCAACCGCTCGATGGAGAACTCCCGGCCCTTGACCCAAATCCTCGTCGCGTCGTCGATGCGATTGAATACCACGCTCCTACAGTCCGCGGGGCTGACGACAATCTTTGGCTGATCTGGTGCAGAACATGGCCTCGCACCGACTTTCAGCTGCCTGTAAAAGAACTCGTTGAAGTTCTTGAAGCTCTCTATTGGAAGTAAGACCTCAGACATGTCAAGCTTGTGGAAATTGATGAATTTCTGTATCTCGGTTTTAGATGCCGGGTCGTCGTATTTGATGCCTTGCTTAAAGGACAGACCACGGAGAAGTTTTCGAACTAGGCAGCTATTAGCAACAGATCTCGGATGAAATGGATTAAATAGCAAGATATAACATGGACTGCGCATACTTCTCTTCTTCTCCATGTCCTTAGATTTCAGTCCTTTATAGAGCAGCCGGATCCCCAAGCGTACGTAGACGCTCATACGTTCTTCACTGATCTGCCCAGTAATACGATCTTGTACCAGGATGTTGGCTGAGTTAGCTCCCAATCGGTAGCCACCGTAAGAAATTTTCGTGATGACTTTCGAGTACCACTTGCGTTGTGCTTGACTAGGCGTTACAAATCCGGCCATGACGATGCTGTTTACCTGGCGCCAATCTTGGCTGGCACATGTCGCAACATGGGTTATGATATCAGCGTCAGAACGTTTATTCAGTCGAGGCTGGTGACAAATTGGGCATTCTCGAATCTCCACAACATGTTCCTCATCTTTATCATTAAGATCCTCTCTGTCGGCATCATCCCCGTCCTCACCAGGCGTGCGGAGTCCTTCAACTCGTTGCGAGTCAACAGATTGTTGCGGTTGGTCCACAAGCGTCGTGTTCTCAGAGGCGGAAGGTGACGTGTCCGTAGACAAGTCTGTTTGCGAAGACGCTGAAGTTGTAATTGTTTGTCCAAGTTGAGAGGCTTTGTGGCTCTTGAACATAGCAGCTTCAGGCACGAGACTTTTAACCTTCTCGGTTATTGTGGCAGGCGGTCTGGATTTTTCATAAAGTTGATCTTCCAAACAGATGACTGCTTCATCCACAGTCAAGTCGCAACTTGTCTCATCGCCAGAATTTTCTGCACCCTGGAATCGCTTGAAGAAGCTCTCTATAGTAGATTCTTTTAATGTTGAACCAAGGGTGTCCAACATAGTGGTTAGCTCGACTTTGCTGATCCGTCCACTTTCGTCAGTGTCATATTGCTTCAACATAGCTCTCCAGAATTGCTGGCGAAGTGCTGGATAAGGTACATATTTAGCTTTGATATATAGTTGTGGACTATGCTTTTCCTCCCACTTCTCAGCGTTCTTTAATTTAAGCGGAATTGTGAACGGATGGAGATCAGGATCCCTGTCCTCAGCATCTTCGGAAATTCCTAGTGAAGTGTTTAAGAGCGGGGGGTTATTATCGCCCGGTTGCAGGCCGCCAGAATTACTCGTCGGCGGGACTAATTGGGTAGGCGTGGGAGGCAGGGACACATTTCCTTGGCTGCCCATAAAACTCCCAGTAGGGCTCCTTGGGGGCATGGAAGGCCGAGCTAGCTTATTTAGACTTTGCGAGGAGGATGACCGTGACAGCGGTAGCTTGAAGCGAGATCTGCTGACCGTTGGTGTAATAGCACCCATTTCCGGCGGTTCCTTAAGAGCATAAAGACCCGTCTCCGGATTGGCCTCTGGGGCAGTTTCAGTTATATCAGTAATAGGGAGCACTGCAGAGGCAATGAAGTCGTTCCCAGAGAGCTTGTCTCTGTCTATAATTGTGAAGGAAAGAGAATAATTTTGTTCCCGTCTCTGAACTTGAAAGATCATCTTCTCGTTGAAGACGGGATTGAGGTTATGTCGAATAACTCGGGTTCTATACGTCTTTTTCCCTAGAGACGCAACAACGAAAGGGTCCATATCGAAGGACGTTCTTGTCATGTTTCTCTCCGGTGGAAGATCGGTAATCTTTTGGATGTCAAGGAAGACGATTCCTACAACGTCGCTCCCACCACTAAATTCGTAAGCTCTCATTTGCTTCTTTTTCCGCAGGCCCCTCAACCTCAATCTGCGCTTTCTCTTCTCCACTGACTCGGATTTTGTCTGATCATCTGTCTCGTCACTTGGTTCTTCGTCCTCCTCAGATCTGTACTCGTCCTCGTCTCCTTGCTCATCCCCGGCAAACAAGCGGCTTGCTCGACTTGTGGGTGTCTCGGGACCAAGCAGGTCCCCAGATTCTGTCCCACATAATATTTTGAACTTCTCCATGATTTGCTGAGGAGTAGCCCCAATGTTCCCAGAATCAAGTATCGTGAATTGTAGGAGAACCTCGCCAGACACGTTGCCTTTCTTCACGCCTGGCCTCTTGCTCTTTAGCGGGTACCACCTCGGCTCTTGTGCTATCTGCTCATTTTGAAAGATGTCCTCGAGGGCAAGGTCAAACTCTCCCATATAGTCTTTCCCAAACCTGTCTTTGTCCCAGCACACGCAATCGAGAAGGAGGTAGTTCGCGCTTGAAATGGGCATCTGGATCGTCACATTCCATTCTGGGTTCAGCGTCTTGGGGGAATATTGCGTTGCATGTCTCGAGTCGCCAAGTGCCAGGACGAGATACTGTCAGAAGATCAGTAAATGTCATCTTCGAGAGTGTGAGGAGCCGAGCTGAGCGATTTACTCACTGGATCAGAGGTACCGTTCTTGTCCTTCGCTGCGAGATTCCTAGCCTAATACGCTCAACATCAGTCTCTAATTAATTTTGTAATCGACAAGACCTCCAACCTTCAGTACCACGACTTTCAAAATTAGTCCATTCGTCCTGGCCGGCTCCCCCGAGGTATCCAGTGGCGTTCCGCTCCTGCCCAAAGGATTGGGGCTAGTGCTTCGACTGTTGCCCGCACTGTACGAGCCGTACGACTTCAGTCGATGTGGAAGCGGAATCCGAACCATCGCGGACGTGTTAATGGCAGTCTACCGAACCAAACGGTCTGTTGAGGTTACGCGGCCTTTTATTAACACTGTGGTTTGGACGGTGGATGGTCTATATCGGGTTGGAGGGGGAGGCTCCACGAATTCACCGCCTCCGGGAGATTGGTCGATTACGTTTTGTATTCTGCCGACGTCAACGATCTTAACCCGTCGCTCCACTGTCTATAAATCTTCCTCGATCACTGACTGGATGCGTTACACGACCGGAGGCAAGCTTATGCGTCGCCAGAGTAGGGACGTTGTGTACAAGTGATTAGTCCTGGATACAGCGGGACACAGAGCTGAATTGCCAAACACTCCCAAAACGAATCCTGGGACTGAGCAGGCTGCCCAGTTTTTGGCCCAATCTGGCCCTTCGCCATATCCCGCCTTGTCATAGATCGCTTGGCCTATTAGGCATTGACTTTGATGAGGCTTGGTGATTGCATGCAAGCTTATTGTGCATAGTGATGTCGCAACATAAGCTATTTCTAAGGCAAGTCCATGGAGAATACACATGCCTACGCACGCGTAATCGACTATAGAGCTAGAGTGCCAATACGAGACCCAGTGTACCTCAAAAGGCGATTTGTTGAATTAGCCTGGGGGATTCGGGTTTTTTTAATCGCGATCAAGGGTCCTACACAATACGCACACAGCTAATCAGCATGACAGAGTCAATAAGTTAACAAGACTTTATATTCATCTAACGATAGTCCCATAGACACCCAGTTATAATCGGCACTCCAGATAGTATCAAATGCGCCATTGCAATGCCATAT
This sequence comes from Oidiodendron maius Zn, assembly GCA_000827325.1. Classification (NCBI taxonomy): domain Eukaryota; kingdom Fungi; phylum Ascomycota; class Leotiomycetes; family Myxotrichaceae; genus Oidiodendron; species Oidiodendron maius. Next base: position 702,159 of record KN832871.1, on the reverse strand, counting down.
CCATCCTGTCCTCGAGGGCTGCACGTTGTCCCCAACCTTTATATCGATATCCTACCCGATGACGGACTCTCTGATGGTGTGTGATTTGATCTCGGAAAAGGTGTCAGGCCAGAGGAACATCTTCTCCTCCTTGCTGGGAGTCGCAGCCACATATAGCGGAACGGAGTTCTTGCTGCTGGCGCGTCTCCACATGTTGGCTCTGGGATTGAACCGTACCGGCTTGCCGGAACCTCCGGTCTTCTCCTGATCCTCAATCATGATCTTCTTGACCTCCCTCTCAATATCAGCAAAGGTATCGAATCCGATATATGGTATGTTGTTCTCAATGCAGTATTCCTCAAGCCGCAAGCCCTTGCGGGCGAAGAGCACATCTGCTTGTCTTGCAGCGGGCAAATCGGAGACGCCATCACCGATAAAGACAATCAGCGGTATTGTGCCGTCTTCACAGGCGAGCTCAGCTTCCTCACGAGCCTCGGCGATGGAAAGTGCTTTGTCGTGGCCAAGCTCATTGTCGTGCCTCCAAACCGGCTTCCACTCACTTCCGTCCTCCTTGATCTTTGCATCATTGGCCACAATCTCGATATGTTTGGCCTCCTCCTCGCCCAAGAACGAATCCAACACCCTCCTCAGGACAGGCTTTAACCCGGCAGATATGACATTAAAAGGGATATTGTTGTTAACACAGAACCGATGAAAGTGTTGGAAGTCCGGGTCGATTTCAAGCGTCTTCTCCATGATCTCAAATCCATCCTCAAAGGGGACCTTTAGAGAAGCCCACATCTCTTCGGATACATCGCGAAAGGAGCGCTCTCCCGTCTTGATTTGTGCATCGAGGGCCTCTCGACGCTCCGATCCACAACCATGCGCGTCAAAGAGAATGTGGCCAGTATCTTGCATGAAGATTGTACCATCAAAGTCTAATTGATCTGTTAATTGCTTATCTCAAACCCATACTTCCCTTGGCGTAGAGCGGGGCAAAACGGCAAAACATGAGCAGCATACCGGAGAAACAGACGATCTTCCGCTTCGTGCCCAATTTCCCCTCGTTGAGAGTCATGCTGGGCGTTGGGATTGTCTTCACTTCTGCGGCGGCAACTGGGTTCAAGGCAGTGGGCATGGTGAAGAAGTTGTTTTGTTTTGGAGTGGCGAAGGACGGGAAGGCTGGTTTAAAAGTCAAGCTTGAAGGCTTGAAAGGGCAGATTTTTTAGGCGGGGGGAAAAGGTGGAGTGGTGGAACGGCCGAAACTATGTTGGGGTAGGAAAGATGAAGGGAGCTTCTGATCTTTGTAGGGTGAGGCAAGTGCCTTGGAATTTAACTTACACGCCTCCACACTGGTGGCTCAGACGACAATACGACAGCTGGGGAGACGCATCGTTAGTATGCCGCTCGCTCTGACATCGTAGGAATTCACGGCGTTCTAGATTACCATCTTGTCAAAGTTAGTTGCTAAATCGCCTTGGCAGAATGAAAGATGGCTAATGTCCAATCATGCTGGACGCGCAGAAAGGGAATACAAGGGAATACACCAAACAAGGACTCTCGCCGCAACGGCATATTGGCCACTCTCACTTGGAAGCGGGGCCAATCCACCGACAGGGCGGTGTAGACGATTGCTGATCAGGCAATAGACGGCATCTCTGATGCTCTCTGCAGTCAAATTGCACTGGCGATCTCTTAGGGTACCCAGATTCTCAATCTCATTGTCTGAGCGTGGGGACTTTGGTGCCGGCCGGCGGGGGTTCGCGATAGGCCATATGATGTCATTGCGGCAGTGGCACCGGCGGCTGCATCTGCGTGAGCGAACTGAGCAACGCCGCATTTCACTTCGAAGACCTTCTCTCAAGGTCGGAATGCCAGGCATGGATAGCGCACGGGGCAAAGGTACAGGGAGTGCGAGCTCAGAACATCTCAATGCCCGCAGCGTGACCCCTGCTCGAGATAAGAACTCACAGACTCCAGCATTCCACCATGAGCCCCGACGTGGGATGTCAGCCAAAGCGTCACACTGCAGCAATCCTACAGTAATACTTGTGCGGAGCGTTCTCTCCTCTTCTACCGTCTGCAATACCACGGCGCGATGGATCGTGCGATTCAGTGACCTCGTTGTAATATTGCCAGAACGCCGGTGCGGCAAGCCATCTCAAATCTAAGTGCTGGGGTGTGGGTAATTAAGTTTTCGGGTGAGTTGCTTCAATTTACATGGCCCATTCTGTATACGCATGGAATATTTGAATTGCTTGCGGTTTCGGCCTGTTAATTCTGTAACTGTACCACTACATACCATCATGCGAATTTCCCACCCACCAACGCCGAATTCGTTCTATCGAAAGCCGATATATCATGCCGAGACTTTGGGAGAGTACTTTGCAGCGGCCTGGTCGAAGAATGCGCTCTTTTCCTGGAGGTCTCGAAGGAAGGGGTGATCTGGAGCCGTGCTGGAAAAGGCACTGCATTAACTGTCAGAAAAGTGCATTACGCAGAGCTAGATTAAAGACTCGTACCTGATCATTTCACTGACGTCCTTGCCAGCAATAACATTCAGAACAATGTTATTTGCAAGGCATTCTGGATGCGCAGGATACTTCGTCAAAGCCTGCTGTATTGCAGCTTCCGCTTCCTCCAATCTGCCAAGATGAATTTCGGCGACTGCTTGTGAAACTAGACTCTGAGTGGATGAGGTCGATGGTGCTTGTGCGAGTTCTTCGAATACGTAGAAAGCCTGCTGGTACTTCTCTCCGCCCTGTAGCAAATTAGCACCATAACACATTCTGCGATATAGGGTGCTCAACTCACCACTCGAAGGCCGGCCCAAGACTCTGCTAAGTTGACAAGTAAACTGTCTTGAGCCCAGCTTTTCGCAGCTTGAACTTCCTTCAGTGCTAAGTCGAGTCTGTTCTGCTCCAAATGGATCTGGACGATCAGCGCAACAGCCTCAACTTCTTTCTGTCAGTAGTCTTCTTTCTTCGACAAATATTAATAACATACGATTCCCTTGATGTTGGTTCAACAGAGCTAAGGCCTCTTCACTCTTTCCAGCCGCCTGCAAGATCGTACCAGCTAATACCTGTATCGCACCATTATCTGCCCTCTCACCAGCAAGCTTCTCGGCGACCTCCAGCGCTTTGGCTTCATTCCCAGTTACCAGCTCTGCCAATGCCCCTACGGCTACCAGCTCCGGCTCGTCCTGGCCATTCACACTGGCGATAACCTTATCAGTTTGTCCGAGGGCGATTTGTGCGCGCAGTTGGAGTATGCGAGCAGGCAGCTTATTCTCGGGAGACAGGCCGCTCGTGTCGAAATCGATAACTTCGGCATACTGGCCCTGATGGAAATGATTGTGGATATTAAGCAGCTCGCCCTCCGCAGAAAAAGGATCCATTGTGCACAGGATTCGTGAATTGTTGTTCCTGTGAGTGGTTGGGTATACGTGTTTCTTGCGCTGCGAGTTTCGACGCTTTGGGTAAAATTAGCGCGTTTTGATTTAAGTTGCCATCGGTTCTGGGTGTACATCCTTCCTCGTCTTCAATTCTTAGCTGCTTTCTCACATCTTCCCAAAATGATCGGATTTGGACGACTCCTCGATAATTTTTGTTGTTGAGCGGCCTCTGTTGCACATCTGTGAGCAAAGTGTTGAATAACACGTCACGAGCTAGCTTCTTATCTTCTTCCTGGTCAAGGCATCTCATTAAGGGTCCATTATCAAAGAACTCGCGGTATCGAGCCAATTTCCCATCATATGTCTCATTCCCTGGCCTCTGTATACTGCAAGTGCTCTTTGGATTATGGCTGCAATTGCCCTCGCCCCATCTGGTATTGCCTTCCAAGTATATTCCAAGCCCGACCAGTTTTCCTTCCTCGCTGGTTCCATCGGGGGTATCACTATCCTTTTGGCGTCCCATTATCTTTAATCGATTGTTGTTCTTGATGAAATGTGGTTCCTAGATATAGTAAGGGCCGTGTCTCGATATCCTAGGTGCGGCAGCACATTCACTGTTTTGGAGTTATTGGACTCTATTCGTTATTCATAACATCACGGCTACCTTGGGAACTATTTAAATATGCATGATATGCATATAAATCTTCCATTCTGAGCTATTAATACCATCCATGCTACGTTCAGGGCCATCATTCTTAACATTTGTGCACGGGTCATGAATATTTCAGCCGCCGATGGCAAACAGGCAATCAATATTGGCATGTGTGGCGAGCCTTTGCCCTGAACTCCGAGGGCTTCCAAAAGACTGGAGGTTTGACATCACTGCCGATGCCCAAAAACGCATAGTCTTTGAAAAGACGTCAACTTCCGAAAGGACATTTAATCATCCTACACTGGGTGGCCTGCCACAACCATGGATTCTCAGGATCGTACAGAATAACGACAACAAAACCGGCACACCAATGTATTATAACCGGAAAACTGGCGAGAGTACGACGAAAGATCCTCGTTACATGGCAGAGACGCTCGCCCTCCAGCCAAGAAGTGCGCCTTCCGGTTTAGAGCTTGCAGCTCACACATTCGCCAACGCTGGGTTTGACCTTAATAAAATGCAACGAGCAGAGATATCGACAGAGGATCTCCGCCACAAATTCGAAGTTATCCATACCATCGATGCTGGAGATGGCAAATTGGGAGCCATGAATGGTGGGGTATTTGTTGTACGTATGAAAGGGCTTCACAGCCGCATTTATATCGAGAAAAGATTCACGTCGGGTATGGTTCCACACGCCCAGCAAGAAATAAAAATGATCAGGCGACTGTGCCATTCGAGCTTGACGTTTTATACGGCAGCATTTATCAAGCCCGATCTCAAAGATGCATCCTTATACGTCGAATTCTGTGATCGTGGATCCTTGAGTGATTTGATACAAGAGTATGTAAAACACTATAATGACAAGCCTAGGCTATGTGTTCCTGAGGCTTTTCTCTGGCACGCATTTATCGGCCTCTGCGATGGACTGGCGTATCTTCAAGGTGGGGACTCGTTCTATCGAAAGCCATACGCCAGGATAAGAACCGGTTGGGAACCGATTCTCCATCGCGATATAAAGCCAGACAATGTTCTCCTCAGATCTAGGTATACGCTAGGCTCCAATAAATATTTCTATTGCGTTCTTAGCGATTTTGGACTCGCCTGTGAGGACAGAGAGGATTGTCATCCAGATGTTGACAGGTGTCAGAGGATAGGAGCAAAGCTTGGGACGAAGCCTTACTGGGCGCCTGAACTCCTTTACGACCAACATCAATACCCAATCAGAGACGAGGACTGGGAGTACTTCCCACTGGGTCACAAGCATACAATGTATTCAGATCTCTGGGCTCTTGGTTGCTCAATTTACAACCTCTGCACAGCGACTCCCTTCGATAATGGCATAAGCCACATAAACTTTAAAGGAAACCAACCTCGCGGTTTATCTCGGGATCAATATATGCAAACGCAGGTCTGTCGAGTACTAGATCTCAGAATCCCAGATCACTATTCGCCTCAGCTACGAAGCGCGATCCGGATGGCAACAGCTTGGGATGTCTCCAATAGGCCAAACCCGGTGAGGATGATCCACAAAGTTGAGCAACTATTAGAGGAATCAAAATTTTCACATCATAGCAAACATGAACCCCTTCCTCAATGGGCAACTAAAGTCCACGAGTATCTCTCGACGGCCGAAAAGCTTCATGGATAAGGCTCGTCTTTTGGATTTTGTCTGTGAAATACTGCTAATTTGAATCGTTACAAACAGATAGCTCTTAATGATATCTTCTGCAAATGTTATAGCAATTAGCTCCTCAACCCAACTTGAATATGGTAAGATGGACTTGATTATGTCTTAGCTAGATGTTAGGTAGCGTATATGGCTAAATTTCCCATACGTTTTCTGCTACACTGAAGCAGACGCGTAAGTGCCTGCGGGATTCACGTAACCATGTTGTTAGAAAAGCGTGAAGTCAATACGCCGCCTCTCCCCCTAATACTGCAAGACACACATTCACATAAGTTGCACATGACAAACAATTGTTGGCTAATGCAGTACAAGCTAACTCGTCAAGACTCATCGGTGGTCCTCCGGCCTTCAGGATCGGCCACGAGGTGCCTTAGCGGCTTGTTCATGCTTAAAGTTTACCGGCATGCGAAACATACCTACCTAAAGATGCCTGTGATCACGAAAATTAAAATTGCCGGGCTAAAGGCGCCAAGAAATCTCTAAGTTGAGCACTGGCAGTAAGTTTGATCCAATGCAGTACTCCTGCAAATGAAAGGGGAGAGATCTGTTTCTATCACATGTCGATTTACTTGCCTTTTCTCGTATCGCGCATCGTTGCGCTCCATGAGAGAGGAAGATGTGCCACACTAAAGCCATCGAGTTTTGAAGGATTGTTATCTGAAGGGATTAACCTGGATGGCCAGGCCCAAATACGGATTCTTTTGATCCTTCTCCATATGTACCTCGTAGAAGCGGAGTAGGCGGCGTATATATTCTGAGCGCGGTGGCGTTCGTTACGCTGGAATAGGCAAAGTAGATGGACCAAATGTGCCTGATTCTTGCCTAGTTAGCTGTGATCGTTTCGACGATACAACATTCTTCCTGTGCGGGAATCCTCTCTCCTCAGAATGGGCAATTGAAGAATACGGCGCGGTCTCATCTAGTGCAGGGGCTGCTTAATCGAAGATTGGATCAAAGTTATCGACTCCAATCGATTTAGAAACATTAGGGAACTTTAGAAACGATGATTGATCTGTCGTGCCGTGTCTCACCTCCATAAGGGGTTGATGTGTCTCAAAGTAGTGGTAGAATCTCCAGCCCGCACTTACGTTGTAAGTGTGTGTAGCGTGGGAGGCAGTTGCAGGCACGGTATCGTACAGGAATAAAGTCTCCATGGCAGAGTGGAATGGGAAAGGTTGTAGCGGGACGCGGCCTAGGGGGCAATTTGCATGGGATAATCTCACGGCATGTTATGTGGACAGGGATGCAACTGAAGGCTGCTGTAGATCCAGGAGCAGAGCGAGGGGGACGGGAAGAGGGGCAGGACTTTGGCTGCAGGTGGAAGGCGTGGATGGTGCTTGAACTAGGACCCCGGCGAGGAACAGGAGGAGAGAAATACAGGAGTCAGGAGAAGCGAATGTTGAGAGTTGAACTGCTGCAGCATTGGTGAGAAGAGACCTATTTCTTTATGCAGTCATTGAATAAGTTCACGATTCTCTCAATTGGACATGTAAAGATGCTATAACCCCCATAACTTCATTATTATTCATAATACATATATCAGATGCTACCGTTTTACCCATATGCAATTCACAACCCATAATTAACTACTGCTATAACAGAGGGTATTCGACGGAAAAATCGTCCATGGAAAAAGGAGGATCAAATGACACATCACTTCCAAACTCACTGCCACTAGCACTCCCGCTGCTGCAGCTGGCGATGCTGTCAACACTGAACTGCCTATTCACGGGTGTATGATCAAAATCACCCAATAGTGAAGGACGTACAAATTGCCCACCATCCTGTAAGGATTCAAAAATGGAAAGATCCTGCTCCGGCGACTGTGCGAATGGTTCGGCGTGCAGACGTTCCTGGATATCATCGAACACGAATTCCTCCTTCTGTGGATACACAGGTTGGAGAGCAGCCATGCTGCTCGCAAAGGTTGTATATTGCGCAGAACTCATTATAGCATCCCCGGCACCAAGTAGCGCATCATCCGAGTCCCACATGCCTTCCCGTCCAGGGGCACTCGATAAGAGATCATAGGCGCGTTGCATAAGCTGGACTCTGGGAGCTCGGAGAGCCGTAAAGAATAGAGGAGATATGATACCGAAGTCTGCTGTGAAGCTCGGGATGGGAGCTGTGCGACCACAGTTCGTGTTTGTGGCGATGAGACACTCACATAATGAGAGGATGCGCTCGAAATTCGAATCGGCAGAGGAGGGGGTAACAGTGATTGTCATCATGAGAGAGTGAACTTTAAGCATGTTGGCACCACAGCGAACTTTGCTCACAGATGGATCACGAGTAGCATAGTTCACGAGATAGCGATCTAGTGCCTTAGTCCAGTTTTTCAGGGCATTGAGATGAGTCGGTGAGTTGGGACTGTCGACTGGGTACTGGGTAGGGATAAGGTCGGCAGCGATGCGGTCACCCATGATATCAACGGCGATAGTTTCCAGTGCATGGCGAGCCTCATCTAAGGAGTGGAAGGTAAGAGGGTGGGTGGGTATTCGAACAGCTTTTAAGGACTCCCAGAGAGATGCGCGGTCTTTGCGGTCTCTGGGGTTGATGAAGGAGGCTGCTTGAACGCCAAGGCCAAGTAATATGGGAGCAAATTCCCTCTCCCACTCATGAGTGCAAGTGGACTGGGCGTTTATTCCGCCCTGGGAGTTCTGTTGTTTAATGTCTTCAAGAATCTTCAAACCAGCCTTCAGATGAATCAAGGCGCTGGTGTGGTGACCGATGAGGCAGTCGAAGACAATGAAGAGGATGCAGGATATCAGTGTGATGTCAAGCTGCTGTGTCCTGTTTGACACAAGCTGGTGTAGATGGCTGATGGCTTTGGTATAATGACGGATGGCAAACGCTTTTAACGAAACATCAAAACAGTTGTTGGCATTCTCGTGCCTGGCAATGAAGTCTTGATGCACAGCACCGATTGCAATCATAGCATGGCGGACGGAAGGCGCATTCACGCTGGCTTGAGCTACTCGCTTCTCCCAGAAGTCTGGAGAGAAGCACCCAGATAGCTTAGGGGCGGTAACTGTGGTGAAGAAGTGGTGGATATTCTGCTCCATTGGGTCCCCGTTGGCATTGGAGAGTGACTTGGGAGCCGACCTCTTCTGGCCAGGCTTCGTCTCGGAAGGAGGAGCGTAGCCATCGCATTTGCGACCCGTTGAGGTACATCTCTTGCAGAAGGGCTTCTCCTCTCCGCACTTGACGCGCCGGATCCTAGAGGATGTTAGCCAACGGAAGGTTAAACAGTCTGTACTCTGATACGCACTTGCAAGTGATGCATCCTGTCCGGACAGGAGTGCCACAGATTCTATATCGATGCGCGGATTTGGGCTTCATGGTGGGCAGGTTTGGGGTGAGAGACGGATCGTGGATGCAACTCCTCGAGGAGGGGGAGCGTGGTATTCATAAACGAGGGAGACGGGCTCGACACATGGGAGGGAGGATTGTTGGAGCAAGGGTAACACATGGCTGACATGGTGTGAATCGGCATATTCTTACAGAACCAACTGGGGCATCCAAGGGGGTGCAAGGATAGAGGAGGGTGAGAGTGGCCTGTCTCTGGCCATGTTCTATCCCCTTCAAAGGAACTCCTGGGCCGCAGTTGGACATAGCGTATGACGCTTGATGCAGGTCAAATTCACCCACGTGTGGACAACGTGCCACATGGGTGTGGAGCCTGATACCAGTCTGTAGAGCCTGCTGATAGGAGGTGGGGGATGGGGGGTGGGGGAGGGGAGGCAGCGGAGGGGCAAGATGTCGGTGCTGAGCTGGGCTGACAAGAGGTGCTGCTGCAATGGTCGTAACTGGGAAATCAGGGCTAACAATAGAACAGAAGTAGCTCTTGGCCGTTTTAAGACACACGGGCATTTGTTGCAGGGCCTGCAGTGCGACCCTATCGCCGGAGATCACTGTCGTTTGCGGCACTTGCAGATTCTCAATGGCCAGTCGCAATTAAGGTTCACAGTCTGGGCGTGGCTGTGAACCATGGTAGCAACGTGGGATGAATCGTTAGGATCAGGAACCTGGCCACACACCTGGCACTTTCGCAATGTGCCCATGGGCGATGCAAGACAGCATCCCAGGATGGTCGATATCTGCGAAACATCCACCTCGCCATTCCGTCCCATCTACCTGCAAAGTACCGGTGGAGTAGCGCAAGATGGAGATACCGATGCGGTAGCGAATTCTCGCAAGCCAGTGCGCACGCACGGCCATGCGCTTGGCAATATCGAGAATGGATTGATTTGGTCATCGTGAGGACGCTGGTCCAACATATTCTGTCGTAATGGTCATTTCACGTGAGATGATCCGGGCTGGCTCAGCAACCCAAAAATAAGGAAACCCCTCTGGAGGCACGCCAAAAGTATCAGCTCGATTCGGCCCATCCCGTGGTTGGTACTGTGGCATACGGCCAGCAAGGTGAGATGCGTTAGCCTTTGCGTGTACCTGAGTACCCACTGTGCGCGCCCTCCTTCTCGACGAGTTCTAACACTTGTGATACATTTCCCTCAGGGCCGGCGTCCGTAGCGTCCTCGTCTTGCTGAAGCCCCAAAACATGTCCGAAAATGGCCCTGTCGAAAACATGCGAGCATACGGCGTTAGCCTGGGTTTGCAGAAATGAGACAGTTTCTCGACCAGCCCAATCACCACTGCCCCCTCTTGGGAAAGGCTATAACGAGGAACTGGTCAAGGGATGCCGCCACAACATGCATGCGGTCCACTGCATATCACTGGAGATGGGTGTATGAGCATCACCAAGTGAGGTAGATTGTCGACACATTTGCCTGTTCGGTGGTGGTCAGAGACAGCCAGAGGAGACATCCTGGCCAGGGGGTCCTAGATGTGACGCCAGTCTCGGACAAAACCACGTGGGAATTGGAGCACTGTCACATTTGCTGTCCAAGCTTTGGTTCACCGGCTTGTGTCTGTTCTCTTCCCGTCAACCGCTCCTCCGTCAACCCTGACCCGACCTAGGGGCCCTGGACCTGTGCACGCATCTGTGTTCTGGACCCTGGCGCAGCGCGCTGACCGTACATTGTACAGTACTAATCTTATAAGCGATACGAGGAGGTAAGAGCTGCGCCTCGCAACGATACAACCTCCCATTCCGCTCCAGCTGTAGCCCACTTGGTACAGCTCTGCACTTGGTCGGGTGGCCTGCACCTGGAGTTTCAACTTCCTGCTGGTGGGCAGCAAAATAGAAACCTTCCCGCTCTGCTGGTGAGACGCGGCTCGCCTTATTCGGCGGGTTGGGTTCTATGGGCTGAGCTGGAGATGCTGATGGAAAGCCTGAGGTGCACCATTGTGGCCCGCACCACGTTTCAACCTTCCCTAACCAGATCTCGCAGTAACCTGCCTCTCTCGGCATCTGCCCTGAAATTACCCGTAGCATTCCATCCTGCGAGCCACGTGGTGGCCAAAGGTGCAGCGTGATATCTACAGAGAGACTGCATGGTGTCCATGTCGAAACCCTACAGCCTAGGAAGTAAACACCCTAGGGTTCTCTGAATACAGTAGAGCATGGCAACATGGGATGCAGAAGAGAAAGAGCGGGGGATGTGACTATCGTTTCCCTCCGTGATTCCCAATTTTAGAACTGGCAGGGTATCGTATGGTATCGCATCACCGATACAACAGCACGGGAATACGATCGGTACCCGAGTATACAAGTGTCGCCTCGAGAGAAGCCATACCAGCACCGCGCCAACTAGCATTCTAATAGGAAGGAGTGAGAATTCATCATTTCATAATCTCGCTGTAGGGGTTGACTTGAAGTATGGCTTATTTCATGTATACTATATTGAGTCCAGAGACATTGTCTTGTCCCGAGAGGGATGTGCAGTGTCTATTCTAAGTACAGCCAATATTCAAATTCCCATGCCCAATATATCTCAATTCATCACTATCATCTCCGCGTCCCCTTCAAGGCTTTAACCAAATGGTATGTAGAGACATCATATCACATCAATAGTTCATGATATACTTGGACCTGCTACCCGAATCGTCACTGCAGTGTAGACACTTCTATCTCTTTCCCAGGCACGATAAGATCGGCCATGCAATGGCAATGCAAGCGAGGTATCCCGGTAACGAAATGTCCTATTCTCCGACAGCTTATCTGTTATGCTCCATTCTTTCTGCTGCACGGGCAACATCTCGTTATTCGATTAACCTTCGACGCTAAAGGACATAGTTCTCCATCAAGCGGTACAGAAACAAACCTCGCCCAAAAGCAAGACACTGACGCCTTGAGAGTAAGATCACAGACCGACACCGTTCGCTTTTACTACACTCCAGTCCCAAAAAGCAGCCACTAATCTTGAAAAAACCGGTTGTGATATCCCATATTCGTCCCTGCCTGGTGGTCACCCAATGGACCTTGGGGTATAGTCTGCACTTCATCGTCTGGGTCACCATACCGGCTATGGTAGCCAATATCGGAGTCAAAGACAGAGGTACTGGCCTCGGTCTCTTCGGTCGGCGCATCGTACCCTTCAGAACGGACGCGCGTGGTCTTCAGATCATTAAGCCGCCGTGCATCTTGGTCATCTTCGGGCATGGCGTAGATGCCTCTTTTCGTGACTTTACGTTGTGTGTGAAGGTCGAGGAGGAAGGCTGCGAAAGTTGCGACACTAATTACATAGATAGTTAGTTTTGAGCGCCTCGAACTGGTCCGAGTACATAGGTCGTAGAAAAACGTACGATCCGACTAGCGTCATACCCCAAAGGGCCTTATAATCTCTACAAACACCCGCTGCGTCCGACCCATTCCAAATATCGGTTGTGCATGCCTTGTTTAGTACATGAGTTGTTGCTATCGACATACTAAGAAGTCCGAGACCCAAGAACCAGAATAATGTTATTAGGCCGTTGAGAATAAGGTTGAATTTGGGGGGGAGATAGGTGAAATTATAGAGGATGATGGTGACCGTTAAACTGGCAATGGTAGCAATAGATATACATAGCAGCTGCATCACCACAAGTAATTAGCTTCGTATTCTGCATAATCATGAACTGAAGAGGCATCTCTGCGGCGCAAAAGGGAATAAGCGGAGGCACATACATTAATGAACGTCCATGGGATCGGATAATGCTCGTCTCCTGTTCTGCATATTAGAAGAATGTTGGAAGGCGCATCGCTGTGCAGTAAAGTGAGACGAACGAAGATGGTATATGAAATAGCACATTATGCCGCTGACAACAAGAGAACTTAATAACTGCATCGCTCGCAGACCGTGAAAGAGAAGCCGCGGGTACGGCGATGGCCTCCCGCCTCTCTTATTCCTCTTCAGAGCCATGATGTTCGATACGTAGGTGCTCCGTCAACCAGATGTTTCAAAACGCCATTATTGGCTTGCGCGTCGTAGATTTGAAGTGATGTCTGATTCCAGTGTTTGTTGTACATACGTCCCAATCGTATGCAGAGATGCTTCGTCCATCTGTAACTATATATGGAAGGGGGTGGGCTGACCCGAAAGTCTGCGCCCAGACACGATGAGCCGTGCTAATATTGGAACCGTCACCCAACATTACCATTTGAGGCGCAGCAATACGTGCTGAGAAGTTCTTAGGGAGCTGAAGATTGGCCGAATATCTCATCACGATTCGTCTCTAGTCACGTGACATATCAGACGGCCTTTCTTGATCCGGCCATCCGCCTCGCGTCGCTCCTCTCATGGCAATGGTAATGAGAGCAGACATATCTCACTCACTTGTATTGTACATGATAATACAATTAACTAGTTCACCTCATCTATGCGTAGGGGAGATATTGTTCAATGAAAGTACGGTACATATTGATGCTAAAACAACCATCATATCGTATCCGGGCGTGGAAACGCTAACACTGAACGTACCTAAATCTGCTGTCATTCACTTACCATAGTCATATTTTCATATTTTCCAATTTAGCAGAAAGGCCACTCTTGAATTTACCTAAACCACTACTATGCTCCCTTCACTCCCATCGTCCGGCTTTTGGGCATCATCCGATGCGTCCTTCTTCACTTGCTCTCCTGTTGCAGCATCGACTGCGCTGTCATCAACATCCAATTTGTTCTCAACCTTTTCGGTCTTGGCAATCGATTCCTTGTCTAACCCCTCCCAGAATTTTGGACGGATTACACGTATACTGACTGGTGATCCTTTGCTGTAGACTCTCAGGCCCACGACCGCAACGGCATTCCATGGATCCTTCTCAAACTCATCCTCTTCTTCGTCGGCAGGTGGTTCAGACGTGGCTGCTGTTTCAGCTGCAAGTCGTGCTTCCTCCACAGCTTCCTCAACCACGCCAGTAGTAATATCGGAGACAATGGACTCGATGTCTGAGAGGTCCTCGTCATCTTCATCTTCAGGGGCGCCTGTTTCTGGTTTGGAATTGGCATCTGCCGCTTCAGTGGGAACAGCCTCTGTCTCACCGTCTTTCCCATTTTTGTTGTTCTCTTTCTCAGTGGAAGGTTCACTTTCTTTAGTCTCCCCGACTTTGGATAGCTCTTCAGCCTCTTTTGGTGCGGAATCAAGAGCAGTATTCTCGATGGGCTTCGGATCGGATACAGAAAGTGCCTCCACAGATTCTGATTTCGTGATATTCCCATCCTCTTTACCCTGTGTAGCTTCTGGCCTGGTCTCCTCATTCGTTTCACTTCCTTCTTTCTGATTCTCTTTTTTCTCCTCACCTTTCTTTGCTTCCGTTTGTGCCTTCTTTGAGTTTGCCTTGGCCTTTGCCTTGCGTTTCGCTGCTGCTTCTCTCGTCTTCCTTGTTTCCTTATTCTCAACATGCTTGCGCCTCTCCTTCTCTTTCATCAGTTTGTCTTTCATCTCCTTCTTCTTTTTTTCTTTCTCCTTGGCCTCTAGTTTCTCGCGGGCTTCCTTCTCTTCACTCGACTCAACAATCTGTCCTTTTGCATGCGCCAAGTCATACGCGCGGCCAATACGGAGCAATTTGTCTCTGCGACGCTTCGCATTGTTGCGGAGAACATCCTCAACAGCCAGGCTCCCATCATATTTCACTGCCTCTATCTTCACCAAGACGTGATACTCGCCAGCGTCAAGATCAAGTTCAGCTGTCACTGATCTTGACATACAGTAGTTTACATGACTCCTGACGATGTAGTCTTCCTCTCCGGCCTTATGAACTCGGAAAGCCAATTTAAAACTGTATTGACCTTCGAGGCCACAGTAGTAGCGATCATCAAGCTGAAATGAGATCAGCTACCTTCGGCTCATACCACTCTAGCATGACTTACCTGCGATAGTACTAGCACAAAAGAAGTTCTCTTCTCGGCTGTGAAGGCAAACTTGGTGCTGTGGTACTCGGTTGCCCAAGAAACATTGAATGATGTCCAATGCTGAGTTATTTTCCAGTCCTCGACGAATAGTCGGGTACGATCGATTGTCTGGTACTTTTGCAACAAGTCCTCATATGACATCCAGAAAGAACCATCATTTCCGAAGCGATGATTCAGCTTTTGCATCCACTCTGGCGTCCATTCTTTACTTCCATCGCCTGAACCAGTCAGTAAGGCAATTTAACCAACGAGTCTCAAAGAAGAGTATACTCCAAGGCCCATTCCATTCATATTCTCCCCATGGATTTCTGAGAAGGCAAAATCTCTTCCCATCCACTTCAACAGCTCTCAAGATGGAATACGCATGACCTTCAACAATTCCCTTTCGCTCGCCACGTCCCAAGTAGGCAAAGGCGCCAGCCGCGCAGCCAAACAAAAATTCCTCGTTAACTTGCGAGAGGTCCATCCAAAAGAGGTCCTTATCGAGAATATCTGTTGTGAAAAGTTCGGTAGTGACACCTCCTGTGAGATCTTCGAGTGCTTCTCCTGTGAATCCACCTTCAATCGCAGAGTAGTCCTAAATTTCTGTCAGTTCTTCTGAATTTGTATGATGGCGGTCCAACTTTCTCACCCCATGTGCTTTCGCATAAGCTTTTTCCAATAATGGGAGCCAAGTCTCGTTCGGATCTTCGCATTGAGCAAAATACAATGCACCAGAACCAGTCTATTAATGGGTTAGAAGTCGTTGCACTGAGATGAATGCTGTACGTACTTGGTAGATTTTTCGGTAATCTTCCTCGGAGTTAATTCTCTGGCGATCTTCTATTAGATTGCGTTCAATCCAGCTCTCATCATAATCAGGCTTGGTCAAGTACAGTTTGTCATCGATGATTTCGGATATCCACTCCCCATCCCGATGGAAGACAAACCCATAGACACCTATTTTCTCGTCTCTTGCCACGCACACTTTCTCAATGAGCCCAGGCTTGTTGCCCAAGGTTCCCAGTGCTGCCATGAGCCAACAGTCACCGTCTCTACCCTGGCGAATATCTCCTGCAGTGGCACCACCTTTGTAAAACTCCGGCTCCTCGAATATATCCCCAACTCTCTTAACAGAGCCAGGATAGAACCTGTCTTCCATAACCGCAGTGTCTTTCAGTGATGTGAGGCAGTCCTTTGTGCCCCACTTTAGATCGAACTCCATATCAAAGTGCGGATCGCGATATTTTTGATTGACTCGTCGACACTCTTTGACAATTGCCTCGACTTTGGCCCTGCAGGTTGCGGCAGCTTCTTCGTATGTCGAGGCAGCATCTTTGGCTTTGCTGATGCCTCTCAGAGGCTGATTGCCTGAGTTTGGTGCGTCCTACAAAATATAACAATCAGCTTTGGTCGATTCAAACAGCAGAAATGTAGGATGCGATGTTCCCATAAAACCTCATTCAAGACAACACCACCTCCATCATTGGCGTTTCCTATTTGTGGGACTTCAAATGGTAAGTGGGCTTCCCCGCAGGCAGGTCCTTACCTTTTCCTTAGGTAGAATGTTAGAAGCTGCAAGACTATTAGTTTCATACGTTACAGGCTTCATCGCGCCTACCCACCTCGGCCCGGAGTTTTGCTGTTGAATTTGGCCCAGAATTCATCTATAGCCTCCTGCGGCGATTGATGCATCTTTTTCTTCGACGAGGGAGCTGGCATGTAGATGATTGCGCCATCTTTGGGGTTGCCAAGGCTTGCTGGGTTGGAGGGAGCTGCGCTCTCCGCAACGGATACCACTTCGTCGTCATTCTCCCCCTTGAGACCGTGGATGCGAGAGAGCATGGCTAACTTCAATAGTTGAGTTCTTACAGCAAGATAATAGTTCACGACACAAGTGAATGGGGAAGGAAGACGAGAAGGGTGGTGGAAAGGGTAAATACACCATTCACTGGAAGGACAAGCTTCTTAAACTAAGGAGCATTTTAGGTCGCACAATGCTGACCCTGCGGGGGCCAAGCTGTGCAAAAAAGTGTTCACTATAACAACCCAATGGCTGACTATCCCTGAATGCGCGTCGTCTTACCTCCGCAGTTGCAAAGGGTTGGGACGTGACAAACGGCCCCCAACTATCGACAAAGGGGCTGGATTGTCAGCCGTGCAGATTCCGTGCTGCAAAGTGATTGCTGCTACGTGTCAGGGAGGCGCGGCTGTGGATACATCACAAACGGATGGGCCCACGAACCCCCGTTGACTGTAGAGGGATGTACGTATCTGAAGGGAATACAAACCTGTAGTCATGAAAGTTATTTTTGATGGTTAAGCATAAATTCTTTAAGGTGCGGGTACCTGATTTCCACCGCGGCTCGGCACGGCTGGAAAAGGTATAGTGCTCTCAGATCACGTTTCTGAGTCTCCGCAGATGACAAGCATCGCATGTGCACCGAACCCTGCGAAAAGGTGTTTATTGATCACGTAAATAAGGCACTCTGTGTCAGAATCGTTTGTAACTGACATGCCGCTGTACTTCTGTCGGGATCTTTTACATAATCTTCCATATTCCGAGTCTTGCTGGCTCTAAGATTCCCTGAGCCGAGAGCTTTACCTCACTATGTTCTCTACTCCAAAGACTCATATGACGCTTAGGTTTCCACCATTCTACCCGGCCGGCATTTGACCAGCTCGATAGCATCGAGGCCGTCGTCGACCACCGGATTTACGGACATCACAATGAAAGCGTACTGTACGCAACACGATGGATCTAAGACTTCACTACCTGCCGGATCATCTCGAATCTCACTGGGCCCCATCCTTGCGCCAAAATTTCCCGTATAGATGGAGGACCGAACTGAATAGCTTCTCAACTTCCCAGTGGTCAAGTGGCGACCTCAGAAATGCTCCCGCAGCTTTATTAGTTTCGGACGAAACCGTCCTTTTCTAGTATACGTTGATTCACAAATTACCACTTTTATGAGCTACTGTGCAAAAGACAAAGGACAAAGGACAAAGGAAACCCCCAGACAAGCCTTTCTCTTCATGGCCAGTGCTCAAGGCCACGGTGAATGTCGAAGATAATGCTCAGCACATGAACAAGACAACAGCATTTATACGGCTCAACGATCTAAGGATCTCCTTAAAAATGCGGATTCCTTAAAAGGAATGGCCAATACAAGAAGGTGACTCTAAAGAACAGCTACGGATAAAAAAAGGACGTCATCGTGGTTGCATATTGCTTTAGATGGAAAAAGACTTTGGAACTATGGAGACAGACACCCAACGAAACAATCGCCTGATACAATGCACCTATGTTTTGACAGTAAGAAATAAGTTTTCTAATGCAGAATTCCTCTCTAGCGTCGACTTCCCTAAGCAAATCGGTGAGCCAAGCGGCGTGACCCGCGAAGATCTTATGGTGAAGTCGCCAATCTTGGGCTCTTACGAGACAGAGAGCAGGATGGAGCCTCTTAACAGATGCTAGAATGTCCTAAAATATTTTCGGTATTGTTACTAGGCTCTTCTGTGGCCGTCAAGGTGTACAATAGCAAGAATCAAACAGTCTTATATAATCAATGCCTAGCACGTCCCAATCTGGATGCGCGAAGATCAAGATCGGACTCTTCTGCACCGGGACGAAGACATGGGTAGGGAGCAAGAGAGGGGAATAGAAGAAGGATGCCACGCTCGTCTGCCAAGCAGAGCGATGTCGAGATGGCAGGAGTAGCCAACACGCCTACCAAGACCGGATCTGCCACTACAGTCGGATCGAGTCTGTTCGTAGAGGCCACTCCTTCGGGAGATGATCTTCCCAACCGCCCGATTAGGAAGCCCTTGCCTTCCGATATGCCCGCCATCCAGGAGTATACCCGTCTCTTAAATTTTGCTGTCTCTTAACAATCGTTATCGGATCCATGTTGTAATCTCTTAACAATTGTTGTTGGATCCCTATTGTTATCTCTTAACAATCGTCATCGGATCTATGTAAGTCTTATTTGCTAAGTTTGCGTTCTAGCAAGGTCTAAAAGATAAGCGCCGCAGAGAGTTTTACGATATTCATCTTGAGCTGATCATCTATGCCTATAACTAACTTGGTGCCAATTGAGGTATTGATAGGTCCAATATCGTCTAGATATGCGAGGACAACAAACGCCGAGAGATTTCTAGGACGTGAATCCCAGACATAATAGTGAAGGCTAGGGTGTTTTATTCTAAATAACGGATTTATATAATTAGATGGCCGCTTTGCTAGATTTGTACTCTGACTAACGTATAGAAAGAAGTTGCTTTCATTATCATCTAGATGCTAGATGATATAGAGACAGATAGCCCTTTAGTAACAATGGAGATCTCCTCCGATATTGATGAGGCTAAACCTAAGATTAGTATTTTCTATATAAATTAGAGTAAGATAACATACTCCTAATGCAAGATGCATAGCTTTTGGCTTAACTGCCAAACGGGCTCCCGTAGATAGGTGCTCATTAATGTAACCCAATCGTTTTAAGAAGCTAGAAGCTTACTATATCTAGCAGCATGCAGTTCTCCAATATTTGTAAGAGCATATTCTAGGATCTCTGCTGGCCGAATATTCGATCTGCGAATCTCAGGGTCTTAAATTTTGAGACTTGCTGTCTATCTTTGCTGTATCCCGCATTGCCCGTGTGCGGAACGAGGCTACTAGTTTGGGCAGCGAATATTATTGCAATCCAGGATGTGTTACAGCGAACCATAGGCAAAATCTACTCTGAAGATCCCAGGGCAAGATATAAATAAAAAATTGTGGAGGACCAAGTCGATCATCCGTTTATGACTTCCGTTCCATATAGAACTTACCTGAGGATGCAAGTGTATGGCCACTAGTCTTGTTGTCCTCCTGCCAATGCAACCTCGGAATTTACAACAGAATTCCTTTCACTTACGGGAAGAGCGTGCACGGACGGATGGAGCCAAGTCTCCCCTTTTATGCTAATGCATTACTATGTTTGCCGCCCTTTCTGATCACAGTAAAACGATCGCCGATCAGTCTACATTGGCATGTGTGAAGCAAGTGGAAGCAAATGAGAAATGCATGTCAGTCTTCCGTATAACATCCAGGCTTACAGTCCATGATTCATGCTCCCAGTAGTAATGAAGCTTCTATATAATATCATGACCAAGATATTAAGAGGTATCTAGGCCTTGTAGAGAAGTTTTGATTACGGCCACTCACTCGACTATAAGATGGCTAAAGCCTCAGTTCACTATCCTCACTACAGCCTCTATCCTACTGAATCTTGTCACTAATTTTCAAGAGTACTTAAACTTAATCTAGGCAAATCGTTCACTATAGACAAAGTTAGAAGCATTAGGAGTTAACGACAAAGCCAATCCAAATACTTTAGTAGATGACCATCAAGCAGCAGCTTTATAGATGACTTATCGAGCGATAGAGTGATTTATTATCAATGCCACGGATCCAACTATAACTAGGCTTTACTCTCAAAGTCTATGAATTGTTGTGACTTTACCCGGTGGCTCCGGGCACATCTGCTCCACGTCAAGGTTATCCATGGACTTACAACCTCGCTTTCTCTGCCTTAAAGCTAAGTTTCAGAGCTTCTCTCACGCCCAAATCTAACAGAATATCTTCGGAGCCACCTGCATCTATTAGCCATACTCTGTCATAGAGTTTGAACGACTTACCTGGTACAAGGAAAGCATTCGCACCACGCGAAATAGCCTCAATTCTAGCTCCTTGGCCAGTCTTTGTCAATCCGAGGCTGCGGGCGATTAGTAGGAAATCATTTGTTCTAGCGGATACCGTATACTAACCCGCCCATGAGTTTCACGCACTCATCAGAGACGTATTTAATCACGATGCCTGCCTGAACTTTCAACAATCCAGTAGCACCACCGAGGAGTTGTGATCCTATTTCATATAAGCTTAAACTAATATTCTCACAAGTGACGCACCCTTAGCATGGCTCAAATGATCCAGTTCGTAAATGATACTTTCCATCCAGGCCTGCAAAGCATCGACCTGTCTCGCCATATGTCCAAATTTGTGCCTCACGACCGGCTGCTCGATAAGCTTTTGCCCAAACGTCTCTCGTTTCAGACACCAGACCATGGCATCCATAAGACAGGTTCGAGCACTTCTCACAGCTTGAAAGGCCATGAATAGTCGCTCGTGATTGAAGTTTGACATGGTATATTTGAAGCCTAGTCCCTCTTGTCCGACAAGGTATTCAACTGGGACTTTAACGTCTTCGAACGTAACGTACGTTGTAGCTCCCATCCCCCCGGCGCCGATTTCGATCTTGCGCGTTTTGAGACCCGGAAGTCGAGGTATCAACAGCATGGACATGCCGGCCGGGCCAGGTCCGCCAGTACGCACTGTTGTCTGAACGGAGTCAGCATTACTAAAGTCGAAACATATGATAGGAACCAGACCATAAAGTAGTCAGAAAACATTCCGTTGGTTATCCAGTAAAGTATGTCAGCATAGTTATCATACTGAGGGAGGAATAACTTATCTTCTTTTCGCCATTGACTATGTAATACTTGCCATCAGCGGTCTTTTCAGCCGTGGTTTGTATATTCTTCACATCTGAACCGGCTGATGGCTCAGTGATGGCAAGACACATTCTCTTTTGCCCCGTGAGAATTTCCGGCAAGACCCTATTCAGGTTAGAATAGCAGCAGAAATTCAAGTTTTATGCGTCTACTTACCTGGCTTGTAAAGTTGGCGATGCATACATTTTAAGAGGAGGTGCTCCGACAACCTGGAGGATTCATGAGAATTGCTTCCGAATTTCCATGCGTTCAAACTACTAACCAGTCCAACAAAGGCACTTGAGATGGATTGTGCCCCGCGAAAGATCTCATCCCACATAACCAAGTCGTGAAAACCATTCCAGTCTTCCGCCTTGATCCCCGCAACAATCGGATAGTTGGAAAACTCCTTTGGGATACTATTGCCGCAGGCCATTGGAACGATAAAACCATCTCTTGCGAATTTTTGGTACGCTTCATCTGGAACTATGCCCTGCCTTTCCCACTCTTCAACATGCTCCGCGACGTTCTAGTTGGGCCATTAGTGAACGCGACCCAGCTAAATGCTAAAGAATGCATACATCCTCAACCCACTTTCTAACAAAACCACGGAGTTTTACATGACTTTCATTGTAGTATGGAGATGGGTGGCCCGTGTACCTGTCATATATGGCAATCAGCATGGAATGCCTCTTCGAGGGGAATGGGTATGCGGCAAGAAGCTACGTACCATGGGGGTTCGGCCCACGGCAATGTACTACCCGATGGTTTGTGATCCATTGTAGAAAATGAGATTGGTCCAAGACTATTGGAAGGAAAGCAATTACGGACCCGAAACTATCCAGTCATCATACATATAATATAGAGAGCACTTAAGGCTATTCAAATTATTCAACCGAGGTTGTCGTGAGAACGTACAAACCCCCCCGCATAAGGAGATCAGCCCGGATGAACCTCGGGAAACCGTCTCCGCTTCACTGCACCCCGCTCTCGGTTTAGCGTGCAGTCGATTATGGCAGCATCCTTCAACGTTCACCAGGTTGCTTCAGGAAGCGATTGCAATAACTGCCTCATCTCCTATCCTGAAAGAGAAGAAACATGACTACCTGCAAAACGCGCCGCGAGTGACTGAAATGACTCTCTCACGTTTGATTCCCTCGCGGCGGAAATCCGGTAGGAGTCCGTCGCGTACGTACGCAGAGGCTTGTCGCTCAGAAGCCGCTTCAAGTGTAGCACAGCCTCGGCGGAGTGATCCCAATGACACGGCGAATGCTGGTTCATGGATCGCGAGCTACGCACCGCGTGTGAATCTGGGCTCAGTTTCGCAATTTTCTACTTAGGGCGACAGCTTTAGGAGCCAAATCCTCCGAGGCCCCCTTCCTTACCTTCCTGCAGCGTATGTGAGAAGATGGCAAGGATTGCCATCCTGAAGAAGTTCGATATGTATCACAGAAGCCCAGCGCATCTCCTGCAATTCAATCTAGACCTTCAACATGGCATCCAAGACAGCGAGAGGAAACCGTTCGTGAGCGGCTACGATGATCCGATACGACAATGTCCTGGGATCCCGTTCAGGAGGAAAGCGTAAGTCCTCTAACTCCACAAGTTCGGCGGCCATCGCAAATTCCAAGGAAGCCAGTTGGCAATCGTCACGCATCTCTTGAAGTTGCACATGTGGCTAACCACTATGGAGCGAATTTGGCGGACGAAGGCGTGTCGCCGGTTTCGCGACTCTCATCAGCAATCCAGTCACCGGCGGATCGGGTGAGAAGCTCTTATTTTAGCCCAGACTCAATTCAATTCTCGCGACATGTGCCGAGCGCCTTAGGGACGAGTCCCATACCGTTTCTTGACCTGGATGCCAATGAAACCGAAATGCAACCGGAACAACTGACGGATTATTCCAATCGAGGGAGCAGCGTGCATCCGGAGGGCATGGTTAGACAACGCCGAGCCACCAGCAGCGTGTACAGTGTTCAAGGTATAGCGGCCATTGCATTTCCTTTCTTCGGGATAAGTGCCGAGGAAGCAGCGTATCTCGCAAGCTCTGCAGCCACTAGCGAGGCCGGTTCATTGCATCTCGGTCTTGAGCAGAGCATTGTGGAAGCAAGGCAGCAGCACGAAATACTTCAGGCAGGCCTTGAGGGACTTTTTCAGGACCAGATTATGAGAGAAGCCACTGTGGAGCAGAGGATAGACCAGGCAATGTTCGAACCTCCAGGGTTGAATCTCAACAACACAGGTAGCGCAAGAAATTCTGGTGGAGGTATAAAGTGGCTCCCAGTATCCTTGCAATGGTGGTTCATATCATTTCTTTTTCTCCTTTCTCTTGGTCTTGGGCTAGCCGCACTTTTACTTACTCTCAACTCGCAAGATCAACAAGGGCTTGGAGCAGAGAAGAGTACATCCGCTTTCTTGTTTACTTATAAGTTTTTACCCACTTTGCTCGCCATTATTTACACTATCCTTGTCATGGCTATGCTTGGCGACATCAAGCGAACAGAACCTTATGCCAGACTATCGCGGTCCGCTGGTGCCCCTGCATCTACCCTTTTCCTCCAGCCCGGATCACTGTGGTCAGATCCAGCTACTGCTCTCAGCAAATCCGCTAATGGAGGAGTTCGAAACTGGCCATTATTCTGGGCGGCATTTGTCAATCTTTTATCTCTCCTGGTTGTTGTACCATTTTCGGCTGCATTCATGTATCCTGCAGACGTTGCCTTACTTAACAGTTCAAATTTCTCTCGACTTGCAGTATCTGCCGATAGCCCGCTAAAGCTTTCTACAGATGACACAATTCTATTCCGAACTATCTCTGGCGAACTCTTGAACACTACCACGAGCGCATGGGTGAGCAGTGGCTATACTATTCTACCTTTTTGGCCGACCAATGAAAATACAGTTCCACTTGGTGGAGTGCTATCAAGTTCAACACAGGAATGGACTGTTAACACTACAGTTTACCAAGTGGATCTACAGTGTAATTTGATGAGTCTGCACTCTTTCGCAAACTTTACTTTACCAACAACGATTTCATCTAGCACCAATCTGCTTTCTTTCGTGATTGAGTCGGAAGACGGTTGTTCGCTTGGTTTGGCGGGGTTTTCACCAGACTTTGGTCAAAGCACTTTATTCAGTACTGGAGGCGGCTGGTGGTCAGAAGCACCCGATTTCGACTACCCTCTCCTTTGGGCACCAACTAATGGCACGGCAGCTGATCTTAATGCTTCCAATCAAATCCTTCTGAATACTACTTCACAGTGTGGAACTCGGAGCATTTTCTTTCTCGCCGAGCCATACGTACAAAACCAGACCTTCAAAGCTCTTGGGCAGGTGTGTACCTCTAGCTACTTTTCTGCGACATTACCGGTCACAGTTTCGAATGACGAGTCGCCCCCATCGGTCACATTTGATGAGAGGGAATTTGAAATTGCGAAAGGGCCTATTGGGTCAAATGTTTTGGATATCTCGGCGTTCGAAAACTCTTTCTTTAGCCAGAACTGGGCCACTAAATTCCAGTCCCCCAATTCGAGTTTGAATCCAGATTTACCAATCAGACCAAAACTTGGGGGACCCTTAAGTCTTCTTGGCGCAGAAAACAATTTTAACTTGTCACAAATGCTTACGAGCCCAAACCTGGTAGCCCAAGCACGCCAAGTGAAGCAAAGGTTCTTTGGCGAAAGCATGATATCAAACTTTCGTCAGGTAGGAGTCCAAAATTCAGACTCTATCTCTGGAACCACTGCTACTACAGAAAGGCGGATATTGGTGAGTTTTGTAGTTGGTATCATGCTAGCGGTCGCTATGCTACTGTCAACTTGCATGTTGCTTCTAGTAGCATTCCACACTAGGCTTGACCGAAGACCCCTCAATCTGCTGCATGATCCTGGTTCTTTGAGTGTAATGACCTCACTGATAAGCTCAAGACCAGATATGCGATCACTTTTCGAAGGCACAGATCGAGCATCGGAGTATGCAATTCGACATAAACTGAGTGGATATGTTCTATATCTCAGAAATGGTGAATTACATGCCTACGACATGAGCGACGTTTCACAACTCTCTAGTGAGTGTCCAGAGCTGTGGAGCCATGGCAATAAAATTAATCCGTTTCTAGCGGGCGTTTACTCAGATGCTGCATCACTGGAAACTAACAACTGGTGTCCAAGGGTACTTCAGGACAGAATACTTCAAATATTTCTCGCTTCCATCATCATTATAGCTCTCATTTTGGCAGTGCTTTTTGGCGTTTTCCACGGCAAGGCGATTTCCCATTCAGTATTGATCCCAGGGTCGAATCTAGAATATACGGACGAGGTCGTTGTCGCTCTTGCCCCATACTCTGTCATTCCAACATTTATTTGCCTTGGCATTATGCTATTTTGGGCTTCCATGGTCAAAACTCTCAGGACGCTTCAACCGTACATTTCTATGACCAAAAAAACTAGTCTAAGTCCGCGGAACCCACCTTCTTTTATCAACTTCTCTCTTTTGTGGACAATAGGATCAGCGGCCTGGAATAGAGAGTTCCTTTTATCTCTAGTCGCCGTTTGCGGAATTCTTTCCCAAGTTTGTTAGTATTTTCTTTAGCAAGGATGACATGTTTTATACTGACAATCAGTGCTAGTAACTGTTACCATATCTGGTCTATGGGAGCGCAATCCGGCATTCAAAACGCAGAATATCACGGTCCTCAGAACAGCGGAATTGAGAAGTGTCCCAGCGATCTTCACCGTAGTATCTCCGCCAACTCCAGAGGACGAAACGAAAATTTCCGAGGGAGTTCTATCTAATATCTTTGAAAATTCCCTTACCTCATGGATGTTTTCATCAGTGAATGAGGGAGTTTACAATTCCACTCCACCTCCATGGACAAGTGAAGATTGGGCATTTTCTCCCTTTAACTTGACATCAGTTCTGGCTGCTTCGGATCGAACAATTCAGAACAGTACCTCCAGTTTCCGCCCTGCTACAAAAAATGTCACAGTTCAGACTCCTTCTTTGAGGGGGAGACTGGAGTGTGTCCCAATTGACATGTCAAACACCTCGGCTTGGCTCACGACCGTAAATCTCACCGACAAGGCAACTTGGAATGGTCGGAACTTAACCGACAACCTAACAGTGGGCTATGAGATAAATAACTTCGTAGTGAAAGATTCAATTGAGAGTGCGAGGCCTCTTTTCAACATATCTGTAGCAGGTTACCAAATGCCTAGTTCCGAATCTGGCATGAATACCTCAGAAGAGACTGCTATTGGATACTGGACTTATTCGGCAGATGATCTGCATACAAGTATTGTTATCCAGTGGATAACGGGACATCCTATTCCGTACCAACTCCAGAGCTCGATATCACAGCCTCCACAGACTCACTGGATATGGGCAGACATACCTAAAATCACGGCATTGAAGTGCCTACCCGTCTTTGAATCCGCAAATGCAAAGGTCGATGTTGATCTTGCGACAAGTGCTGTACAGAGCTATGCTATTATGAATGAACCGTCACCGGATCTAAATGCTTGGTCAAGTCGCTATCAAGCTTTGAACGTCTCAACCGGAGTCCCATATTCAACCACCGCAGGCATCGGATCAGGTTTTCAAACAAAGCCCGGGGTCTTCCTCCAGAACGTTAGTGTCAGGTATGTATATCACCTCTCACATCAAGCTGATGATACTGATAAATGTCAAGTTATGGATACCTCTTCCATGACGCCATTTTAGGTGCCGCAAATGCAGCTCGTATTGGCCTCATTCCTCAAACCCCTCCCATAACCGAAAGGTCTCCTGCCATAGCCGAAACGCTCCCTCCCACAGCCGATAATATCACCGATCGGACTTTCATCTTCCGCCTCCCTCATCTAAGTGCAGACTTCATGTCCTATACCTCCCTGGCTCTCTCTGGTCATAACAAGTCCGTACTTCTCGATCCGGCCACTCTCGGGAACGTCTCGAGTACCGTGTTTTCCATATTCTTCAAGAACTTTGTACAAACTAAGGTGTCCGCGAACGGTGCCTTATTCATGGATGGTGCATGGGGCCTCCAGCCTCTCGGGGCAACTGTTCCATCAGATCTTGGCTTGATTGTGGATTCCAACCCCCCTATGAGTCTGCAGAACTCTCTGCCACGGTCCAACGCGAACTCGTCCTCGGCGGCGTTGCTCATAACGAAGGTAGAAAATCTGGATATTAATCACGCGGCAGCTATAATCTGCCTGTGCATTTTATCCATCTTCATCGTAGCAATAGTCGTGATCATGGTTTACCGCGGATACTATCTGCAAGACTTGCCAAGAGACGTGGATACTGTTGGAAGTGTTCTTGGCTTGGTATACGGGAGTGATCGATTGTTAAAGCTAGTTGCTGAGGATGCAGGTAATACAGAACAGAGTGTACAGAGGAAGATGTTGAAATTGGGATGGTTTGAGGTTGGCCAGAAAAGAAGATGGGGTGTCGAGGTCGTATATCCTGGTGATAGGTTCTTGAAGGAGTTCCTAGGCGCAGATAGGGGATTCAAAGAGATTCGACTATCGGATTAGTTCACGTCATAGGATTTTTTAGATTTTCCATTTGGAGTACTGGCGTTTGGTATAGGGTATACCCAATTGCATTTGCTCCTTAGCGAAATACAATGTAAACTTTTCTTGCTAGGAGAAACTTGCATCATATGAACATGTGTCGTAGGATCCTTAATTCGGCCAATGTTTGGGGGTAAGCTTCTGCTTCCAGGGCAGGCCTTGCTATATCTGGCCACGCTAAAAGACCACCTCACAAGACAATTCATTATAACTTGAATAGGACGACTTTATTGTATTAGGAAGAACCATCCAGTCTAGCTGTAGTGCAAAGAAGCCTCAATTGGTCCAAAGCTACGTTGACCCCTTTACGGCTGCCAAGTCAGCCTCTGTTGGCATATTCACAATCATCATATACAGCACATTCTCCTTAAACCACCTCCGTCCGGTGCCTTTATACGGCGTTTCCTTCCTCTTTCCTGGTTCCGCATAACTTGTAACTCGTCCTTGGGCGTCTAGAGCCTCACTGACCTCAGTGGTGGGATATGGGTTCACAGTTCTAACTCTCAGCCAAGACTCAGCCCTCTGCTCTGTTGGCGCCATTGCCGTTAAGGCCTTTGCAGGCCTTTTCCTTGCATACTTGGCCTGCTCTCGTCTATCGAAGTAATTTCCCATGGTCTTTAGTGTCCACCTAATGGGATGGTAGTGCGGGTCTCCCAGGTCCATGATAGGATAGACTAATGGTGCGGCTTCGGGTAACTCTAAGCTGTGCGAGCTAATAGTCATGAGGAGCATCCACCTCAATGCTGAGGACTTGGCTTTCATAATCGAGCTGACGGATCGCGTTATATCGACTGAAGTAAACGTCTCCTTGGATTTCGGATCATATGTCATGATTAAGCAGTAGAGACCACGCGGTTGGAAGAATTCTTCGTTCGTGCGGTAAAGGAAAGCATTCATTCTAATAGAATGTCAGAAATCGAAGGTATTATTAGTATCTTCATTGCCTACCGAGACTGTGCTCTCGCTTCTAATGCAAGATCTATAGCTGTAGACGCGATCACTGTTTATCGAATCAGGCAATTATGATCCAATAATATTGATAGAGGCATGTTCTTTTCAGCATCAATTTTCAGAATACGACGGAGCTAGAATCAGTGAATTTAGGTGGATACATACAGGTAATTATGGGGAGAGGGATAACATGAAAAGCTGCGGCGTTGATAACTTGGAGCAGAGGTAACTGCTTGTTTACTGCATGGAAGGTCTTCAGGAAATCGAGAAACATATCTTGGCTTACGCCGCAATCGCCTAGCACAGGAGCATAAGCTCTCATAAATCCACGTTTCCAATCCCTAGGTCTTCGTTGTGGTATAATGACTGGGCATGGAAGATTGCCAGTTATGGGATATTTGGAGTATGGTGGTGGTGGGTGAAACCGCATAAACTCGTCGATAAGAAGCTCCGCATCTCGACTTGGTCCATCTTCGAAAGAGTTGGCAGGATCTGGAGCATTGTTGCTCCCTTTCTTCGACATCAATGGGACTTCCTCCTCCGTTTTCCTTCGAAAAGTGACATGTGTAGGCATTTTATTAGACATGAGATCGTCGCCATTATCTCCTGGAATCGCAGCAGATTCTGAGAGCTCGTCGGACTGACCGCACATGATTGCGCTGGAGCTACTTTCGCCACTGTCTGTGGCGAAGGGTGAGGAGGGATCTAAGAGCATACCGAATGTGGAGTGAACCATTGATTTTGATACCAAACAGGATTAACGACTAAGCCATGATCGAGTTATGAAGTTAAAAGTAGTCTGTTGGGTTGATGTGATTGAAATTCGGGTCTATTCTCGCCTGCAGCATACTAAAAGGAAATAAGAGAGGAGAGGGACAAGTCGTTCGTGTGCCTAGTAGATAGGTAGTGTATCGGATGCTAGATATAAATTTGTAGGACAGGACAATGCACCTACAATGCCTCTTTACGTACTTCAACTACTGACACAATGCGTAAGGAAGTCGCAACCACATCGCAACGCATACCACTCCCCACAAGCCACTAAGTAGAGAGCATCGATATTACCACGTTGTTTATATGCTAATACAGCTTGGACCGATGGCGATAAAATAGATTGTCACTGTTCTCAAGTCCATACCAGCGGTTTGTGCATAGTCGAAGCTTCAAGCCCAACCTCGGATTACTTTCCAGACGCCCACAACTGGAACCCGCCCCAACGGAAGGGTGGGGAAGGGCATAATTGCATACAACGTCTTGATAATATCGAGTCGTATTTGCGATGCCATATTTGACCGCTGCTGTGCCCTCGTACGCTGGAAGTTGTGGTAGTCGTCTTAGCCGCTCGACATATTGCAACGGACGGGGAAATTACTCGTGTGGGGGGTTGCGGCATGGTGGGACATGCCATAAGAGAGGAATTGGGACTTTTCCAAGCCCTTGCATTATGACTTTGCAATGAGATAATACTATTATTCGTATTACAGTTTGAATGAGGCCTCTGAGACGTTGAGTGGCGGCGGCGATTCCGATGGCAGCAGAGGTAAGTGGCGGGAAGAATGGCGAAGCACTACTGTCTGTCCGATGGTAGAGGACCGGCCTACGATGCTGTATGGGCGTACTGTATTCTTATTTATGAGGAGTCGCAGCGAGCTTAGAAGAAGAAATCGTCCTGCAATCCAGCTGCACTGATTCTCTCTGCTTTAGCGCATCCTGACCTGGCATCCACGCCGAGCATCAGCAAATCAACAGCCGTTATATCATCTGACAAGACTCTAGCCCCTGAACCGTCCTGAACTAGTGATTTGAGGGTGGACGTTGGAAACGCGGCCCCACTACCACCGGACCAACAAGTAGGTCACTCCGCCTTCTAGAAACTTGCCTTGTTGAGATATTTCGCGCGTGTCCAGATCTGTGAGGCGAAAACGCTAGAAAGTCGATTCTGCACCATGAAGGCCGTCAAGAAATCCACGGGGGAAGTGGCAGGTCACAAATCCTGACAAGGCAATGAGAAGCATGCCTCGAGAGATGGTTTTGTGTTGCAATTTGGGATTTTATTGAGGATGCCTGCCAAGACACCTTCAAGACTTCTGTGACAAACAGGCCTTCCCCTTTCAATCGGTTCTTGTCAGCCGCTTAGAGACATGCCACGGCAGCTGGAGATATGGGATTCCGTTATTTGTTGCAGCTCTCATGCCACTGGAGCTATTGTGAAAGGTACGATCAAACAGGGCAGATGATTTAATTGTAAGCCCTGATTCGTCGCGGGTGCGAAACCACGAGGGCGCGGACGCTACTCTTATCAATGGTATTTGGTGCCAGTTTGACATCGATCCCTTGCCTCGAGAGGCGTACCGGAAACTGGGGTTGGAGGTCATCCACTACCCCTCGATATTCACGTCGTAGCTGACCCTAGTTAGGGACGCTTGTTTATTGTCCGCTCGGTGACACAGGTGAGACCTCAGGTCTGCGGTGAAACATTGGACTGAGGACGGCTAGGGTGGTGGAGATGGACCCAATATGATTGGAACTGCCCTTTGGGATAATCTGGTCTAGCCAGTTAGATGTTAAAGGGCCACGCAGCATGTCTTGAAGGGTGAGCACTTTGAACTGCTTATCTTCGATTTCAGCTCTTACTTAATGCGTCGTATGCCCCAAGCACAAGCCGATGACATTACTCCCTCTCAAAGTCTTCCTCATCGTGGTACGCCTTAGGGCCAGGTCGATCACCGCCAGTTTGAGTCTTGAAATATCGGGAAAAAGCAAGCCGGCAAGATGGGCTATGAAAACAAGAAGGATGCAGATGTCGCCGTCGAGTCGGGGATGTCATCCCCCATTCATGTCGAGAGCGGCGGTCAGGGGAAATTGCGCACCTCGCTCAAGGGGAGACATATGCAGATGATTGCTATCGGTGGTTCCATTGGAGCTGGTCTCTTCGTTGGATCTGGTGGTGCTCTCGCGTCGGGCGGTCCTGGATCCCTAGTTATCGACTTCATCATCACTGGCTTCATGTTGCTGTTGACGGTTAACGCGTTGGGAGAGCTTGCTGGTAAGCATACCTCCTTAGCACACTCAGAATTGCTTATGCTAAACAGCGTAGCTCTCTACCCGGTTGCAGGCTCCTTCTTCAGCTACTCAGTTCGCTTCATTGATCCCGCCTGGGGATTTGCCATGGGCTGGAACTATGCCATGAACTGGCTCGTCGTGTTACCTTTTGAATTGACTACGGCCGGCATCACAATCACTTTCTGTTAGTTATAATGCCGTTCTTTCAGCTTGCTGCACGGCTAATAATGTTTCAGGGACCGACCCACAAAATACTGGCAATCCATCGATCAATGTCGGGGTGTGGATCACGGTCTTCCTCGTGCTGATCGTTTTGATCAATATTTTCGGCGTCCGAGGATATGGCGAGGTCGAATTCATCCTCGGCTTGATCAAGGTCATCGCTGTTATTGGATTTATCATCTTGGGCATCGTTATCGACTGCGGCGGCGTTCCAACGGACAACCGAGGTTATATAGGAGCCCACTATTGGCATGATCCTGGAGCTTTCGCAAACGGTTTCAAAGGTTTCTGCTCAGTCTTCGTCACTGCATCTTTCGCCTTCGGTGGAACAGAGCTTGTGGGTCTCGCGGCCGCCGAAGCTGAGAACCCTCGCAAGACCATCCCAAAAGCTACAAAACAAGTATTCTGGCGTATCAGTTTGTTCTATATTATCTCGCTGTTTCTCCTCGG
Organism: Oidiodendron maius Zn; assembly: GCA_000827325.1. NCBI lineage: Eukaryota > Fungi > Ascomycota > Leotiomycetes > Myxotrichaceae > Oidiodendron > Oidiodendron maius. Next base: position 669,377 of record KN832871.1, on the reverse strand, counting down.
CCTGATTGTGCCACATGACAGCAACGGCCTTTCTGCCAGTGCTGGCAGTGGTGATACCCGTTACTCTCCGTTTGTGCTATCGTTCCAGCTTGCTGGGATCAAGGCCCTGCCATCTATTTTCAATGCGGTCATCACATTGAGCGTTATTTCCGTCGCAAACTCCTGCACGTTCGGCTCCACGCGAACAATCCAAGCTCTCTGCGAGAAGGGAATGGGTCCAAGATGGGGTGCGAAAATCGACAAGAAGGGTCGACCTTGGGTGGTCTTGATCGTTGTGCTTCTCTTTGGCTGCCTTGCTTATATCAACGAGGCTAGCAACGGAAGCACCATCTTCACCTGGCTGCTCTCCCTTTCTGGCCTGTCCAACTTCTTCACTTGGGGATCCATCTGCCTTGCGCATATTCGATTCCGTAAGGCCTGGGCAAGAGCTGGCCGCACAACTGACGACTTGCCGTTCGCCGCTATGTTCGGCGTCTGGGGTTCATGGATTGGCTTGACCCTCAACATCCTCTGCCTCATTGCTCAATTCTATGTTGCTTTATTCCCCATTGGCGGTTCTCCAGATGCTAAGGCCTTCTTCGAGTCCTATCTTGCTGTTCCCGTTGTGATCGCCTTCTTTGTCGGATACAAACTCTGGTACCAACAGTGGCATCTCGGTGTGAAGGTTAGTGAGATGAATGTAGATGAGGGACGAAGAGAGATCGATTTGGATGCATTTAGAGCGGAGTTGGATGCTGAGCGTGCCGAGAAGGCAACTTGGCCATGGTATAAGAGACAATGGGACTTTTGGATGTAAAGGGTACAGGTTTCGCTCTGTATAATTAGGACTAAAATAGACGAAACTTGACTGTCCCGCTCTTCAATAGACGTTCTAAATGTATGATACCCAGTCTTGTGTATACCCAAACTTGCCAGCGTTCATCTCCAGAATTTTGTATCACAAATCGAGAGATAAATCACAGGTGATAGTCACTATACCATTAATTTCTGCCCGCTTTTAGTTGTGATATGTGAGAACGGTAAAAGTCATATTGGATCTGTCGATGGCGAACTCATTTTCAAAATATCTCGGTTGTTTAAAGTAGACAGCGAGACTGTAGCAAACGTTCGACACTTGGAAGAGGTCTGGTATTTTATTTACTGGCCTTGCCATGGTGCTTAAATTAGTGCTGGTGCCGTTAGAGTTGCCGCGCCCTGCGAATGATTGTCAGCCAAGGCGGCATCGCACCTAGGGGTAAAGGCGGGGGGTTGCACAAAACGTAAGAAATTCTCCACTGTTAGCTTGTGCAGAACTCTATTACTGCCCTAGTATCAAAGATGAGACATCATTGGAAGGTTCTTGGCTGAGGAATGGCGGGTTTGGACCCTCCGAGGCGAACAATTCGACAGTGTCCATACGTCTACCTGGGCAGAGTAGATGCACCTAATGACTAAGAGTTTACACATAGCTACTGAGTGTCATTTCTCTGTGCCAACTAAGTAGAAAAGTTGTTGCCGTATTTGTTTCTACAGAAATTATTATTCTTCGATAATTGTTATCAAGGAATGGGCACTCAAGGGAGTTGGTTCCTTCAACTCATTAATGCCATCCCTGGAACCAATTATAATGATGACAAATGATATGATGAGTATAGCCCCGATTCTGACACTGCTCCTTACAGACTCATTATCTTACAGAGAAACATCATATATTGCGTTCTCTAATGGATGCTAGCCTATTATGTGTTTCCTACCAATTGAGCTACCCTGATAGCAAACGTAAAGTCGAATTCAGGGGCCTAGTGCCAGCACCACAATGCAACGAGAAAGACAATGGATGAATTGGAACCTAAGCATTGCGAAGGCTCATCTCACTAGGCAAACATCCATCCTGCTCATTCAGAGGAACCTAAGGATCGGATGCGGGAATTGAACTCCTCAAGGACGAATGGTTACATCCTTAAAGGAACTTTGAAGTGGCTGAGTCGCAGTCACGTGATTACGACACACATCTAAGTCGCAGATCCTTGACCGCATCTCACGCTCACAACCTGTGGAATAGTTCCTCCATGCTCTAATGCAAAGTGGCATAAAATTAACGGCGTTGCATTGATAACTCTTCTATTAGAGAAGTATTGCGCGTTCTTCTCTTTTAGTATAGGCGCATATCAACCCTCGAGAACCTTCAAATCTTGCATTTAATGGTGTTTCTTGACGAGGCCTTACTTTACCATGAGCACCAAGTATATTTCCCATGAGGATCAAGTTTTCGTCCTTAAGGGATGGTATTGCTCACAGTGGCTTGCATCTGGCATATTTAGTCTAACCAAAGTTCACCAACCGCCCGAGGAGTTCTTTGGTAAAACCAACGTGAGGATCTCAGATGGAGTTGTTTGACCAACAAATGACCCATCGTATCATATAAGGATCTGTCAAATGGAGTCGCTCATGTCATTTCTCAGGCTGCGGTGTTGGTTTTCAGCAATTGTTCCTTGCCAACCTGTTTGAGCTTGTATTTATACCAGATTAATCTTCTCTCTGAGGGTTTTTTTTTATTCTACTCTGCTATCAATTCAATTGATCATTATAATCTATCTTGACCCTAATCTACATTATTCTTTCTTTCTTCCTTCCTTCCTTCCTTCCTTACACTTTATTTTACTATCATAGTTGTTCAATGCATTCCACCACTCTCCTTTTCAGTGCCGCAGCATTTGCTGCGCGTGTCTATGCTGGAACCCCTCCAGCAGCTCCAGCCGGTATGCATCTTCTCTGGTCGGACGAGTTCAACGGCTCTGGAAATATCGATTTATCCAAATGGCAATACTACACTGGAGGTCAGGTGAACGGTGAACTCGAACATTACTCCGGAGATCACTGTACGCTTTCTGGATCAGGTTCATTGCTCATCACACCTTTGAACGTCGATGGCCAGTGGGAGTCGTGCCGCATAGAGACTAAGGACGCCTGGGCACCACCAACAGGTGGCAAGCTCCAAGTCCAATCGCACTTCAAGCTTGGCAAAGCTGGAGCGACTCTTCAGGGTATCTGGCCCGCTTTCTGGTCCCTTGGTGAGTCAATGCGCCAGGGCACGTCTTGGCCTGCCTGCGGCGAGATCGACACGTTTGAGAACATCAACGGCCAGGCACAGGGCTTCGGGACTCTACACTGTGGTACAACCTGCCACGGAGGCGAAGGGTTGTCTCTTGCAGCGCCATTCGACTATGGCACCCCTCATACTTGGTCCCACATCATCGATATTACGAATGGGGATTGGACTCAGCAGTCGATTACATTCTCTCTTGATGGAAACCCATATCATATTATCCATGGCTCGGATTTGAATAATCAAGCCGACTGGACAGCCGTTGCTCAGAAAGCCATGTACATTACACTTAATGTCGCTGTTGGAGGGACATTTCCTGGAGCGCCTGCAGCGAATACTGCCAGCGGGAGTGATGCTGGGATGGAGATTGACTATGTAGCTGTCTACTCTACGTAGTCGGTGCCGATCTGAGCAATAGGGAGATGCAGCTGGACTTCATCAACTACTGTTTGCCTTGATCTGGTCATTTTGCACTTGCTGGATGGAGTTTGGGATGCATTGCATTGGAGTTGGGGCGTAGAATGGGATACTTGGGCAGCTCAGAAGAAGTTCAGGCAAAGAGTATTAAACTGTCGTTAAATATGTCACACTTATAGAAGAATATATACCATATCCATGGCATATCGGGACTTGGAGAGCCTCCTAACCTTGCTCCTTGCTCGTATCATTGATTCATATTCAACGAGACCCTTTTCGGTGACCGCAGGTACTTTTCCACGTGATGCTAAAACAGACTGCAAATCAAATCCATACGACTACACCTGACTGCTTGGATGAACCAGTGCATTATTACAGGGTGGCTTTGGCGAAGAAATATGCCTATTGGGGCGTTATATTTACCAACTTCTCTTTATTTCTCTCTCAGGTACCCTCGTCTCACTAAGCGTATGGACAACCACAGTTCCGACTGACCTCAGTACGGGGACAGTCGGCGAATAGCAGATCCTCTGATTGCATCTAGATCCAGAAACCTTGCGACCCTGTGAGATCTGCATTTCCTGTGCCCTAACTTGCAGCAGCTTGCAGTCCCGTTTGTTGATGCCTAGATTGCCGTTCCCGACGAAGGTGCCGCAGCTGGGACGTAGATTCTTCTCCGCCCCGCAAAACTGCAGGGCTAGCGGGAATCTTGTACTGTAAGGAATGCTAGTTTGACGTGCAGGCAGACGCCGTGGACGAGGGTGGGATATCGTTTAATATGGTGCATTGAACGCCCTCGCGCTGTGTGGGGATCCCTTTAGTCAATACTTATTGAATTAAGATGCCAAAAGATCCCGAGAAAAGGGGTTTCAGCGCTTCCCTAACTGTTTGATAGGCTTGATTAATATTGCCCTTGGTTCCACCGAATTCTCGAAGGCTGTAAAGTAGCAATGTACATCTCACCAGATCGATGATAGACCACGCGATTGTCATATGCTAGGTTACCCGCAGTAGCTCGCCGTGGGGTTCTCGATTGCAGTGGCATAAAGTTTTAGCCAGGACCTGATATATGCGTGACCGCCAGACGCCCTTTTGCAAGCAGTTGATAATTGATAGCGACTAGTTACCTGGATAGATGATCCACAGATTCCATTGTCTCGTTTCTCCGTTATTTCTGTTTCGGGGCAATAATCGGTTTCCGATCTTCGGGACCCGAAGGAGCTTCTTTTCTCTGCCACAGCACTTTTATTAGAGAGTCTGTCTGATTCTACGGCCGTTGATTCTAACTTGCACGTCCCAATTGTGGCCAACCGCCTTGTTGAACTGAGACAAGGTTTCGACGTGCATGCGAAAACTCTGCAGCTGATACAATATTATATTCAGAAGGATACCACTTCACTACGGCCCAGAGTCGGCATCAAATTCTACACAGATAGCTGCAGCTTCGACGCGTCACTTCTGCAAATAGCATCCCACTTTCGAGCTCCCGCCGTTAGGAACCAATTGGCTGCGGCTAATACCATGTATTGAGGAGCACATTTCGATCATCCATAGTTCTGCGATGTGCGCCGTGGCCGGGAATAAGAGAAACAGCTTGGTGTGTGATTCGTGCCTGCATAGTTGCTTTGAATCACCACCACAGAGAGGGATACCACAAAGTCCATGCTGTACGCGTCGGCCCTGACAAAGCCCAAAATAAAGGAAAGCATATATCATCTGGGATGATCATATTTCCGCATTCTCGCTCTAACACTACTTCCCAAGCAGCCCTCTAGGGGTAATGACAGGTTTGTGGGTTCAATCACCCAGAAGCCACTTCCATCTGGGCGGTTCCCTGACTGGCTTTGAGTCTCCGAACTAAGTGGTAGAACCAACCCTTCGCCGCTCTCAGGAGCCCCGCGATTATGGAAAATGCCCACATTGGATCCCGGCTCTGCGAAATTTCGACTCGACTCGGAATTTTCCCACATTGTTCTCTTGCTTCCCCTGGCAGGTTCAACCTGCACGTGAGATTTCTATTACTGGGGCGGTTCCAGCGATGACGGCGGTGGCTGATGTTGGATTGCAGGGTCTTTATGGTAGTGAGGGGCTAGCCAGGATAGTTTTTGAGCGGGATGTGTGAGATTTCGAGAAAGTGGGGAGCTTGATGTGGAGGCTTCTCCCTCCTGGACCCCACGGAGCCTCAGGACCGAGCGAAATAAGGGCGTTGCAAGGCAATGGAGGGAGTAGAGGATGATCGAAGACGCTCCTGATGAAGGTATCATTTCGTCGAATTGTAGATGTCGAGTTTCGGTAGTATGGAAATCTGTTGAATTAGATGACCTACGTTAAGACCCTGTAGCAAGCGTGGGCATGGCCCGGTAGAGAGATGGGAGATCTAGGAGGATATACTGTAGGTGCTTTCTACTGTAACATTCTAGTTACGGCAGAGAATGGTGACCCTCGTACGCACGCGACGTCCCTCCTTCGTTTTAATCTTAATATGGTATCTTACTTGTCGAAGAAAAACATACCAAAGAGCCTTCAGCAGGCCAGCAAAAACAGAGGGGTGCGGCGTAACGCCCCGGGCATAAGGCTTCCAGCAAAAGCTTATGCCAGGACATCGCTGAACTGCGTCACGTAACGTTGTCGGCAGCCCCAGTGCCAAGGAATTCGTCTTTTTGGTGCTGTGCATCAGGGCATCCAAATCTCCAGATGCGCAACGTATCTTCGCACATCTGCAGCGTCTCTGCGTCTCCCGCCCGGCGATCCCGATTCCACAGCGCAGGACTGGTGGGCGATCCACGGCGCCAAGCGCTGCTTCTGTACGTGAACTCGCGCTCTTCGCACGTCCGACCGTGCAGATGGCAAGCATGGTCTGCCAACGCTCTCTGTCCTGGTTAGAGAGGCCCCACTGAGGGAAGTAGAGCACAGGGGACCACCGCAAGAGCGACATTTGCAAGCTCTTTGTCGTAGGTGACAGAAGTCCTGCTTCTCCACATCGGCAGGATTCATCCTGGCTATCCGTGGCCATTCACTCCTGGCAGCCGCCCACGAAACATGGAGATGTGCAATGCTTTTGCCCCATCGGGTGCCCTCGCCGTCTTGAGTGACGAGTTCGTACCGATGGGTTGCTGTCAGCCCGACCGCGATGCAATCAAATTGCTCTTGCCATCCGCAGATCAGCAGACTCGCGAGCAGAAGTTTGTCGCCTGGATGCCCCAAGGTGGAGCCTCAGACAGCCCGGAGGTCGTACAAGGGACGAGGATTGAGGGTCCGCAGACCCCAGTGAATAATGGAAGAGGAGGAGAACTGGGGAAACAGAAAACCTGGAGAAAACACATTTAAATGGGTCTTCCCCAAAACTTGGCCCAGAGTTTTCTGCGTAGTTTGATCGCAACCTTCGGCGCTCCCCCATCCATCAACGTTTCCAACGCGAGACGACTTTGACCATGGCCGATTCCAAAGAAGCAGTGCCTCCTTTCAACACCAGCGACCTGTAAGAGCGGTCCTCTACCACTCGCGGCGCCCAATTGGCCAAGACACAATTGCTAACCCATCCTCTCAGTAACGAAGTCAGCCATAATGAGGGCGGCTACGAAGCCCGTCACATCGACTTGAATGCCAATTTGCAAGCAAAGTGAGTCGCTGCCCCATTCAGCCGAAGAGTTGCGAAGTGGGAGTCGCGCACAGCTGGTTGGGTGCGCAAACGCCCCCTTCCCGCCGGCAGTTCTGGAGTTGCCCCTGCACTGCCGTCTCCATGCTCCCCTGGCCGCTGAGGCGCATCGCGAACAGCGTCACGTGGCGACCAAACCCGTTCATACGGCAAAACCTAACTGTGATGCCAGGATCCAAAACCCACTTGCGGGTATCCCTCGCAATGCGCTTCTCCGTGATGTTGAGAAGTTCGCTACCGACAAGAATCTCACCGACGACCTTCATCTGATCCAAAAAGGCGCGCTTGTCGCGCAGGATCCCGCCAATTACGAGGATCTCGCCGGGGAATTTGCCCTTTCGGAGGAGGAGACCACCGCACTCCGCAGCGAGGTTCTGCACAAGTGGCGCCAGCCCAGGACGCTCTATCTCACCATCATCACTTGCTCGGTCGGTGCGGCTGTCCAAGGTTGGGATCAGACTGGCTCCAATGGCGCGAATTTGTCCATGCCAAAGTACTTCGGTATTGGAAGTACCAGCGTCCACGATACACTGCTCCTCGGTCTGGTTAACTCTGGTCCTTATATCGGCTCTGCTTTCGTTGGCTGCTGGCTGTCTGATCCCCTGAATCACTACCTTGGACGGCGTGGGGCGATCTTTATCGCCGCCATCTTCTGTTTTCTCCCTGTCGTTGGCTCTGCGTTCACCCAGAAATGGTACGAACTCTTCGCCTGCCGTCTCCTGCTCGGTTTCGGAATGGGTGCTAAAGGTTCAACTGTCCCTATCTTTGCTGCTGAGAACTCCCCTGCAGCCATCCGTGGCGCCTTAGTCATGAGCTGGCAGCTCTGGACCGCCTTTGGCATCTTCCTGGGCTATTGTGCTAATCTGGCCATGGCCCACGTCGGGAAAAATGCATGGAGACTCCAGCTCGGATCCGCCCTGATCCCAGCTATCCCTCTGATCTTGTTCATCTATCTCTGCCCAGAATCGCCACGTTGGTACATGAGTATGCCTCCGGATCGTGCTATATGAGGTCTGGTCACTAACGTCAAAACCAGAGAAGAACAAATACCCCGAGGCATTCAAGTCCCTCTTACGACTCCGTAACAACCCGCTGCAAGCAGCTCGAGACTTGTACTACATTCATACGCAGCTTGAAATCGAGAAAGAGATCATCGGCGACAGCAACTACATCACTCGTTTCATCCAGCTCTTTACTATCCCCCGTGTTCGCCGTGCAACTCTCGCGTCATTCACTGTGATGATAGCTCAGCAGATGTGTGGTATCAACATCATCGCCTTCTACTCATCTACAATCTTCTCGAATTCCGGCTTTTCTGACTACCAAGCACTGTGGGCATCTTGGGGCTTCGGCCTTATCAATTTCCTCTTCGCCTTCCCTGCGCTCTGGACCATCGACACGTTCGGCCGCCGCGCACTGCTCCTCTTTACATTCCCGAATATGGCTTGGTCTCTCTTGGCTGCTGGCCTATGCGCATTGATTAGCAACTCTCTGAAGGCTCATTTGGCATTGGTTGCTATGTTTATCTACATCTTCGCCATGTTCTATTCTCCAGGCGAAGGCCCTGTCCCATTTGCATACTCCGCTGAAGTCTTCCCCCTCTCTCACCGTGAGGTTGGAATGGGCTGGGCTGTGGCCACCTGTCTATTCTGGGCTTGTGTGCTTACGATGTTCTTGCCACTCATGTTGACAGCTATGTCAACTACAGTAAGTCCAGTGTGGTATTCTTAGAAACCTCAATTACGACGCTAATATTTCCAAATAGGGCGTCTTCTGCTTCTATGCCGGCACTAATGTTGTAGCCTTAATTATGATCTTCCTATGGGTTCCAGAGACCAAGCAACGCACCCTTGAGGAGCTGGATTACATCTTCGCCGTCCCTACGCGCACGCACATGAGATACCAATTCTCCAAGGCGCTCCCATACTTCATCAATCGCTGGATCCTTAGACGCAAAGATGCCGTTCTCGAACCACTTTACCAATTCGATTCGGCGGGGGATACCGATGAATCGAGAATCCAAGCGCTCTACGAGAACGACCGTCGCCGTGCGGAGTTGCGCAAAGAAAACAGCGGCTCCGAGGAGAACGTTGAAAGTAATGGCGACACTTCAGGGCCTTCTAAGGAGGTTGCCGGAGACTCCACGGAGAAAAAGCTTTGAGGAGACCTCCCAGGAACAAGAATGGACCATGATGAGTGAAATGATACCCGGTGGCTACAAGTTTACAATTCGAGTCTTGCTCTTTCTGAGGCGGCGATGGTTATATTCTGATAGAGCACTGTGTAGCTTGCAATACCTGCCTACGTGGATTTAAGCTAGTGGGCCTATAGATGTTAATGAGATTTCCTATCCCATAGGATTTGTCCAGCTACGTGTCTGGGCGGCACGAAGTGGCGTCCATCTTTCCTAATCATCGCAGCTACTCCGCCCCGGAAGTAAGTAGTAAGTCATGAATTCGGCGTTATGCCATTCAAAGATCCAATGGCTACAGGACAGTAGGACAGGATTAATGTAAGGACGGCACCGACTTTGCGGAAGCCATTGGATGGCATGTACTATTTATTGCTTGAGGCGCCCAGGTAAGAAATCATTGAAAATGGTAGGTCGGAGTATCTCCAATGTGAGGCCGTGGGGCGTCTCGCTTACAAGCTGACCCGTCCCTGCCAACGCATAATGTCGCATTTTATACTCCTGTTTCAAACCCGTTCCAAGATCGAACATAATGCTGACAACAACCTCTTTCTATTTAATCCCAAGTATGCCGAGAGAGCAGTATTTTCCATCTTTCACATCGTATTCGACTTCAGAGGCCCGGTTATGAACAAGTCTTTTCACAATGCCATCCCAACAATCCTTTTCGTCGCCTTGGCAGTCTTTCTGGGCCGTGCCCAAGGGTGTGGCTTGTTCCATACTAATGCCTTTGAAGACCGCTGTGCTAACATGGTGGAACTCTGCCCTGCGTGTCTCCAACATGTCGATGGTAATTATACTGGTTTGGTGAGTTTCTGACCGAAGGCTCAAGTAAGACTGTTTTAACGCAGTCAATCTGTAGCATTCATATGGGACAAATGGTTATAGTAGAGACAGCGTCGATGAAGATGCGGTCCTTGGAGGCAGAATGGCAGATGAAGATCAAGGCCAAGAGCTCGACAGTACGCGTACCTTAACCTCCCATCCATTCATATATCATGATATGAGCTTCTATAGATAGCCAAGTGGTATCGAACATCTAAGGAAAATGTTGTAACTCTAACACACCTCAGCCAAAATATACGAAGTGCGTCCCTCTGCGGGAAAAGGATTTGGAGTATTTGCAACAAAGCTTATTACTCGCGGAACGCAAATCATTGTCGAAGAGCCACTAGTCTCTGTCGCCATGCCTGAAATGGTAGCCGGCAAAGGATTCAAGATGATGGACATGCTCTCAGACCTTGAAAGGGAGTTTCAAGCTCTCTCGCCGGAGCAGCAGGCAGACTTCCTCCAATTGCATGACTTCCGGTTCGCCTCTGAGGATAAGCAGAGCCACCTCTTGACCATCTTTCGTAGCAATGCATTTAATACGGGTGACAAACATGTCGGCCTGTTTCCTACAATAGCCAGGATCAACCACTCTTGCAGGCCAAATAGTGGGAACTGGTGGAGCGAAAAGCAGGGACACCGTGTGATTTATGCTGCTTTGGATATTCAAGAGGGCGAGGAGGTTACGGTATCCTATATCCCTCTTCTTAAGAAAAGTAGCGAGAGACAGCAACGGCTCGGTCAGTATGGATTCACATGCGACTGCCCTGCTTGCCAATCAGAGCCTGGAGAGAGCGACAAGAGACGCGTCAAAATCTCCCGTTTACTAGAGACTTTGGAGCAGAGAGTGTATCATCCCAGTATGAAGGCTGATACAAATGAGAAGTCCATAGATAAAGCCCTCTCCCTGATAGAGATGATCGAGGAAGAGGGATTAGCGGATTATCTCCATAGAGCCTTCAAGCTGGCTGCTCTTTTCAACAAGATAGGTGGTCATTTTGAAGACGCTGAGATGTGGGCAAGAAAAGCACTGGAGATTCTGCAATGGGCGGAACAGGGGTCGATTGAGGCTCGAGAGATTCTAGATTTTATGGAGTCATTAGCGCCAGGAAATCTCAAAGAAAATAGCATATTATAGATACGGGTGTGTGGAGAGGATACTTTCGGGGATTATGGTCTGCTTGCTATTTTCCGAGCTATCGTATACATATTAGGTAGATTGTAAGTTAAGAATTATGATATTTGAGGCTTGCAATACAATCAAGAACCCAACTTGGCTACTTCTTCTCCAAGACGCCATCAACATAAGTATCCACCTTTTCATTATAGAAAGCAACTAGACCTTGAATGTCAGATGATTCCGCAGTTGGATAGCGATACCACCAAACATAGTCTGCGTATTCCTTTCCATCGATCGTGACATTATAGTAGCTAGCTTGTCCCTTATAAGGGCAAATGGATGTCGTGTTGCTTGGAGAGAGATACTCCCATTTAACCTGTTCCTATTGGCATAAATCCTTCCATATAAAGACATAAGGACTTACAGATATCTTCGGGAGGTAGTATCTAGGCCGCAGCCCTGTCTCAAGAAGAACCTTTGGACTCGAGGACTCAGCAACCGTAACACCTCCTATCTTCACCTCGATCTTCCGAGATGAAGGAAGGATATCGATTCTAGTATAGGGATTCTTAGGATGGCCATAGATAGGCTGGTCTTCCTCGAGCCATTCATCTGATATTCATTAACTTACTTAACCTATTTTGATAGTGAGAACTACAACACTTACCAATAGCTTTGAATTCCACCCTCACAAGGCCTTCCAGCGGGCCCTTCTCAAAAATCAGCACTCTATCAGTTGTTTTCGTATTTCCTTTGACTACGCCTAAGAATGCAGAGCCATTAGAGTCAATTGCCTTGCTTTTCGTTAAAACGCTAGGAGCAAAGGAAGAGATGGGAACCCAGAACTGAGGGTAGTATTGATGCTCCCAGACATGGCGTGCCGATATGGTATCGAAAAGCCAAACACCGCCAAAAAGAGCACGGACTCGGCGTGGTGTAGCCTCCACTTTGTGGGGACCAGAGGAGATGAGCTTGAGTGCGAGAGATTCGAGACTACATAAGATATTGGTAAATATTTCTCTGCCTGAGTCACTTACTTACTCCGACATCTTGAATATGATCTGTTTCACCGTAAATGACTACTTTCATGAGTTGAATCCTGCCTTCATCTGCACCGTGTGGAAGGAGAGATTCGAGTGGAGTTGTGAGGGGTCCGTCACGACATTTGGGACGGTTTGTCATCAGGATACTTGATTCGTAACTTGGGCGGCACTATTGGCGTCCAGTGAGAGTATGGAATCAATGCAGCATAAGCACACTATCTGGCAGGCGTTACATGGCGCCTAAAATAAAAATGGAAATAGATTTTTCAGTGCGCCTCGTTGGGGGTATAGAATGCCTTGAGACAATCATGAAGAAGAAGATGTTACCTTGGCAATGGATACTAGAGGTTTCACAGGATCATAGTAGGCCGGAAAGTTTCCATATCCGTCTTATAAGGCTGTGGCTTGAAGCGTCAAGGAACATGATTTAAATCATTGACTTTCGACCTTTCCTCGACGCATATAGCCATACTTGATACCAATAATAAACTTTCCTTATCAGATATGAAATCCTCTCCGATTATATTGGATATTCAAACAGTTTGGAAGAAACTTGGTCACGATTGCGGCCCACTAAGTCACGTGTTATCAAGTCTCGGCTCGTTTCGGATTCGGTAGAGGCAAAACGATATGAAACTCCCGCGAATGTAAAACAGACCTCTCTTCTACAACGTGCGATATGACGCTCGTATGAAGCACACAAGAGTGGCAACCGATTGGCTGATCGGGTAAGGAGCGTGTGTTGCAGCATAAATTTTGGGGACATCAGGAAGCGCGGTAAGAAAAGAGACAAGGGGCCTCCACGGCATCTGCTCGGTAAACGGCGCACATGGACTCCCGGCATCAATCGACTCTGAGTTATCGCAGGATCGAAGTTGCCGGAAATGTTCTGAAGAGCATCTAAGGTGAATGCTACTAAGAAACAGGCCCGGTTGCGTGATATTGGATTCCGCGTAGTACCTCGGTAAGCGAACATCAACTCTCTGACTTGCTTCGGGTCTTATTATAGATCCTTCGGTGGCCTCCTCGACACCCGATCTGAGCGTTTGTTTCTCGTATAGGATCCGAGCATGCCTCTCGCTATCAGTGATCGACAAGTGTCGTATGTTTTGATCTCCCTCTAGGCGAGGTCGTTGCGGGCCTGGGAAGAGGTTTGCATGAAAAACACCATGTTTGAGGAGAACCGTGAGCTTTGAATTTCAAAAATGGCAACCAGAATCGTGGCCAGTCAAGTGTATGGTACGTTCCAGCCTTCTTCGCTCCACTCACAATCAGGCCAATTGGTGCTCACAGCTGAGATCCGCCAGTCTTATTCAAGCCAGGATCCAGACATGAGGAGCCTCAGCTCCTGCACTGACTTCAAGATCCTTGATGATCAACCATGATCCGCAGAGATGTTCTAGGTTGTTTAACGCCCGTGGCAACGCATAATCGTCAAACCGGGGTCGCTTCTCACTGACCAGAAAGTGGTTTTGCGCGATACATCCAATCCGGCCGAGGTTTTTTAGAAGACTTCGGTGCGTGTCTTCCGGCAGCTGACTCTCTTTCGAGGCAGATCATCGACTGCACAGCCTCTCTACCCCCAGAGGAAGTCGTCTCGGAGAAGTATCAACTCGCCGTAGATTTCAATTTCAAACACGGCATGCTATTCTCGGTATCAAGGTCGGGAAACAAGTGCGAGCGCAGGAAAACTCTGCATCTAGAGCATTGGCAGGATTTTCCATAAGATACTCCCGACATCCCACTCAAAGGGTCTCTTTGTTAGCATCGGTAGGATCTTCAGCTTCTTCTCTCATCATCTCCTTTTTCTGCCTCTTAATCTTACAGCGCCGGTCGCTTCCTCGTCCAAATTATTTACTATCTTCTCGATCTCCTTTTCACCATTCACTCGACCCAAATATATCCAAGATGCAGTACTCCTCAGTCATCCTCCTTGTTGCCTTTTCTTCAACCATTGTCTTTGCCCATGGGGTCATTGATTCAATCACCGGCGCTAATGGCGTGACCATGCCAGGTCTTTCAGGTAACGGCCTTGTATGACAGTCCCATCCATGCAAATGCTAAATAAACATAGTTATAGATGGAACACCTCGCGACTGTGCCACTCCAGCATGCGGTGCTGAGGCCGATACTTCCATCATCCGGGAAAATGAACTTGGCACCAGCAAAGCTACCGCCCTTGGCAGGAACGAAGGTGGTGGGCCAGTTGACCCATCTCAATTGATCTCCGTTTTTATGGGTGGTAATGCCAACAGCTCCGCCGCTATTGCTGCGCGAGAAATATACGAGGCCAACTTGGAGCGCCGAGCTCTGGCCCGTCGCGGTCTCTTTGGACTCGGGCAGACTGGATCTGGATCGGCTTCCACTGGTACAAAGACGGCACAGGGCTCTGTTGAGGCAGGAGTTGCTGCTGCCGCCGGTGCAGGTACCAAGAGCGGTCTCCCAACCTGCGCTGATGATGGAACCGTCACATTGAACTTCCACCAAGTCAACCAGGACGGTGCTGGGCCGTTGACCGCCTCGGTTGATGGCACCTCTGGCGGAAGTGATGTGTCCGCATTCCAGACGGCCGAAGTAACCCAAAATGTGCCAGGTATTGGAATTGGTGGCCTTTCTGCTGTCACCACTACGGACTTTCCTGTCACGGTGCAGATGCCTGCCGGCATGACCTGCTCGGGTACCGTTGGCGGGGCCTCCAACGTTTGCATTGTCAAGTTGCAGAACAGTGCGCTTGCTGGTCCATTCGGTGGCTCTGCAGCTTTCACCCAGTCCGCCGCTGCTAAGAAGCGTGCTATCGAATACAACCTCAGCAAGCGCCGCTTCGCCCGTGCTCTTGCCGCTGGTATTGTTTAGATCACATGCAAAGTCTGTTGATATGGCTGTCGACAAGGATGACTGATAGTAAATTTGCTATAATAGAGAGGGGATATAGAAAAACAGGGACGCCCTCCAGCTTTGCACCTGAAAGAGCGAGTGATGTTGGTTATTCTCCAGGTTGTATGGTAACAAATTGTTTCTAATTGCTCCAGTTTCAAATAGTGATTTAAGGTTTCTGGATTCAACTCAAAAGATGATTAAGTACTTTTGTCCCTACGGTGCCTAATAGCAACTATTCAATTGCATTATATATTTAATTACAGACAAAACTAAACGGTCCTTTCGCAATACTGGAATGCAGATATGTATTCTATTAATATGCCAACTAGAACGTGCTCTTAACATTATAAACTATTTACAGCAATCCTTTTGATAACAATAACTTGACATCTATAAGAGTGTTTTACAGATGCTAGATGTACTATGCTAGATGGATATTAAGGTGGCGACATGCCATCCTGTGATTATGGCCGCTGTTGGGATCCTTTGCTCATTAAGCATAGCTGTGCGATTCCAGTTGGTTGTGGTCTCAAAGTGAATGGGGTCCGAATCAGGCCCCATGCGGTATGGCAAATATTATTGGTCCCTTGCTATACACTTTGCTCTCACACGGAAAATAGGTTGTGTTGATACAGGGAAGTTAGCAGGTAGGATATCATTTGACTAAGATGAATAATAGCTAAATTATAGCGAGAGTGGAAGAGAGAGCTGTTAATAGAGCCGAGACTTTATATCGGCGTTAATACTTCTGCCTCCGGCTTATTTCGAGCCCGCTAATGCGCTCAAACCATTTACTGGCTCTTAACTCACCTATACAACATCCGTGTGGCCATTATTAACACTAGTACTAATCCCCTCGGTCTTTCGGTCAAGTTCATACTCTGCACTAGTTTCCTCACTCACAAGCCTATAAAGCTGGGGAGAACGCAGGCCCTTTCTTCTCAATATGTATGTTCTGAACCACCAAGGGAGAACTTCAAATAGCTGGAAGTTCATATGTCGTCTTGTCGACACACCAAAGACATAATCCAACTCCTCCAAAGATCTTTGCTTCGTCTCTGGGAGCCACAGGAAGATCATAACAAAAGCAATCAAATTCATCGCCGCATAAAATCCGAATGCGCCAGCCGTCGAGAACGCTCTTAGTTGCCGAGGGAAGGTCAGGGAAACAACAGTACCCCAAAAATTATTCGTCGCGACTGCC
Organism: Oidiodendron maius Zn; assembly: GCA_000827325.1. Lineage (NCBI taxonomy): Eukaryota > Fungi > Ascomycota > Leotiomycetes > Myxotrichaceae > Oidiodendron > Oidiodendron maius. The sequence continues at coordinate 652,957 of KN832871.1, read as the reverse complement.
CATGACATTCCGATTTCACGATGGCTAAGAGGGAACACTTCTGCTGAGTAAGTGAACGGTACAGGGCCTTCACCTGGTGAGTAGAAAGCAGCGTATATGTACACGAACAGGGCAACGAGGCCAAGATGGGCTCTACTGCTCTTGGGAATGAAGTAACACATTCCAGCCACAAGCAGGCTCCAGCACATGTTCGGGAATGTGAACAGGAGAAGGCCACGACGTCCAAAGGTATCTATCGTCCAGATAGCTGGGAAGGCAAAGACGAAGTTGATAAGTCCAAATCCGAAGGATGCAAGAAGCGAGGTCTTCAAATCAGCTCCAGACTCAAAGAAGATGGTGGATGAATAGAATGCCATGATATTAACTATCGAGAGTCAGCTTCCCCTATAAACAACACATCGAGTACTACTGGAACAACATACTGCCGCACATCTGCTGAGCAATCATGACGATACCTGAGGCTTGAGTCGCGCGGCGCAGACGTGGAATAGTAAACAGTTCCGCAAATCGGACGAACATATTGCTAGTCTTGGACAGGCCAGACTCTTCCAAAAGGGTATCCTCGTACACAAGTTGAGCATGGATATAGTACAAATCTCTAGCAGCTTGTAAAGAGCTGTTTCGGAGTCTTAGGAGCGACCAATAAGCCTTATCGACCTTGCCCTTCTTCATAAGCCAACGAGGAGATTCGGGACAGAACCAAACGCCGAGAATCAAAGGAACGGCAGGAATGAACGCAGACCCGAACTGATACCGCCAAGCGTTCCTGCCGCCGTTCACGAAGACGAGGTTGGCACAAGTCCCCATAAGTATTCCGAAGGCTGTCCAGAGCTGCCAAGACATGACCAAACCACCCCGGATGCTGGAGGGAGCAGACTCGGCTGAGAATACAGGTACTGTGACCTCTTTGAGGCCCATTCCAATGCCGAGGAGAATACGACAGGCAACGAGCTGCCCCCATTTCTGACTCAGGGCCTGGCCAAAGGGGGCCAACAAACTGAAGATGGCGGCCAGGAAGATCACGCCTCGTCGACCGAGAAGATTGTTGAGGGGGTCAGAGATCCAGGCAGCGCTATTGCCGATTAGCATAAAATTTTCAGTTCAGTAGCTGGCACGCTCACAAGACGCAAATTGCGATATATGGACAAGAGTTGATGAACCCAACAATCCAAGAATTTTTGTCACAGATCGCCTTGTTAGCAGGGATATTGCAGTAATCTCCTGTGTCTGGGATGCCCAGCACCTGGGAGAAGGTGAGGTTGGCACCGTTCGAACCTGTCGGACGTTTGTCAACCCTGGTGGCTGCGGCAGGAAGGAGTGGTCTCACCAGTCTGATCCCAGCCCTGAATAGCGGCGGCAATGGAATTCAAGATGATTGTGAGGTAGAGCGTCCTCGGATGCCTCCATCTATGCGTTATCTCATCGCGCAAGACACGACGGTCTTCATCGTTGAGCTCGGTTATGCTATCAGCTTCTCCTGGGCTCTGCGCGATTAAGGCACCCTTTTTCAGGAGCGGGATCTCGTCATTGAGGCCGAATTCACTAGCAAACTCCTCAACGTCCTGGAAAAGCTGGTCTTTGGGGATGCCCGCAAGCGGGTTCTTAATCCTGTCCCGTGGTTAGCCTCTCGCCGACTCTCGAACAAAGCACTTACTCTCCCGTAACGTTGTCGGCGAAAGCTGCCAGACTCTCCTTCTGGTGGCTCCGATCTACAAAGACAGACCCCTTGCGTAGGTTAGGCAGAGCTGCAACAGGAGCATCTTCGGTGCTCAAACACAGTCAGACGCGAAGGCAAGCCATTGCTCGTTGACACGTACTCAAGATCAATTTTCTTGTTCGGCCCCCGGGCAGCCATACTGACGTCAACAGCACACTACTTGCAGCGTGCGGCGGAGATGAGGTTGGGAGGAGAGCGGTGCATGGTCAAGAGAGATTGAGGTCTGGCCCTTTGTATTCACAGCGGGGGAAACAGTGAGATTGAAGGCCCCCAAGAAATGGAACCCCATTTGAATGGCTTAATCAGCAAAATAGCTCCATTCACTGGCCGCACTGCCAAGGGGGAGCTCGTGCAAAGTGTTTTTGACACCCCACTGCAGGCATATTAGACGTCTATCAATCGGAATCTCACACAGTTACTGGTCGAGGCCGATACCCTGGTCGTGTGATAGTAGGATGATGTGCGGGGTAGGTAGAGCACCACATACAATCCCTTCCCGAGGATTGTCGGGCGTGAAAACGCGGAGATAGAGGTAGTTGAGGTATCGGACCGGCCGATGCATCCTTGCTTCAATTAGGCACCCATTTCCGGCAACCGCCTCCTAGTGGGAATTGGAGGAGGCTACACCACGTGAGTTTTTCGTCACGTGGTATGGCTAGCTACTACCCTTTGCCTCTTGTCTCTGGTCTCTTGTGCTGAATTACTGTGTAACAAATCTCGCACCCCATTGTGTTACATAAAATAAAATACAAATCATGGTACCACCACACTCATAGGTAAGCCACAGTACTACAGTGGCACGAACACCCGTTAAAAGATCTACCCAGCTGCGAGTGCAATGGTTGCTCCCATTCCACGGAGGTCCGCTGGAGAGCACATGAGCTGAATGATGTCTCGACACTTGCGACTGGACCCGACACCGCTGTGTGAGATGTCAAGTCGTGAACTTCACATCACGTACATCATGTATTCTAGCACGACGTCTCCTGCACGAAGCCGATCACGTCCATCTGCCGCAGAGACCATTGTGGCTAGCATCCCACGGCAAAGAAAGCAATAGGTCCCGTACATAAGATGCCACATATATGAAGGCCGGGGCACTTATCAATCAAGCAAAAGCAATAAGTCCAGCGTATTATTCGGGCATTTATACTGGCGGGCAACTATCTATACCCTCCTGGAGATCCCCCTCTCAGCACGCCAGGTTCGTCGCAGCGCACAGCCCTCCGGACCGGCGGCAGTTGTGCGTATGCTCAACCAGTAGGCTTAAAACGGAAGCCGATGCCTCAAGCAGGGTCAAGCAAGTGCCGAAATCCCCCTCTTTCAAGGATATAAGGTCCGGCTACCAAGTAGATATGAATAGAGCGTCGCTTATCTTGTTCAATTCGCACTCGCACTTCTCCAACTCTCACCGCTATTCCTCGCTGGTATTCCCTACTGGACTGTAGTTTCCTTTCTCACTGGCACAACAGTCACCGTTATCCGCCCACTCCCTCCGTCAGCATGCCTGGTACTGCGATCTTCAAGACAGTGAGAAGAAAAGGCCGGCGAAATGCGTTCCAGGACATGACACTCCTTTCCAATACTTTTGGTCTCTCCCTCCTCTTATCTCAAACCAGGCCCAGCTTTACAAACCGATGCGAGACTACTATATACGATAACTCCAAGGCGAACACTCTCGGGATTGTTTAGTACCAACTCTTACAGTATGTGCTGCAAAAGAAGTAGAATGTCGATGATCGAAGTCCTGCGTATTCTACTTTCCTCAAGATCATCACGATGGTCAGTACTGATTTCCTAGCTGTTATCTCGAGAGACGAGGAGCAGTACGAGAAGAGCACAGACAGTTCAGTAAAGCAGAAGCATCGGCCAGACTGTCCGGCCTGTAGCGCCAGCACGCTTAATGGTTTGACGCAGCATCATACTCGGCGGAGAACATCATTCAGGAAATAATATCTTATCGAAAGGGATTCGCGACTGAGGTGACAAGACGAATGGATGACCAAACCTACCGGTATCAGTACCATTGCCTAGGTTTCGCGGAATGCAAAACGAGACTGCCGTAGTTAAAGCACTTAACGTCAAGCAAGTAAGAAATTACTCTTTCAGAACATTCAGTTCTGGGAGATCTTCGATTCTCCTTCGTAAGCAGTTTCATGCTATAGTTACTGGAAACTTCCAACTAAGCAAGACCACTGCCTGAATGGCAACCTCTCACGGAGGCAGGTCCCACATGTGTGAGGAAGCGACTGATATCCAAGCTCACATGTGCCTTCGGAGCTGGCCTTGCCGCTTCCTCTGCCGTTACGCGCCCGATACATCAGCTCCGACCGCCATCTTCACGCTGGTCTTCAAACCCCAAGATATCCTTGCACGCCATAAACCCCGCGTTCATGGTCCGAGTCGTGCCCTGGACTCGTCCAACAGGTCCAATATTGCCAAGATCCTCCGAAATTGGCAAAGATTGTAGCGGCCGTATGTGTGTGACATCGCAAGGTCAACGGGAAAACCTGTATCCACACCTTCCATGTTTGTTGTAGCTCAACAACAAAAGAACCCCTCATTTTCCTGATTAGTATTCTTGCTCAGCCTTACCATCTCCAGGCCGCGTTGAGCTCGAGTAGCTAATCTCGTAGGGCTGAATGTAACTGCGTTTGGCCCCTGTTCGAGTAAGCACAGGGCCGAGCTGTGTCCAACCAGGATAAGGGATGGCCAGGCACAGGGAAACCGTTTCTATCGGAACAGGATGTTTGGAATCCGGGGTTGCGAAGCTCGTATAAGGAGTGCTCACACCATACGTCTGGTTAACATACTGATGGAGTATCGTATCAATGGCCTCCCAAGGCATTGGCAGCTGTTTATTGGCGGCCGACTGAATCCATGCCTGTGACGAGAATTATGAGAGCCGGCAGGCCACACTGTCGCAGAGAACGAACGACAGCCTGTGGGCATGTTTACAATGTTGGAGGGAGAGGTGAGATGATGAGATGATGAGAGCATGTCCTCAACTACCTAACCAAGCAGCTGGTCTCCCTGTGTGGTATTTGGTCTCTTGGGGGCATGGATTCTTTGTCCCGGTCAGCTGACAGAGGCAGCGTTTGACCAAATCGGTGACAGACCAGCGTCTTACGAGCCATGAGCGATGGGGGCCAGGAGATTCGACATCAAGCTTCCCTTCCTCGGCATCACAGCTCGTACTGTACCTGCCCAGGCAATCCTCAAACCCATCCTTTATCTCTAGCTCTCCCATGGCACGTGACATCGCAGCTTACCCTGCAGGTGCCATCGCCACCACGGCAGGGAATCCTTCGCAGGAATGGAACTCAAATCATCGCACCCTTTGCTCCGGCCACCGTACCGACACCTCCAGCAACTCCCTGACCGCCTCCCGCCTGCACGGCCCAAGGCAAACGCAATATATTGAGAGCGGAGGGGAACGAGATGCGAAAAACCATGGCAGAGATCTCTAGTTCGGTCTTCTCAGCTGTTCAACGATCTCGAGGCGACGCCTCGTCCAGTAGCTTGCCCTGCCTCTGCAGTCGATCGCCGCCAGACCCACTAACCACAGGGCCAATTGTTTCCCCTAGCACGGCCGGGAGTCCCTTCGGTGGCAGATTAGGGCATTGCCGCATGCCAAGGTTCCACTTCGCAGCGTGCAACGGCCCAGATCAGGGCTTTTTCACGCGAGCAAGCACATCAAGCACATCAAGCACGGCGCACGCAGCATGAACGGCGGGGGATGCCAGCTGAAAAGGCTCTGTTTGGTTGCACTTGAACCTTAAGCACAACAAGCATGCTCTGCTCCGTCGTGACAGTGGCTCGTTCTACAACCACTAAGCGACCTGGCGGCTGCCTCCAAATCTCACCTCAGCTGAAGAGGCACCTCACCCGACCCTCGATTGCGGTACTTTTCATCGCCATCCCAACCTGATCGGCGCCTATCGCATTGCGGTCCTGCCTAGTGCACTCGCCCCAACCCTTCACGCGGCCTCCGTTTCCGAGTGGCCTAGAGACCCGTGCTGCGACCGCACCGCCAAAGGTCGACTGAGTCGCGCAAGCGGCGGAAGTCCACTTGAAATCCTTCTCGTTCCCCAACCCGGCCTACGTACTGCTTTCAACATACCACGGCGGCGGGCCTCCCTTCCTCCTGGCTCGCTTTCGCCTCCTGGCTGTCTGGACAAGCCATTGGTGAGAATACGGCTGCGCCCGCGCGGCAAATATTGAGACGTCGTAGCTGTGCGGTCTCTTTGTTAGGGAGGACGTCCTTGGCCCGTCCCGCGCTCCCTCCCTCTGCTGGTGAGGTAAGATCGATGAGAGGATGGGCGGGAGAGGGGCAGTAATCTTGAGCTGATGGGCCGGCTTAGCGTCTTCTTTTTATATAGCTTGCCACAGCCTTATAGAGGCAATGGGCTCCCGATCACACTCATCCGCCCAAAACTGCATCTTGTGATCCGTTGCCGTCCTGTGAATGGAGGGGTCTGGATGGTGGGGTTGGGGAGCACACCTTCCCGCCGTCTGACGCCTCCTATCCCTCGACGGCTGAGGGCCTCCTTCTCCAGAACGCCCGACATGAATTCGTCAACGCGCAATGGACAAGGGACGATTGAATAGACGCATGCAACCTGCGGGGCCAATCATACCTTCCGAGCTGATATATGCTTTTCTGTTGGAAATGGCGGTTTTAGTTCATCTCCACCAACCACCATGCGAGTCAGATCAAATCGCTGCTGACACTTGCGGCTTGCCTGCCCTACAGCTTGGGGTTATATTTAAATAGACCTCCATGGCGCTCTTCGAGTTGATAATGTCTCGACTGACTTACTCAACCTTCTCTCAAACACTCCTCTCCTTGGCAGCCTCGCATATACCCGGCACGGGAGAGTCGTCCCGTCTTCTCCGTACTGTTATATCGACAGCACCATGCCAGCCCTCTCCTCATCACCTCGAGGACCTGCCCTCCACTCCTCCTCAACCTACGTCCTCTTCGCCGTTATCATCCTCTTTCTCGCACTCGGGGCTCTCTTCTCTCGGCTCCGACGCCACATCAGCCGAACGGCCCGTCCACAGACTCTTCCCACTATGGAAAAGGCCCCGCTCCTCTCTCCCGTCCAGGGTCCTTCATCTACGAACCCGCCACTTCGGCTCCCAGGCCCGTATCCATCCAAGGCAACAGGTCTTCCACTGTCGCAGCCCACTTCGCAAGATGTGGTCGACCTCGATGTCCCCCGCAGGAGAAGCTACACGAAGATAACGCCCACCGGCACCGAGATCAATGGCGAGATTATCGTCGCCGAGGGTTGGCGGCGCCACACCAAGGTCTTTGGGGGTGGTGTCTGCGCTGCCTGTGAGGAGAACGAAAGACGCCTTGCTAAGGTCATGGGCGGACCAAGCGCACCCAATATTTCTGCGCCTGCTGCTGGCCTGGCCTGACGTCCACAGGGGAGCCGTCACGTGAGGGGATAATAGACCAGACGTGCTGGAATGGTGACGGCTAGCAAGCTATACGTTCGCAGAGTGTTCTATGCATTCAGGTATGGGAAGGCAGGACAAAAAGTGGGCATTTTAGATACGATACATACATGGTAGTTGATGAGAGCACATAATGCGCAAGCAGGCATGCATGATCGAGCGCGCGAGCGAGCAAGTCGAAATAGGTGGTCGCATCTCTTTTTTTCTAATGCGGTGTTTCAGCGACGCATGAGGTCGGAGTGTATATATATATGTGTGTCGAGTTACCAAGTAGATGAGCGAGCGAGCGAGCGCGTTGCAGTTGAACATAATAATTTCACGGATTTGATGGATCAATGATATATACTTATATATGACTATGGATGCATGGAAATATAATATGCGCATCATCCCTCACTGCTAAGACTCGGGAGAAAGGAGTCTGGGGAGGGTATAGAAAGGGAAAAAAGAACTACGCTCAGCTCTCATCTGTTGGAGATGGAGGACGTGCAACTCCAATGGCATAATGTACAGATTCCAACTCCATTCATCCACCCAGAACACAGATGATCAGGCCAAGCCATTCCTTAAAAACCAACCAGCCTTGAGCAAGGAGAGCTCACAATTCCGCCTTGCGCCGTGCCTTGTTTGTCGTAATGAATATATAATGCATCGATTAGACGTGCGCAAAACCACCCAAATAAATTAAAACTAGTTAGAGTCGTGATTCGTGGGGCCAGCAGCGAATTTTCCGACACTTTCAGCAATTGTTCCCCCTTTTTAACTTTGATGCATTTAAGAATGCGGCAACTCTTTCCAGATAACGAGTCAAGTGCTCACTTCGTCGTTTCTGCCTTCAGACGCAGCAAAATTCTTCTGTGCAGCTACTTGACTCTCGACGAACTTCTTCCAGCCCTCAGGATCGGAATCGATCAACTGCTTGCGGAGTGTCGACGCCTCGTTGTTAAGCTCTTGAAGTACCTTCTCGTGGCCCTGGTTCCGCAGGTGCAACTGCAGCTCATCGCCGCCGAAGCCATCGATCATGTCCCGGAGGTATTGGATGTGCTCGTCGTTATCCTCATTGTCAGGCTCATGCTGAGGGTCTCCCGCCTTGATGATGTCGCGGCGGAATTTCTGTCCGAAGCGGTGCATGCGACCTTCTTCCTGAGACAAGGCTTTGGAAGCGATCGACACATCTGAATTGTGGCGTGAGAGGACCGGTCCGACGACAAACTCGTCATCGGACCCGTCCACAACGGCCTGCTCATTGTCGGACTTCTGGCCATCGTTGACGTTTGTCAGATCAAACGAGTCAGCTGGACTGATTTGTGGCACTGGGTCAGCCTCAAGTGGCGCGGCGTCGTCGGTCTGGAGGCGGGTCTCGGGAAACTCGTCCTCAAATCGCTTGATCATTCCTTTAAGGGTATTGTCCAGGAATAGAAGGCGTTCTATAACTTGTCAGCATTACTGTTATAATCCAGGTATAGTAAGGCTAGGATTGTGAGGCGTACGGTAATTATATTGATCATTTGCTCTCGCCTCTTTTATCAGTGCAGGCTGCAGGCGTGCTCGTATTCTCCGTGCGCTGCCCAGAAGGTTCTTCGACATCTGTTTGGCCTTGCCACCACTTACGGCATCTGTTGGCGTCGATGGCCGACCAGTACTCTCTGACACGTCTGGAGACGCACGGCCTGAAAGCGAGCGCCTTGCGTCGTTGCCACGATTTAGCAAACAAATGCTCAAAGCCTTAACAACGCCAGTCCCTCCAATCACGTAATCGTCGTCAGGTGCAGGCTCCTCTTCGTCATTGAGGCCAGGAGCTCCTTCTGGGTGGCCAACCAAGTGCAATAGAACATCAGGCACAGCAACACCCTTCTCAGTGTCATTGGTATCTGATACCGAGGAAACTACTTGGCTGATCTCAGCAACTGCGCCACGCTCCATATTCCACAAGCAGTAAGCCACCACCTGCTTGGCTAACGCTTTGACGACCTCACTAGAATCATTAGATGGCACTTCAATATCGATGCAAATAATTGTTTTCGACACGCGCACAGCAGCCATGAGTGACGCATACAGGGCACAAGCCTCCTCCTGATTGGCTTCACCCTTGGCATTTGCCAAGGCAACCAACTTGGGATTATCCATTATGTTGACGTGAGCCAAATTTGGCGTGTCAGGAAGGATCTCCGCAAGGGCTATAGCTTGCTCAGGTGTCATGGAGACATCTGCTAGGTGGATTCGTTTCAGCATTCGGATCTTCGGGAGGTACCTGAAATTATGTCAGCACGCGTCAACCCTCTGGGACTTTATTAAACGCAAGATTGCAAAGCAAACCCACGAGATAAGCGACTCCAGGATATCTCAGGCAGAAAATGCTAGATCTTAGAGGAGCATGCAAGTAAAGTGTAAGGATAGTATGATGACATAAGGAAATGCTGACTATTCTCATAAATCTCGAGCGTAAATAGGGCAGACGCTGAGAAATGCAAGCGGAAGAAGAAAATTATTACATACCGTCGAAGAAGGGATAGAGCACTAGGGTTCGACTCGAATAAGTCATGGTTCTGTGACAAGTCGATAAATCTGAAATTGTTCAGTTTCGCGAGAGCAGGGAACAGGGTCCATAACGACTTAGGCGTGAGATTGCAATCGGCAAGGCTAAGGGCGTAGAGGCTGCAATGCTCGTTCAAAGCTTCGACGATAGTCCCTAGCTGGTCTTTCAGGTTGTTGCCGCCAAGATCCAGGCCCTCGCAATTGCCTTCTCGGATGTACCGGGAAATGTGTTTCATGCCCTCTGGCGATATGTTATTGCCTGCTAAACCGAGACGCCGCAAGCCTGACTTGATGAACCCGTCAACAAGGTCTCCCAGTTGATCTGTAGTAAGTCCACACTCGGCCAGGACGAACAATTCGAATTCGCTTCCTGCTAGACGTTCTCCTATGGCTTTGGCAAGAAGCTGTGAGAGTTCGATATCTGCACTAGAAGTGCTACTTGTGCGGGTGAGATGGCCGTTTGGCGTTTGTGCGTGGTGAGTTTGAGTATGCGAAGCTGGGGCATGAGGGGCTGGAACATGGGCAGCTGGTTGTGCTAGAGGTTGCGCAAGAGGTTGCGGGAAGGGCAGCTTCGAGACATCGAGTGACTTTAGAGTCCGACACATGTTAATAAATAGACAAATGTGCCGCCAGCCATCTCGACCAATCTTGGGGTTATCCTTGAGAACCAGACGCTCTACGAATCCCCCTTGAACCACTTCACCATCCTTTTCCTGGTGTCGTGACCTCCGCCCTGGATAATCGATAGGTTTGGCAGCGAGTAGACCAGCGAGAATGACTCGAGCGCCTTCGTCGGTAAGTCCACAATTCTCTAGTATCAATTCCTTTACTGCCACAACGGCTAGGTAGTCTCCTAGGGTGACGAGATCTGGAAGATGGAGCGGATATCCGGTGAGATCCAACTTGACGACTACACCAACCGGGCCACCAGCAGCAACAGAAGCGCTCAGTTGCTCGGTGATCCTCTTCAGTATAGGCGTTTCGCGCAGTTGACAGCATCGCCGATATATCCGAACCGGGTCTGTTGTAGGAGAAGCTTGGCTCTTTGGCGTCCTTGATCCACCGTTGCTGCCACCAGAGCTATCGCTCCTATTCGCAGCTTCTCGGACAACCTCAACTGGTATAGCTCCGTTTTCCTCGGCTTGCTTCCGTTTCTTTTCCTTCCTTGCCTTCCTCTCCTCTTCACTTCGCTTTTTCTTTTCTTTCTTCTTGGTTGTGTCCTTCTCGCTAATTGGGAGAGAATCCTTCGCTTCCGCGGTACCTTTTCCAACTTCAGCAGGTAAAAGTGTTTCAGAAAGCTTGTTCGCTGTAGTATCAACCTTCTCTTCTTTAAAAGCTTCTGGGTTTTTCAAAGCCGCGCCCTCTCCCTTCTCCAACAATCGTTTCTTGTCCTTTATCGCTTTGTCCAGTTCCGGAAAGTCGGCGCCATCATCATCGTAGTGCGGCCCACTCGCGATCTCGACATCAACACAGAATGCCACCCTTCGTAATTTTGACTGATTCAATTCAGAGATCTGACATCGCTCGCGATGTTGGTCAACATTTAGTACCACACGCTGACACAGTCCATGTTGTGATGCCTTATTCCCTGCAAATGAATGTCCACTGGATGTAGTTGATGATGACAGCCGACGGAAGGCGCTCTGCAAGAAGCTCCCCTGTGTTGATTTAACTGGCGCGGGCGTGTACGGTTCATCGCCTGAGCCCTTCGCTCCATGCGGCAACATGACATTTTTGGGTGCCTGTGGTCCAGCAGGGACAACAGGCTCCGGAACTGGTTCGAGGACGGGTATTTGCGGACTCGAGGGAGGAGGCGTACCGTTGTTGTGCGATGCCGGGGACGGCGAAGAGGAGAATTTAGATGAGATACTCGAGAGCCAAGACGGCCTTCGTGGAGGTGAGGGCGATGTTCCTGGACTGCCCTTCAATCCAGGTCGAGTTGGAGTAGGCTTCGGGGGTGTTGCCGCCGCCTCCGCTGGCTTTTGGGCGTGTCCATTCTGTGCCGGTGCAGGCGTCTTGTCTACTGGAATCGGCGGCAGGGACTGAAGAGGCTGCGATTCATGATGATGGCGAGGGCTTTTGGACGGTATATCTACAAGCGTTCAAGTAATCTTTAGCCTGGGATCCTTGCAGAGAGGGTCATCGGAGGGGCCTCGACTCCACAGTCACCAAAGCCACTTTTCTACTCACCTTTCTGAGAATTATTGGTCCTCTGTGTCATCCATGACACGTCCACGCCGTGTACCGACTCCATCACCAGGTGATGGGCCTTTTCCAGGTACAGTGGTGGTGTGCGAGCAAAGAGCGCAGTGAAGGGAGTAGTTCCGTCGATGTTGTTATACCCCAGTGACGCCAGCACAAGAAGCGGGGGCGCGCAACCCTACCAGATCTGGGATACGGCCATCGCGGGGAGAGGGTAACGCTCGAAGACACAGGGCCGAGTGATATCTATGTGCGCAGTGGAAGCTGCTAGATACGTAGGCGTTAGGAAGATATCGGGAGGACGGGGGTTTTGTAATCCGTCGCAATTTGTATGTGTGATGCAGTGTCAGCACTGGTAAAAGGGACTTGCCTCAGTCCAGAGCGGGTGCTCTCGTCCTCGTGCTCACGTATGACCTATACCAAGTCCAGTGCGATCTCTTCCTGGGACCCGCTTACTTGCGGAAAAGTCGCCTCCACTCCTACAGCTCGCTTCTGGCGGGTTTGGGTTCCTAGGCGTTTGACTGATGTTGGTGCTGCTGAAAGCAAATGCTGCCCTCAATAGATATGACCGAAAATGCAATTCCGGTGATCTGATTTCAAACAGAGTCTCGGGCTTGGCGCTATTGGTCGACGTTTAAACGGTCCATGCTGTGTCACCGCGACCGGAGGGACAGTACGAGCTTAGAGATATGGTGCTGACGTTGGCGCTCGAGCTTCTGGGTTCGGGCTCAGGACTTTAGGCTCTAGGCTCCACGGTAGCTGCCCCTTAGGAGGCTCACGAACGTCATGGGGGATCAGAATCACATATTCTCATAGGCTCTGTGGGGGGAATCATTGAGCATGCTCAGGCCGTTATCTACTAATGTCAGGAACGATAACGCCCTATCTATTCTCTGAGCTCGGCAATGCGCGCCTTGACTTTTTCCAGTCTCTCCTCCCGCGTCAACTTTCGGCCCCTGTACTTGAGCGACTCCTTCTTGTACTCCTCCTTGGACTTCTTTGGCGCGGCGCCCTCAACCTTCTTGAAGGGGTCTTCGCGGATTTGTCTGTGCGCCTCCTGATACAGCTCCTCCAACCCATCAGCCTCGATCTCATCATCGATATAGCCTTGGAACTGGGACTTGTATCGCTCTTCATCATCATCGGCCAGGGTTTCCATGTACTCGGCAACGTGTCCGCCGAAGATGTACTTGCGGAGGACCTCGGGGTCGAGTTCTTTGGTCTCCATGTCGTAGCCGGGGAAGCGGTTCTCAGAGTGGGGTACGAGAATGCCCCCGTCGGATGCACCCTTCATAGCACCGAAGATACGGGCGCCAGTAGATGTGCGGTGGAGACCAACGTCGAGGAAGGCCTTGAATGGTCGGCGTCCCTCACCCTCCTCAGAGGCCTCGGTCAGCTTATACTCTCCGTCGGCTTCCTCAACACCCTCGAACTCCTCGTCCATGCCGAGCTTCTTGAGGACACGGCGGGCGATCAGGAGACCAGTGCAGTATGCGGCGGCCCAGTTAGTAAGGCCATGCTCGATGCCATAGGCCTTAAGTTCATGAGCGTAGGCTGAGCAGAAAACCTTGTCACCAGCGATCTCGGCGGTCACGATCTGCATGACGATGTCACGGTTGGTAAATCGGACAACGAGGCGGTACTTGGGCGCATTGTATTTGTTCTTGGCCTGAGTGATGAGACGCTTGCGTGCATAGTAGTCGGTCTTTCCAACACGACGGCGCTTGTACTTGGTCTGGTAGCGACTGGGAAGGTTTAGAGCCTGGTAAGCCTTGAAGGGAGAGAAGAGTCTCACCTGTAGTACGCAGAGTTCTTGACCAGCTTGGTGAAAGGCTAGTAAAACATTGTCGAGTCAGCAATTGGCATTTCAGAGTGCTCCGAACATCTTGCTATAGACTCAAAGGCTCATTTCTAAGCCTTGCTCGAGCGAGGAGGTTCCATGGCAGATACTGTGAATAGCCTCTACTATACAGTAGAGGCTGGAATGTTAGATTAACTTACCATCTTGAATGATTGGCCGCACTGTGCTGGAGTTGGAGTTGAGGTTGTGTTGTCGTTGTCGTTTTCCTCCAAGAGTTGTAATTATTTTGTGTGCGAACTTTTGGCCCCGCACAAGCTAAGCGAGAGCTGGATTGCAGGTCGGCGACGAGCAGGGACTACAGTATCACGTGTGCTTGTAATCACATGACCTGCTAATCACGTCGCTAAGGATTGTTTCTCCTTGAAGCATCTCGTTCTCGATTCTCTGAATAGAAACGATAGATAAGTATTATTAGAATTGACATCCGTGCCAGTCTGTACAATTTTTTCTGAGATTGCCATCCCAGAGACAAACCTAACAGGTGAGGCTGGTCACAGCATTTCTTCTATCACGTAGGGATGATTGTGAGATATTCCATGGCGGTGGCGTGTGAGACGGGAAAGAGGCTTGTCAGGGAGAATGATAATGGAGATAGAGATTTGGGTCCGAATGAGGCAATGGCGGCTTGATATATGTTCAGTAAGCAGGGAGTCTACTTATCTATCCAGTCTCGAGCTCAAATCCACGGCAGCCACAATGAGCAATATGTGATGAGGATTTGGTGATGTAGCTCTGCATACCAACGTCCCATATTCCACACATTGAGTGCATGTGCCTACACAATCGTCAGTACACTATGAGCCTATTTGCCCCCCACGGGAATATAATGACGCGAGTACCTCCTTTGAAGTCGCCATGATGGTGACGGCTTGGCGGAGTATCGGCATGCAGTGATATCTGGAGTGCTGTGCCTGCACGACGATAGAGATAGAGATACGCCTCTATCTTAGCCAAGTGGTTTGCACTTCTACCCCCAGATCACGAATCCTGCATCCCGCTACCCTGTCCCACCAGCTTGGCGGGATAGTGGATCAACGACAGTTCTGCTCGAAGTGCCATGGGGGTCGGGTTGGTGGTCTATAAAAACTTAGCCAGTTTCTCATCCGCTCTGGCATTCCGATTTCAATAGTCGATGCACGATAACAATGTCGATCGCCCTTGCAAAGCCCAATGTTACTCCTACTCTTTCCACCGCGCCTACAGCTGGCTCACCATCAGGTAGCTCCCCACAGCGTGGATCCCTCGAAAACATCGCACACGAAAAGAAAGGTGCGAATGTAAGTATCGTTACAACCACTTCGGAAGAAATACCTCCCCTTGGGGCACCCTTGGAAGAGAAACGATTTTGGTTTCAGCGCGGAAAGACCTACGACCCCGACGCCATCGCAACGCAGCCTTCAGTCTTTGATGATCCGGATACTGCATTGCAATACTGGCCTCCAGCGACGTGGGAAAATCGACATCGGGTTGATCCCTCTGCCAGATGGACCTGGGGAGAGGAAAATCGGCTGATTAGGAAGATTGACTGGAAGATTATGGTATGATCTTCTCTGTGCATCCCAGTCAGGATATTAATCCTCAAATTATTAGGTTTGGGCATGCATTATGTTCATGGCACTTGAGCTTGACCGGTCGAACATTAATCAAGCTTTGACTGATAATTTCTTGTCGGACTTGAAAATGAACACCAATGGTATTATGGTCGCCCATGTCGATTAGCTAAAATTGAGGCCTAACGGAATATAGACTACAATATGGGGAACACTGTCTTCAAACTGGCATTTCTGTGCGCCGAGTTGCCCTCTCAACTTGTATCCAAATGGATGGGCCCAGATCGTTGGATTCCTACCCAGATGGTGGTTTGGTCTCTCGTTGCGTCAGCCCAGTTTTGGTTGAGTGGCAGAGCAAGCTTTCTAACTTGTAGAGCCTTGTTGGGTATATTACAAGGTGGTTTTATTCCTGACGTTAGTGCTCAAAATCGATATCTGAATTCCACTCGGGAGCTGATAATTCATGCAGATTATCTTGTATCTTTCGTACTTCTACAAACATCATGAGCTCTCTCTTCGATTGGGCTTCTTCTGGACTGCTATGTCTTTTTCCGACGTTATAGCTGCTTTCCTTGCGTATGGACTTCTCCATCTCCGGGGCTACCATAAGTACGCTGGATGGCGCTGGTTATTCCTTATTGAGGTGTGTACGACTATGGTTGTGCTCTAGATTTCGTTGCTTATCACAAATACGTAGGGTTTGCTTACACTTATATTTGGCATTGCTTCATTCATCCTCATGCCGCCAAGTCCGACACAGACCTCGAGCAGACTCAGGGGTAAGAAAGGGTGGTTTACCGAACGGTATGCAATCAATTCCGCTAACTCAGAAGAATATGGATTGCTTATTGCTGTACTAGGGAGGAAATCATCATGGTCAATAGGGTTATCCGAGAGGACCCAAACAAGAGCAGCATGCATAATCGACAGCCAATCACACCCAAATTGTTATGGAAAAGCATGCTTGACTATGATCTCTGGCCAATTTATATCCTTGGGCTTTTATTTCAGATCCCCGAGACTACCCCCTCGCAGTATCTAACCCTAACACTAAAGGGGCTTGGTTTCGATACTTTCAAGACAAATCTTCTTGTGATCCCCAGCACAATCTTCCACATGATAACAATGATGGCACTCACCTACGCCGGGGAAATATTAGGCGAACTAACCTTAACTGCTAGTTTTGGACAGATCTGGGCCTTGCCATTCTTAATTTACATCTATAAAGTAGACATTACCAAGATCAACAAGTGGAAAGCATTTGGAATTATGAGTCTACTCCTCAGCTACCCCTCTGGTATGGTGCCCCAATCCACTACACTCTGATCTTTCTAACCCTTCTACAGCACACCCAATTCAAGTTGCCTGGTCCTCACGCAATTCCAATGCGGTTCGTTCCCGGACAGTCTCTGCTGCGCTATACAACATGACTGTACAAGCTGGTGCTATTATCGCTTCCAATATCTACCGAAACGACGACGCTCCACGCTACAAGCGCGGAGATCGTGTGCTAGTAGCTCTATGTGTTACTAATATTGCATTCTATATACTAACCAAAATATATTATGTCTTGAGGAATCAATATAAGGCGCGAAAATGGGATGCCATGACCGAGGACGAGAGGATTATATATCTGAAAACGTCGACAGATGAAGGAAACAAGAGATTAGACTTCAGATTTGCGCATTAGTGCCAATAGATAAGCACTGGGGTCGTATTGGGGTCGTATTGTGGTGGTAACGGAGAGCTACTTGGATAGTGCACGTAGTTTTAATTTGTTCAATTGCTCCCGCAGATCGAGATGGAGATTGATGTCCTGAAACATAAGATCTTATATTGCACCGATTTATGATTGATACACGTATGTTGTTTGCTGATGATTAAATTAATGTATAACCAAGGTAACCGGATCAACATATACACGACGATTCGGGAGGAAGAATATCGGACCGGGCAATGAATATATATTAGGGATTAAGGTAGCCTTACCTTTAGAACAATAACAACTAATTCAACCAAACCTTTTTGACCCCATATTGCATATGCAGTATCACCGGAGTGTTACAAACAATTAACGATAACGAAGTGCGGCTTACTTTGCCCTCGAAGAAAGATATTGTCTAAGAGTACTCCAAAACTCCTTGGCGTAGCAGGCCCACTCTTCTCAAAAGTTGCCACGCCATATCACCAACCATTCTTATTCTCAAACATCTCACTTCTCTTCTGTTTGCCAGCAATTCTTACGGTCGAATATAGAACTGCATGCTTCCTTGGTTCCTTGCATGTTCTTTTGTCAACAGCAAACACATCAAAATGAAGCCGTCCGAAATACAGCCATTCCAATGTAGGGAAATCTTCCACGTATTGTTCAGCTTCCTTAAGCACGTTGCTTAAATGAGGGCAGAAAGAGAAGTAGCGAAATTGTTTTGCCTCCATTTCAGAAACAGTTACTCCAACTGGATGCGTTGTGTAAAATGATACGAATATGTGCATCTCCATTCCTAGTACCAGGAATACGATCAATATTTGAATACATGTCACCCATAAATGATAAATTCTTCCATCTAGGTAACGAGAGAGGCTCCGTCTCACCACTTCCTTAGCCTAGTCTTTTGATAATCAACATTAATAGCTTCAATTTAATTAGTGGCAGATCTGCTATATGGGCGAGCTCCCAGGAATCTGCTCAAATAGGGTCGCTCATAGGTCACAGCTCGATGAGAGCATAGCCCCAGCTTTTAGAAGATAAGAGTAACGAAAGATAGGAACACCGAAGTGAACATAGCCGTAATAGAGTAGATCATCTCTACGCACTAACATGAGTAATGTACAGTATGGACCGGCACAGAGACTGTAAATCATACGTGGAAAATTAAATAGAGGAATGACAGAGATGGATATTTTATGTGCAGTTGAGGCAGCCAAGCAGCATTTTGCAAGTTTTGCAAGTACTACCAACTCGTTGATTGCAGCGTGCGATATATGTGCAGCACAGTACAGCTTGCTTTAGTAGTCCGTTAATAGAAACCAAGCCAACGAGCAAAATCACTGATTATAGAAGTAGAACTGCAGCTAATAAGTAGTTTCGAATCAGACAATTTCTGAGGGTGCAAAGCGAGCCCAATAATATCATATCTCTATATCTCTGATCTGATTCTGGCTAAGCGAAAACAATTGCGAGACATCTCAATGGTCCGTATTTCAACACTGGAAACCCTCCGGGCCTAGTTGTAAGAGAAGAAATTCTGAGTATCAATTATTGGATACTCTTAAGTGTTGTCATGTAATCATAAGCCTGACCGGTCCGGATGATAATGCGCCTGAAAGAGCGGTTCTGGTGTAGCAAATCCATCAGTATAATCCATCGTACACTCAAAATTTAGAAAATAGATGTCAAAAGTAACTTCAGACAATATTGAGAAGATTTGTTATTGCGGTTTTTGAAGGCATTACCAATTGGCAACCTGACAGAACCAGGAGGCGGAAATCTGGCTTCTATGGCCCCGCGGAGTCATCATAATAGGCAATAAAAAATGGGTCAAAAAATATACATACCTAATATCAGGCATATATGCCAACGGAATGCTGAAATAAGATGGGCAATCGAGAGATTGCACACTCATCGCTCCGGCTTAAACCTGCCCCTCTTTTCTTTCATCCTTAGCAGCCTCGCCTTATCCTCTTCAAATCGCT
Organism: Oidiodendron maius Zn; assembly: GCA_000827325.1. NCBI lineage: Eukaryota > Fungi > Ascomycota > Leotiomycetes > Myxotrichaceae > Oidiodendron > Oidiodendron maius. The sequence goes on along the minus strand of KN832871.1, from coordinate 633,930 downwards.
TGACTAGCTCTGCCTGCTCTGCTTTCCTAATCTCTCGTAGCTGGAACCTATAGAATGGCTTTTCGCTCAACCCTTCTAGTTTCCTCCGCTCCTTCTCTTCTTTCTCCAGTCTCTTAGCCTCAGCATCCTCAATCCTGGCCGGTCCTGTCCTGCCACCTCTCGTCACGGTGATGAAGCCATCTTCATCTGGAACATTCCTTTGCTTCTTTGTTAATCGTGTCTTTTCTTCCTCTCTCTTATTCCAATCCGTCATGAAGGTATCAATGTTCGCTTGTAGCATCGCATGGCCAGGATACCGCATTTTGTGATGTGTTAGGTACCGAGCGCTCCCTAGCGCAGGGACTTTATCCTCCACACCCTCACCCCAAATTGGCCACTTTCCTGGTTTCGCGTGTGATTTGTGAAGTTTGCGTACAGCCTTTAAGGCTAACTCGACGCTCTTCTGATCAACAAACACCACGAGCGCGGTGCTCCCACTTCGCCGCAGCTCTCTATCCCACACAGGCGGCAGCTCTACATCCACCTCAATCGTTTCTTCGTTCGTCATCCGCTTGCGTTTTTTGCCTTTCTTAACCGCTACATCGATTTCGGAATTCGGGGCACGGGATGGTCGATTTTCATGCTCGAAGGTGATAGATTCGAATCGTCCCGCGCCTATTAAGCTCACAAAGACTGCCTTGAAGTGCGCTGGGGTAGAATCCATAGGGACATTGACGACAAACAGGCTCCGTGAGTCGTTATCAGTAGGTATCTTTGGTGCGTGAGGGCGGAGATACAGAGTATGGGTCGCAGGCTTTGGGAATGCGGACGATGGAGGGATTGCGATAGGCAGGATTGTGTAGTCGCCTAATTTCGACATTTTGAATATGCGACGCAGATTTAGTAAGCCCTGTTGCTGTATCGCTGAGGACCCTTGGGTGATATGTATACATTCCTCGTTGGAAGTGCTTAATTTGTGCTTGATGTTTCTCGGGAAGAAATTTGGTCCGCAGAAATCTAATCTAATCTTATCGGCGACTCGCTTACAGCACCGTGTTGTACTGTATGCTTACTGTAAGTCTCGGAACCCCTTTTTCTTTCGAGGCCAAGCACAAAACCTACGAGATATACAAGCAGAAACTAAAGCTATACTGCTCTAAATATATTAGTAACTCGTCGGAATATCTCGCATAAGCTATAAGAATTAACTGATATTAGAGGGAGCAGATTAAATTTGTCAATTGAAAGCTATATTTGGAAACGCCTTTTTCCTTCCAAGCAACTGCGAAGACCGAAAAGGCAAACATATGACAACTCCTTATATATTATGGATGCAAAGGAATAAAAATATATGCTCGGGTTTTGTAGCAAAATCGCAGTTACATGAGTAATCTTGTTGATCACGCCTTGTCAGGGTCGTTGATGCCGCCAATCGTGATGATGTAGGTAGCTTCACGCTCTGGGCAATCTGAATATGGTCAGCAACGCGTTTGAAATCAAATATATCCAGCGAGACTGTACCAGGTGAGTCCACAATCTTTGCTATACGTTCTTCGCCACGCCCTTTGCGAAGGAGAAGTCGTGTTGTAGATGCATGTGCAAGAATATGACCGCCAGCAGGCTTGCGACCATCAACACCTGCGAATAAAGCGCTCGCCCCAGGGTCCGACATGACTTGGTTTGTCTGCAAATGTCAGTCTAAAGGCCTATTAAGATGTGCATAAAAGCTAACCATCAAAACAGCCAGATTGAACTCCTCAGCCATCTGCGTTGCCCTCCGGAGAAAAGCGTTGAGGACCTGTTGGCGATCAGCAAGCTCACCACGACCAGAATAATCAGTTCGGAATAGAGCCATGACGCTGTCAATGATGAGAAGTCGATATTCGTTTGTGGCAAAGTTTTGGCAGAGCGCTTCTAGCTGTTCAGCTTGCATCTAAACATAGTTAGTAGAAATTTGATACAAGACGCCAATTCAGGACTTACTTCACTATTTTGAGCGCGGGCGTAGACAATATTCTCACAAGCTTGCTCTGGATCAACTGATAAACTTAGCGTCGCTCTCAATGCAAGGATTACGCATACCGCCGAATCGCTCCGCGATCTCCTGTATACGCTCAGGACGGAACGTGCCTTCGGTATCTGTATACGTTTAAGACAATATCAGAAAAACATGATACAAACCCACCGATATAAGCAACTTTCCCCTCTGCGCCCCCCATTTCCTAAATCACGGTTAACAACTATCAATACTGATCGAATTTTCTCATGGAACCTTTGGTAACTGAGCAATAACGGCCATCGTATGGGCGAGTTGCGTTTTGCCACATCCTAATAGGTCAGTAGTGAATCATATGCAAACCATGAAACATACTAAACTCTCCATAGACCTCGCTAATGCTCATGGTTTGGAATCCACTGATTGACGTTAAAATTATGCTGTACGTTGCAAAGTCTGCGGACTTACCCATTCAGGCAAGCATCCAACTGTTTACTGCCAGTGGAGATCCTGAAGCAGCGCTTTCGAATTTGGCCAAGTTCACCAGCAGTTATAAAGCCACTCAAATTCGGCTGACAGGATCAGAGTGACCTGGCGGTGAGAAAGGGTGATGTGACTTACAGACGATTTCTTTCCTGCTTCTTTAATTTTCTCGACCTTGACGTCAGAAAATCCTTTGATTTTCAGGAGCCTCTTAGTAGTTGTAGAAAGTAAAGTCTGCAGAATGGAATTAGCACAGAGAAGTTGAGCAGAACTGGCAAAAAATATCTGAGTAACATACGCCAATGGTATGAATGCCATTGGCTTTGAGCTTGGCGATGTCAGTAGCACCGATACCTGAGGGTATTAGAGAATAGAGCGAAGTAGTGCCTGGGAGATGAACCGTGAATTTGAATGTCATCGATATCGATGATTCCAACCTATTAATGATTAATTCGATAACTATTATATGTTTGTCACTAACTCACGACCTCCTCATCATCACTGTAAACTGATCCTCCACCCATGATTGTGGAAGTCTGAGGAAGACGAAGACGTCTCAATGGCTGCAATGGAAACGCAGAGGAGAATTAATATCAGAAGCGACGTTAAACAGCTGTTAAAACTTGTGCGGGGAGAAAGTTGAGCATGAGAGGTGATGGAATATTAGGAGAATGAAAGAAACTGAAAGAAATAGTACTAATGTGAAATGGAGACAATAACAGGCTCAGTTATCGGCAGAATCTGTGTCCCACAAAAGCGTGGGAGTTCTCGAGGACAAAATTTAGGGATGCCCTCAAACTTATCCCGATCGTTGACCGCTGAGTATAACTGGCTTGGAGACCAAAAGTTCTACATATGGAGGGGTCGCACTGATATTGAAATTTGAGATGCTTGTATCACGAAGGCAGAGAGAGGGAAGTAGTTAGGATAGGTTGGAAGGAAAGAGCTGAGGCCTTACTAGATGCGGACTTGCTTGGTCACGAGACAGAATGTTCCACCTCGAACTTCATCTGGAATGATACCACGTAGCGATACCAACAAATGGAACTTCTGTAGTATAAAGGACTGTGAAGTCGAATATTATTTTGGCGGATGATGCGGCATGTGTATCAGCATATTTGTTGCTCATAGGCACTGCAGCAACAGGACATTCCTAAGCTGAGTAGACTTTGTAGGTAGTTTAACTCATGTTAGAATCGGGTCAGTAACACTCACAGGGAAGGAAACACATGGCTATCAATGAAGGTGCTTAATTAAATTGAGAAACAACCTTGAGACTCAACATCGATTTGAATGTCACGCTGCTATCGACGGTCTTTCCCCCACTGAGTAATCCTCCGTCCATCCCACTATCCCTAAATCATCGCCAGTCCACTTACTCATCCCTACCTCCATCCCTCCGTCTACGGCCTCTCCATGTGATTGATTTTGGTTCCAGCGCTGCCTAGGCGGGCAGGCTCTATTTGCAAAAGGACCACAAGTTATTATAACGCCACGTCAACGTCGTGTAAGGTGTCAAAGGTTATCTACCGGGTTGCCAGTTCGTAAGGTAGGAAATGAATACCGTGCAAAACGCTTTTGGGGGTGTGCATGTTGAACCATGGGAAGACCAGGCGCCGAGAAAGCAAATCCGTGAATTATTTGAGAATCTCTGATGAATCTTTTCGTATGCCGAGCCAAAATATGCAAAAGGGGCAATTCGCATCGCACATAAGACATTCTTGATGCTGCTGAGAGGGCAAATCCAGTGTCCACGCGCAATGCAAAATGGCCCTTGTAACGAGCGGGGAGTGCCATTCACGGTATGTTCAATGTCCAAAAACAGAAAAGGAGATCCGATGATCAATTACCACACCTTGGTCGATAGTTCATCGTGGCCTATCGAGCAGTGGAGGTCCGTCGCCGAACCTACGCGATAGGGGCAACCGGTGCCACCACAGGCGCCACACCACTAATATCACCGTTTGTAGCCTTCTGAGGGCAGTCGCGGGAAACTGTATGGAGTTAGTTTTGCAAGACACGAAACGGACACAAAACTTACTATGGCCATTCTCGCCGCACTGGTAGCAGGTCTTGCCAGCAGTGTTGAGTGGTCCGCCATTCGGAGCGGTGCAGTCACCTGAATATTCACGTCAGCATTCATATCTCGAAAATTCCACACAACTACTCACGTGATATATGACCCAGCTTACCGCAGGCATAGCATTTCATCGCCTGAGCCTGGCCTAAAACGAGGAGTTAGTTTAATATAATCGGCCAAGCGAGTCAAAATTTCACTCACAGTCTCGTGCAAAGTGGTTTGGACCCCCGCATTTATAGCAGGTAGCGGGACGAGGGCCACTGAAACCTCCTCGAGGAACAAATCCTCCACTGTACCCGCCTCGGGCACCGCCAATGCCACGTCCAGCTCCCGGCACAGCGCCGGCACCAACAGGGTTAGGGCAAGAACGAGCTAGATGGCCAACCTGTCCGCACGAATAGCAGCGTCCACTGGTGCCAGCGCCGCTAAGGCGGAGAGTAGGACAGTCGCTTTGCACGTGACCAAGACCTTGGCAATGGTAGCATTGTTTGGCTTCAGTCGTTCGTGGCAGCGGGCAGCCATTGGACTCGTGGCCTATTGCATGTTAGAGTAGGCGTCATGGAGAGAAGTGGGGCGCATGCCTGGCTGCTTGCAGTTGTAGCAAAGACGCTCAGCCGAGGAGCACACTTCAGCAAAATGCCCAACGTTTCCGCACTTAAAGCAAGCACGGCGTGACAGAGACGACATGGCGATGAGTTTGTGGGTCTGCTGGGAACCATCGTCAGCAAGACAAGTCACGAACGAGCCGTCGTCCGTGGCCCACTCCCGGAGGATCTTCCGGCACCTGTGAGGCGGCCCATCTGCGCGGTCTGCTTGTAACCATTCCTCGACCGTTGTCGCGGGCATATTTGTTGTACGCGAGGGACTTGTGAGGACGCAGGCGGTCGGCGTAGTCTCAACGGTTGTGAAGTTGCATGACAAGCGGTCGCGAGGCTGCAGCATGCATAAATCCTGTGCGAGTCGAGCAGACGAGAGATCGAGGAAGGTGAGCGGCGTCGTTCGAAGATCCACCGCGGGGTCGAGATGGTAAGACGGTACGGGAGCAGATGTGCCACCTCATAGAGGCCATGGAGAGCTCACAGGAAGAAGACGGCAATGGGGGAGGTTTGTCTCACTTACAGTATCTTCCTTGCGTAAAATCCTTCTATCCTGAACCTTCTTCCTTCACAACAGCTACGTCTTCCGACTTCCTTCTTCCTCCCGAGTAGCAACGTCGCAGGTCCAAGCTGTCCGTATGGTGATTCTGTGAGATGTTTTGGAGGAGTCGGGGGCAGACTGCCACCGACCCAAGGAAAACTCTACACCAGATCGGACGCTCTAGCGGCAGTGAATCGGGTTTAGTGGCAACGATAGAGGAGCCGGCCGAGGGAAATCGTGGCAAGGAGCCGACACGTGACCCACGACCGAACGACCGAGCTATGACCCCTGAGATTTCCATTAATGGCCGAGAGATACGTGCGCAAGAAACGTGCAATGGGCAATACGAGATCAGACCCCGCAGGACGGCGGTCGACATCAATAGATAAAGGTCAAGGCACTATCACATGCTATTGTCTCTGTTACAGGTCTCATGTCGTGCACTCGTTGTTATTACACTACTAGCTTAATCCCTGAGGGGCACGAATATAAACATCCCAACCTATTAGCCCCTGTTCTGTGTCCTGATATCGGTCACATGCCGAACGCCTATCCCAGACCTCACTTTTGGAACAGAAACTCGAAAACACAGCCAGAACTCCATTATCCCACAAGTCAGTTTGCAATGCCTACGCTAATGGCCACAGCGTTCTCTCCGCTGGGTGGGGCGGCAACAGAACGTCTTCGGCAGGAGCAATTGATCTCGGCTGTGCTTCTAGCACATAGTGCACGCCGTCTTCTGAGATATAGGACGGGGGCCGGTTTGTTGTTTGATGGCGGTCTGTGCGCGAGTCAGGACGCTCTTGCGCCGTTTCATTGCGTTGCCAGAAAATCCGGTTCGGGTCAACTCTCTATGGATTGTAAGTTAGTCTCCTGGCACTATCTATCTCAGTGCATTACGTACCACGCTCTCTCTCCAGAGTCCGTATGCAGGGGGTGGGTGCTTTGTCGCCTCGCTTTGTACACCCATAGCTTCCTCGTCGCGCGCCAGAGCGACACGAATAGGTGTTGATGGATTGGCGTAACCTCCTGCACTAGCCATTTGCGGTAGATGCAGCTCAAGATCCCGTTGCTTCGGCGGACTGAGTATTGCGAGGACGAGACGGACCAGGGAGTGGCAAAAGATTACTCCTGCGACCAGGAGTATTAGGATTAGCAGGACGCGGAATTCCTGGGTCACATCTCGCGGCGACAAAACTAAAGCAAGATAGATAGCCAGGATAGCCAATAAGACCTAGTCTGGTTCAGCATGACATAGAATGCAGACTGTTGCAAGCAACTCACCACTCCCGAAATGAAGCATGTCAGTATCTTTGACCTAAGCCTAGACTTCTTTACCCTTGAAGAACGTCTGCGTTCAACATTATGTGTTTTAGGCCTCCGTCGTCGTCCCTCATTCGCTAATTCTGCTAATTGCCGTTCAGCAGGGTCTACGAACCGGCGGCCAGTTTGATGACGAGTTTGAACTGAAAGGACAGAAATGCCATTATATGCCCTGTGTTGGTGCACCGGCTCTGGGGCAGTGGGTTGGAAGGATGTTGGGATTTCGGTTTCCGTGGAAGACCGAGATGATGGATGCAGAGAGTGCGGAGAGGAAGTTGTGGCCAGTCGCGAGGCGTGTGGCATAGCGAGCCGAGTCGAGGATAGGTTATTCAGGTCGAGTGGCAATCGCGGGGTCTTTGGACTTTCAGGGGAAAGGCTTTGTGACCCAACACTTGAACGTCCAGAGAACATTTGCTGTACACCGGTCTTCACTCTCTTAACTGTCGATAGCGGAGTGTGTGCCGTCGACCTGTCAGGAGTCGAGCGCCTAGGCGTAGTTTGTCGTGTAGGAGCCATGGCGAGTGAGCTATTCTGTCTTCCCCAGAATGTTACCTCAAAGATCCCCCAATTCCAGACTATGCCGCCGTTTAAGCGTATTCGGTGTTACTCACGCCCTCACTGGTATACGTTCATCAGTCTTCCAACATATAGTATGAGCAGAGTCAAGATCGCCAACGTCGATGTCAGCGTGGCGTATCAGAACAGGTCTAGAGTCGATGAGAGTGATGCGGGTAGCGAATGTAGAAGATTCCAGTATCTATAGATTAGGAAGTTCGCGCTTTTTCAATGAATGGATTGCCGGAAAGTGTTCGAAAGATAGATAATATTTGGAGGTAGATGCAGAGCAACAGACATGAGATCAAGGAGCGAGTGAGTATCGAGGGAGCGATCGGACGAGCATAAATTGAAACAGCAGAAGACGCTTCGCACGCAGCACGGATATTTTGATTTCAATAGCACGCCGCAGAAAAAGACGAGCCTTGCTCGTCGACTGCAGCTCACATATGAATTGGGAGGTTCCGCGGGATGTAAGGAGACGCCTACCGGGATTTCGGCTTGTCTCACAGGAGTAGCATCCAGGTCGGAAGCCAGGCCACGGCGCTCTCCCATCCTCATTAATAACAAGGGGCGTAATGGGACAGAGGGCCAAAACGAGGGGTTCTGGGACAGACCAGGTTTGAAGGTGTTTGGCTCCGACTGAGGCTGGAGGCCTGAGCTTGCCGGACCTGAAGATGTAAGCGAGCGTTTCATCTGGGCCGTGGGACAGCCAATCGCCCCAGCTCCTGAAGACGGGCCACCGTTTGGCATACGAACTTGCCGCACCCTTACGAGGTCGCATCGCAGATAGTCGGGCGAGGAGGGCGCTTGGTTTGACCTTCCTTATGTTCCTGCATGCAAGCGATACAGCCTGTTTCCCATGATGTTGCATTAGCCCTCACACGGTCCTCAACGGCCCTCCAGCGCCAAACGAGCCGCAGGTCATGTGACCAGTGCATAAGGGGTAAAGCTGTAATGGATATTGTGTGAATGAGAGCAGAGCGGCCTGGTAATGTTCTATAGGTAGAGGAGGAATCATTTCGTTGAAAACGGTTGTAAGTTTTGTACAGGAACAGTTTTAATCCACATGGTTGGTTTCCACGCCGTCTTTCACAGCCCTTCAAAGACCTGACACATGCAAGCGGTTTTGAGAATGAAGGTGCATTTTGTCCACGCTCCGCGGCAACCCGGTTTTGCCGTTATCGAGCGCCATGACCTCAAATCCTGCCGTCCTCAGTATCCTCAGATCTTCTTCTCTTTCCCAACAATGGCAAGTAGCTCTCTTGTCATACCTGCTGTTAATGGGCATGTGCAATCCTCTTACACGAACGTACATGGATGCCTCATTTCAGTTCGCCCAAAAGCATATTCCTGTCTGATGAACCGGAAAGGACTATGGTCTGGTTAGATAAACCAAAATAATAGGAGGGTACTTACTAATAGGATCTGAAGATGGAGACAGCTCGGCAAAATTAACCGTCCCCTTGTGTCCAGGCAGCTTGTACATCAACTTTCCGGTCTCGCTGTTCCATATCACAACGGTGCCATCTCCGGCGCCTGCAGCAACCTTCTTCCCATCCGACCCCCAGCTGGCCTTGATGAGGTTCTTCTCCACGCCAGCAGGAGCACCGTCGAAAGTTCGCACATGCCTTTCGGTTGGAGCGAAAGGTCTGATATCCCAAGTTCGAACGGTCGAGTCCATCGAATTTGATAATAAGGTTTGAGAATCCGGCGACACGCGAAGCGATGTTATGGTATCGGTGTGCCCCAGCATCGAGTAGACCACAGCTTTTCTCCTCATATCCCAGACCCTGATGTCATTGTCAATTCCTCCAGAGTACACCTCGTTCCCTGCCTCAGATAGTGCCACTGCTGTAACGGGGAATTCTGTCTCTATGAAGTCGACAGCTGATTTTGTCCGAGGATCCCATATGCCAATATAGCCATCGTCTGAGCCGCTGATCAGCAGTTCCTCCCCTCTCTTGCTCGTATCCATGGTATTAATGATCTCCTCGTGCCCAACGTGTCTCCGTATTCTATTGCCGGTCTCTAGATCCCAGCTTGCCAGGTGCATATCTGCAGATGCAGAAAATAACACCCTTGAATCCCGCGACCAACGTAAATCCAATACTGCGCCCTTATGACCACTCAGAGTACCATAGTTCTCGCACGCGCCGTAGGTTCTCCATAGCACTGAGAGGCATTAGTATACATGGATATGCGTGACCTGATGGAACTCACTAATGGATCTATCCATTGAACCGGAGGCAATATAGTTACCATTGGGGTCAAACTGTCCACAGAAGACCTCCCCAGTATGACCAGTAAGTTCCATGACTGGAGCCTCTAAGCCACTTGTCCGAGGGACCTATTGCTGTTTATTAGCAAAGTGCTCTGAGTGATATATAGACTAGAGCCTATATCTCCAAACAGGCGTTCGTACCGTTTGTATAAGAGCGCCATTTCCTCCTGACCCATTTGCGACTGCAACGGCCTTGCTATTATTTCCAAGGTTTGGCCGTTTTACCACTAGTTGTGACGAACCAAACGCATCTGAGGCAGGGCGCTTCTCTGCCGACATAATTACAGCTGAAGAGTCCTAGTAATCAAGGTGGCGTTTGGAGGGTAGGAATCTGGGCTGGATGTGGTGTTGACTCTGTTTTCAAAGCTCGTTATTTTTTGGCAGGCGAGCTAAATGTTCACCGACATGGGGCGGCTGAACGCGGCAGATCCACAGCTTCTCGTGAACATTTAAACAGTGGCATGTCCTATGCTTGATACCCAAACCCGACAGCAGATATTCAGCTTTGATTACAAGTAGCTGAGAGGGCATTCCTCATGGCGTCGTCAAAAGCTGCGCGGATAGGAGAAGAGTGAGCTGCCTGCTATCCCAATCCTAACGGCATGAACGTCACACTAACAGCATCTATAGGGTATGGAAGTGAGTGCTTCTAAATGAGAGCTACTATATACGAGTTAAGACTGATGTTTAGTCAGGAGTCGGGTAGATAAAGTCAACGCCGAGTTGGTGACTCTGACCTATGGCACAATCGTCGCGCAGTTGTGCAAGGACTATGAAAGTGATTACATCGAGGTGAACAAACAACTGGACAAGATGGGTTATAATATCGGTCTACGGCTCATTGAAGACTACCTTGCAAAATCCAATACTATGAATAGATGTTCAAATTTTAGGGAGACTGCGGAAATGATTGCGAAGGCTTGTCGACCATTCCCAACTTTGGTCATCCCATCTAACCCTCGCAGGTCGGGTTCAAGATTTTTCTCAACATCACGCCTGCGGTCACAAACTGGACAAGCGATAATAAGCAATTCTCGCTCATCTTTGACGAGAATCCTCTTGCGGATTTCGTCGAGCTCCCAGATGATGGTAGGGCTCAGGACGAGCTGTGGTATTCAAATATATTCTGTGGAGTCTTGAGGGGCGCCCTAGAAATGGTGCAGATGCAAGTCGAGGCGCACTTCATTAGCGACGTATTGAGGGGAAATGACTCCACTGAGATGAGGATATCGCTGATACGGTACATCGACGACGAGATGCCAGTTGACGACGACTGAGGCAGAGCATTGCGTAGAGCGTTTTGGCGTTTACGGATTGTTGGAAAGCATTTAGGGCAGGCTTTGAAATGACTGTATCATACCCGTATGTGGGCGTGCCTATATTCCTTCTCTCGCATCCCACATGAGGAATCTCACTTACCTCTTCACCCCTCTCCACCCCTCACGAGTCCCAGATATGAATCCCCTGCACCCGCGGAAAGCGTTTTGATGAATATCACGTGATTTGACACCGCCAACTTGAAAAACTGCTGGAGATCTCCAAATGGGTATGGCGGGGCAGTCGCAACGATAGATGCAAGGCGAATGCCCTCTGGCTCTTCTATAAATAAGTGACCAGCTCGTGAATCTCCTGTATCAGTTGCGGTGCCACATGTGTTGATAGCTCGCCACTTTAAGCACGGAGCCCCTGACAAAGCCGTTGGAAGTTCTCCCCGGTGCCAGAACACACCATTTTGATCGGCGCTCACCGGCCACATTAGCAGCCATATATCACTTCCATCGGCTCGGTCTAAGTCATCGTGCCGACCAGGTCGTTGTCCTTGTCATCTGCTGCTTAAATATCACATCCCCAATATCACAAATCTCACAGATATCACATCGTCTGGTCAGACCGATAGGGCGGCCAGTGCACTAGTCCCGATCTGGATTAACCGGATGAGAAATACGCCTGCGCGGTTCGACGGCAACACTTCTGCCACTTTTTCCCTCTACGATATCCCTCTCGCAATCCATTTGCCTTATCCAAACATCCCTTTCCGCCTCGCTCCCAAGCGCTTCTCGTTGCCCTGATTGCACTGGAACCTCCGGTGGTGGCGTCTGGCCAATTTTCTCCGTCGTCAGATGCTTAACCAGCCTTGCCTCTGCACCGAAGTTCTGTGCTGAGATAAACGCGGCAGCCGTAGCGTCAGAAGTCCACCGACCCCCATCGTCCGAAAAGCACTCTCTTCCCCATAATCCTCGACGCGGCCTTCAAGCACCTCCACGCCCTCGAAACCTGCGCCGGGCTCAACTTCTTCTTGCTGAGGGCATCTCGTCGACTTCCCTTCCGACTCGGCCTTGCTCCTCTGCCACCCTCGCTTGGCCCTTGAGCAACGCGCCGATCGCATCGCCTTCGCAAAAAAGGGTGGCTATTGCAGACAGTTGTCCGCAGCATCGGTCAGCGGTGGCGACGACAACGACTCCGCGCCTCCTTCGCGCTGCCGACGTCTCTGTCTTCGCAAAATTGGCGCTCCCGACTTACTTTCCCATCGTGAGCTGGACGGTCTGGACACCTGCCGTCGACGCACTTCGGCTGAAACCGTTCCGCCATTGAAGGGTTCGGTGGCTTGCGGAAAAGGCGTCCACCAACCCTCATCGACCATCACTCCGTCGCGGACGTAAGTTGTCACCATGAACAACGTAAATATGGGCGGTATGAATGCCATGGGCGGCCCAGTCGGTGGCATGCCCATGATGAACAGTGGCGCACCCGGCGGAATCATCCGCCCTCCCATGCCTGCGAACGACAACCAGCGCCAGCAGCTCAATACATACATCTATGAATACTTCATCCGAAACGGCATGTTCGACTGCGCGAGGTCGCTCCTCAACAGCGAACAGCCAATTAAGATTATCAAGGACAGTCCCGGAAGACGCCAGGACAACAACGGAAACGGCGTGGGAAATGGCACTGGCGAAGATGGCACAGATGGTGACTCGAAAGATGACCTAGACTCCAAGAGACCGGATGATCTTCCTGCGCCAGATGTGCCTCGCGATTGCCCCGAGAGTTGTTTCCTCTATGAGTGGTGGTGTCTGTTCTGGGACATGTTCAATGCTCAACGCGGCAAAGGAGATGGTCGGAGCGTGTTACAATATGTCAACCATACACAAGTTTGTTCCCCGTCCATGCAGTCGCGTCCACTACTGACATCTTGACCAGCAACAATCACGCCTGAGGCAGGAACAGCAGAATCAGATGATGCGCCAGATGATGCCTGCGCAATATCAACAGATGATGCGAATGAGCCAACAGAATGGGATGAACATGGGCCAACAAGATAACCTCAGACAGAAGGCCATTCACAATACGACGAGAAATCAGTAAGCATTTGATCTTGCGTCTCCTTACATTGCCTAACCAACTACACTAGGACCCCGCAGCAGATGCAACTTATTCAGCAGAAGAACGCGATGCAGCGTGATCCTTCCGGTGGTGATCAGCAGCGTCCTGGGTCTCCTGGATCTGCCGAGAATGCCCCTTCTCCGTCAAAGAGACCACGACTCGATGGCGGAGGTAATGGTTTCAATCCTCAGCAAATGCCGAACGGCAGAGGGCAACCAATGCCACAGCAGGTAAGAGAGCTTTTCCTCAAGACCGATTTTCGCTCAGCTCCCCTGCGATATTCAATGTCATTCATTTATATCTAACGTTGATCTGTGCAGTTCCAGAACATGCCTGGCGGCGCAAACCCACAACAGGCTAGAACCTTAAATCAGTACCAGGCTGGATTGGCCCAGCAACAAGCAAACCAGATGCCAGGTAAAGGCATGCCAGCTGCTGGCGGACCTGCAAACCAAGGATCGCCTATGATGGCCCAAGGACAAGATACTGGCGCGATTGCAGGGTATTACAACGCAGGTGAAATGGCCAATGGGCTGCGGGCTGCAGGCCAACAGGGAGCCCAGCCTGGCGGCAACCATGCGCTACAAGATTATCAGACGCAACTAATGCTTCTTGAGCAGCAAAACAAGAAGAGGCTCATGATGGCCCGCCAGGAACAAGACACCCTGACGACAGTACCAGGCGGCAGGGAGGGAGCTGCTCCAGGTGCAATCGGTCCTAACGGACAACCCTTCCAAGGGACATCACCACAGGGTACTCGCTCTGTCAATTCTCCTAACCCAGCCGACCAGATGAAACGCACGCCGCATATGAACCCGGCTGGAATGCCTTCATCACCTCTTCCAGATGGACCATCTCGCTCACCTGGTGGCATGAACTTCAACATGCAGGGCGGACAGATGGACCCCAATATGGCCGCTCCTTACTTCAAGATGAATGGCATGGACCCTAACATGGTTGGCGGTATGCAAAACAACATGCGACCTCCAAGCTCTCACCCCGGATTTACCAACCAGTTGACACCTCAGCAAATGGCTATGGCCAGACAGCAGAATACTAATGCGAACTGGCAAGGGGGACAAAATGGGCAGATGATACCTGGAGCTAATCCTGGAGCGCCGCAACAGAGCATGGCTGGCCCAGGAACGCCACAACAACGCCAGATGCCACCACCAGCTGCTCCCGCAGCCGCAGCTGCAACGAATGGTCGAGCACCAGGGTCTCCTCAGCAAGGAGCCGCCCCACCGACACCTCAACAGGCGAACAAGCCTAACCCGAAGAAGAAGAACGAAACGAAGGACACCAAAGCCAAGGTAAACCCCATTGAACTGATAAAACTCTTTTTTGGAAATGTTGACATTGATGGCAGCGGGCTACAAAGAAGGGTTCCGCCGCCAATCTCAATTCTGGTGCTACGCCATCCGCCGAGTCGGCCCAAGAACCGGCCACACCAACCCCCGCCACGCCGATCACACCTATCCATCCCAGCAGCTTTAAGAATGGCCAGAGTGGTGCTGTGCAACCTATCGCTAATGGCCAGTCGGCCGCTCAGCCTATGAGTGCGGGCATTAATGCCCCTCCACAGCCCGATCCTGTCCAGGCTGGATTCGGTATGGATAATGCTACGGCAGTAAGTCTACGCCATTCCCCGGGCCCAATATGTGTACTAAAAAGGTGAAATTCAGTTTGATCTGCAGTCGTTTGAGTTTGCCAACCCGAACAATGGCAGTAGCGATGTCCTCCAAGACTTCGACTTCGATTCTTTCTTGCACCAAGACGCGGAAGGTGTTGACGCCTTCAACTTCGACACATCTGGCTTTCTGGAAGGCGAGATTGGTGCAGATTAGCCAAAGATAACCTCACCCGTACCATCATCAATTCCAGGCGTTTTTCCAGCATACCGACGGCGTTTCATTGGATCATACCATCTCAGCTTCTGGCGTGTGCGTTCACTGTTCATGCGAAAGGAGTCGTACTCAAGTTTCAAACGATTAGAAAGAGCAATTTTCAACCCCACCAAAATTCCTTTGCTGCATACACTTTGTTTTGTTCGCAATTTTTGGATAGGGCCATTCGCGTGCTAATTTCCGCGCCATCTCATGTTTTATGCTTGATTGTTGCAATGATCGCACCTAATACCTGTTTACCTCTGCCTCGCAGTGCGCTCGGCTTCAAGGCGACAGGCGGAATTGGAGTCCCGGTCTTCACGCGCCTTTTGTCTGTTTTATTGTCATGCGATACTTGAAAGGGGTTGGAGCATGGAGGAAATCCTGTGTATTTATCATCGACGCAGAGCGGGTTTATAAGGGGATGAGGACGGTTCAATGGAGCATGATTACACGTTACACTATCGACTGTGAGAGTGTTTGATTATCCATTTCAAGTTTATCTCATTTTCCCGTGAAGCTGTTGACTTCGAGGCAAGTTGAAATGCGGTCGCGTGATTTTTGCCGCTATTCACCCCTTACCGCTTAGCGGCTGCACATTGCTTATATCTACGGTCTGGAATATTCTTACTTCTCTTCACTCTTCCTCTTTCCCTTACTCAAAAAGCAACCACCCACTTTTCAGCCATATTATATATCAGACGCCTTAAACCACCACCCTTTCTTGTCGCTAGACCATCCCTGCCGCACTAATATACTTTTACCTTTCCGTCTGCAGCTCGGAGTTATACTACCCCTATTCGTCCGGTCGACGTTTGGTGTTCGTCGCTGCGCCGAACGCCATCCGCTTATTCTCTATTAACTGAACAACACATATATTATTAATTCACATCGTCGCCGTCATCATGCCTGGAACAATACTAGAAGATGCGAAGGCGCTCATCACTGAGCCTGTTAGTCCCCAGGATCTCGACGTGCCATTCCGAAATCCCACTATTGTTCATATTCGCACTTCCAAGATGAAAACAATGAGAAATCTCACGATCACTACGGGAATCTACAAGCAGCCTCGTGAAGGGCGCATCTATTGTACCTCAACTGGTCTCGAGAGCGACGAACACGATCTCACTTTTCATGGTGGGGTCGATAAAGCAGTCCATCAATACTGCCCTTCCCACTACTCTTCTTGGGCTGCTGATTTCCCAGACCAAAGAGATGCTTTCGAGGTCGGTGGTTTTGGCGAGAACTTGGTGTGCTCTGGTGGCATGAATGAGCGGAATGTCTGTATTGGCGACATCTACCGCGTTGGCGATGAGCGTGATGGAACAGTGTTACAGGTTAGCCTGCCGAGACAACCATGCTTTAAACTCAACCACCGCTTTGGAATCAAGAATTTCGCGGCCCAGACTTGGAAGAAGAGCCGTACTGGTTGGTACTATCGTGTACTTCATGAAGGGTGGATGCAGGCGGGCGACCAGATAGTGCTTTTGGAAAGGAAGCATCCACAGTGGACAATCGAGCGGGTTCAAGAATATCTGCATCGAGACAAGACGAATTTAGAGAAACTAGAGGAGCTGGAAAATATAAATGAATTTGGAAAAGAGTGTAAAACTGCGTTTACAAATTTGGTTGCAAATGCCAAGGCTGCCAGGGATGGCACAAATAAGAAGGAGCCAGAAAATTGGGAGGAATTCGATGTCGTGGAAAAGAAGATGCATGGTAACAAGGTAGCCGCGTTTGTCTTCCAAAAGGCTGGAGAGGGTGAAGAGATTGATCCCGGCAGCTTTGTAAGATTGAAACTCCCGAACGGCCTGGTTCGATCATATTCCGTCGTCGGAGGTAACACACATCGTTTCCAACTCGGCATCACCCTTGACGCAAACAGTCGTGGTGGTTCCGAGTATCTACATCATAACGTGCACCAAGGAGATAAAATCCTTGTCGGGAAGATAACCTCGAGCGTACCATTCAAAGGGCAAGCATCAGACCACATATTTATAGCTGCTGGAATCGGCATAACCGCATTTCTCTCCCACATGGATGTCTATACCCAAATCAACTACAACTGGAAGCTGCACTACGCCGTCAGATCCACTGAGGATACCCCTTTCAAAGATCTTCTAGACAAATTTGGGGACAGAGTGGTGATATATAACAAAGAGAAAGAGGAGAGGATGGATGTCCTACGTATCTTGCAGGGTCGCAATTGGAATGGCTTTGTCTATGTTTGTGGACCCCAGCGATTGATCGATGATTGTGTACGCTCTTCAAATGTGTGCGGCATGAGAGAGGATGAGATCCACTATGAGGCATTCCAAATAGCTACTGATGGTGATCCATTCACAGTTGAATTGAAACTGTCTAAGAAGACTTTGGATGTGCCGGCTGATAAGACACTATTGCAAGTTATGAGGGAGGCGGGTTTGGAAGTGGATTCTAGTTGCGAGGCTGGAAACTGCGGGACGTGTCGTGTGGATGTGTGTAGTGGGCAAGTGGAGCATCGTGGAAGCGCTTTGAGCGAGGAGGACAAAAAGGAAGCGATGCTGAGCTGTGTCTCTCGAGGTATTAAACATATTGTGATCGATTTCTGAGCATGGATATACTGGGCGATACTTACAGTCTGCCGCAGTGCGATACTTATGGTTATTGAAAGGGAGTTCTGCTTATTAATAATCTACAGTTAGTAGAACTCGTAAAGCACCCGGTGCGCAAGCTACTCTTTCAAACTTAAGGAGACGATTGATGAACACTTTTGGCCGGTCAAGCAGTGAGGGAGCTCTTGATAATCTCTGCAAGCTGTTTGATTAGACAAGCTCGAACGACCAATCACAAGACTTCAAGAACGCAAAATAGGCCTTGTATTGACTTGTCAAGAGCTTCTTCGGAGGCTGGAGAATGCCAAGGGCTTGAGACTGTGATGGCAATATCGACTTCTCGGTGCCTCAGCTTGAGAATGAAAATAGATTGAAATTCAATCCCACTAATGCATTTCTGGAACTACCATCAATGTTTGCATAAACAACGGAGAATTGAGTATAGAGCGGACACAATGTACCGGCCCAGAGCCATATCAAGTCTCCAGGTACAGCGCCGCTAAAATGACTTCAAAATAGCTGCCAAGTGGAAGTCTTGTTACAAGTTCAATATATCACCAACACGCACACATATATATCTTCCAAAGAAAGTAGGAACCATCTTTCTGATGCAGATGTAGCTATCGAAAGGTTCGATTGAGTTATTCCATTATGCTCAGATTTCGTACCCTAGACACCTATGCAGATATGACGGAGAGCCAAAGTGGGTGTGTACAAATGCCCATGCCCAGATACCAGCAAACACCACCTGCCACCATCCTCCACTCGAACCAGGTAGCGAGTCGTCTATTTCTCCTTCTTCTTGGTGGCACCCTTGACCTTCGCTGTACCTCGGAGAGTCTTTTGTCTGTTCTTGCGTTGTTTACCTAAATTCCGTCAGGTCAGTAATGAGTCCACAGCGAGATACCCTGTAATGCATGCCCGGCTTTACGTACGCTGTTGTCTGCTAGGCTTCTCAATCTTTGATGCAACTCCAATGCGAACCAATCTGTAGTGGGGCTCAAACTTCTTCAATGCTTCGGGCGAGTCGTAGATGAGAGCGAAGCCAGTGGTCTTTCCGCCACCGAATTGAGTTTGGAGACCGAAAACGTTGACCTGCTCCTTGTTGGCCTTGTAGAGTTCGGCGAGCTTGGATCGGAGATCTTCCTTGGAGATGTTGGCACGGTTGGGATGGAGGATGTCCCTGCGGGCTTATCAGAATCTAGTTCCTCCATTCATGTACTTCTTCGGGGACGGTGTTCAACGATATAGAAGGGCCAACTTACACCACCATTTGCTTCCGGCCGAGGAGGGGGTTGCGGATGAATTTGCGCGTGCGCAGCGTGACAGGTTGCTCACGGTCCGCCATCTTGATGGGTGTAGAGAGGTGATCGAACCGAAAGTCTGCCTTCGATGTGTATATCGAGACAGTTATCGGAGTGGAGGAGGTCGGTCGATGGAGGTCGCTGTCGATGGAAATTGAAATCGAAGCCGTGAGTCTCAATATCTCGACGCGCTAATATGAGTTAGGGTGATTAAGCGAGTTGGGCCAAAAAAAAATACGGAAGAAGAGGGCGAGAACCCTACATAATGAGTGCCTTTTTGCCCGAATTTATGCCTCACATTTGTGGCAATGGTGCCTGAGGCTCTCGCGCATCTTGTGTAGTGTACAGTACAAGCACGTATGACCTGAATTGCAGCACTACATCTCCACAGCCGTTGTACCAAAGTATGCATCAGCTTGACTTGTGATAGGTGCGATGGAAAGTCAATTATCACGAAGTGCGCGGTGGCAGCTTGATCGGTTCGCCCGTCAGTATTCTCAACTGGAGAGCGACCTTGACTTCCCACCGGAGAGCTGTCTGCGAAACCATGCCTTCCAGCAGGCCCTAGAAGCCAATTTGTTCAAAGTTGCTCCTGACCGTGCACCTCCTCAAAGATATCAACTACGGGTCTTAAAGATCCTCGTCGAGAAGATTGAGCAAAGTGTTCAAGACTGGGACGTGCAAGTATGCCATCTAATTTCATACTTGCACTAAAGCAAGTGGAAGAACGCCTTTTCTCTTATACTTCTGACCATTTTCCTTTTCCAGGCCGTATCTGATGACCTTATGGGCCACCTTTCTACTCTGTTTTCCTCATCTGTCCCCACAGAAGCAACTGCAGCACAGCACAAGTCGTGCGTAACTTACACTCTTTCGTCTCTTGGTTCTGAGGATCATGAACCCCCTTTGGTCTCTCTCCTTGAATCTAGAAATTTGATAGCTGCGGCAGGCACTACAGGCCTTCGGACATGGGAGGCTGCTCTCCATCTGGGCGAATACCTTTGTACAGTCTCACCAAGTCTCGTTCAGGGGCGATCAATCCTCGAGCTAGGCGCCGGAACGGGATATATATCCATCCTCTGTGCGAAGTATTTGCACGCTTCCCACGTGGCGGCAACAGATGGTTCCTACGACGTTGTTGCTGGCCTAGCGAATAACTTCGATCTGAACGGCCTTCACGGTAAATCAAATATTCACGCACATGTGTTAAAATGGGGCGAGGCCCTGATAGATGCAAGGCTTCCGGAATCGGACGACAATGAAACCATTGATCTTGTCTTTGGAGCCGACGTTACTTACGACGAAACGGCCATTTCGGCATTAATATCTACATTTGAAGGCCTTCTCACCAAGTACCCCAATGTCAAAATTATCACTGCCGCAACATTGCGCAACTTGAAGACGTTTGATTTCTTCAAGGAGGCCTGTCGACAGAGAGATTATAATTTCGAGGAAATCGATTTCAATATCAAGACAGGAAAGTTACAAATGGGCCCGTTCTACCCTGATAAGGTCCCAATTCGGATATGCCTTATTACGAGACTTTGAATGGCTCTACCGGATTTTACACCGGAGTTCAGGCGTCCGGGATCATCTTCACCTTCTCGAATTAGAGTTCTATACAATCGTTGTGGAGTATCCCAGGCACAAGGCGTATAACCTGCTTCAACTAGTGCACGACAAAACTAATAAGAAAATGATATTAGACCAACAATAAATAAATCGTTATTATTCTCAATGTCTCGCAAGTCCAAAAATTAGTCTGTAATCCAGCTACAGGCCAATCCTTTAACACATCGAGTACCCATATTTACGTTATTTTCCTGTATCCGCTCTGGCAGACCCATAAGTCCAATGCAGATGCCATCAAATCGTAAGCGCATATATCATGTCTCATGTCACATTACATAGAGAATCCTTCCTAAACACTTAGCGCTCAGTGCCCTGTGAACGCCTTAAGTCCTTTTTCCGTACCCACGGCCCAGAAGATCCAAGGCCGCCCATATTTAACAAATATCTTTCTATAATAACAAGCCCGCGACAACCATGGCGCCAGCAGCCAGACCAGCCATCTTCCGGTTTGCGACTCTCGGTGCAGCAGCGATCTCATCGCCGCCCGGCTCGACCGGTTCGCGCCAGCCGCAATGGGTTTGAGTAGCGATGGTGATGCAAGTCCAGAAAGTGGTTAAGTGCCATTTCTCCTGCAGCGCCCAAGTCACATCGTTTGGCGATGGAGGAGGAGTTGTTTCCGGCGCTTGTACAGAAGTTATAAATGAGGATATGCTCAAGGTGGAGGATGATGAGGCTGACAAGGCTGAAGGCGGGGTTGAGGCTGCGGCGGCGGCGAATGGTAGGTTGATGCCGTGCACAGCAGAGAAGACGAGGAAGAGGTAGAATGCCAACGGTAGGGGGATCGTCCTCATCGCGACAACCGTCGAGAATGTTCTCGGCCTTCGAGAAAGGAAAATGGAAAGAAAGATTGAGCGGAGAGGGGATCTCGGCGGCTTTTGGAGGCACCAATTTCTCTTGGTTGTTGCTGCACGTGCGTTTCTCGGATTGGCGGCACAATATATTCAGTATTTGTTCACGAGACCTGTCTTCGGATGCTTATTCTTCAAATCTTATGGAATCGATGCAGTAGAAGAAGGTCTCTGTTATTATACGGTCATGTATGAATAGCTAGCTACTCTAGTGCAAGAATCATGGAAAATGATGAGGTATGTTCTGTCCAGGAGAGAATAGCCTCAGGGTTTGTCGCCAGCGAATCATCGGCAATGAATCAAAGCTTCATGAAACAGTACAAGACGAGTGGATGAGCCACGACTCTGACAACCTGGAAATATCTTGGCGAATCTATCATGGTTCATTTTCTGATCGAATTTGAAATGTATTGTGGTGAGGGCAAGGGGAATGATGATACATACGGCACAGGTTCGTAACCAGTAAATTACAGGTAGCAGCCACTGGTCAGGCGTATAGGATTGGAATTAAACGTTCATTATCTCAAGTAGGAGCAACATCTCTCAGGGGTATCTTTTCATGCGTTTGGTCACTAACTTAGTACGGGCTAACTACTGTCCACGATAAAATCGGTATTTGACAAGAATCCTCAACTCGTGAACTCGTGATCACTAGGTATCCTTCACACCTATCACGAGCCATTGTATGACATGGGTAGAGTACCACGCATTTAAACTTAAGCGACGGCCTTCTTCCTAGTGCTTCGCAGATTCGACGATGCTTGGGATGAGGACCTTAATCTTTTC
This sequence comes from Oidiodendron maius Zn, assembly GCA_000827325.1. Taxonomy (NCBI): domain Eukaryota; kingdom Fungi; phylum Ascomycota; class Leotiomycetes; family Myxotrichaceae; genus Oidiodendron; species Oidiodendron maius. The sequence goes on along the minus strand of KN832871.1, from coordinate 611,659 downwards.
CCACGTCTAGGAGTTTCTGTCTGGCTGGGTTTCGTCTTCACCCGCCCCGCTGCTTTTCCATCATCGCCATCTCTATAATCGTCATCGTCATTATCAGCGATCTTATATCTCCTAAACGCAGGCATGAAGGCATTGAATTCTTGCTCCTCTTCGACATCACTAGACAAGGTCAGGTCCAGAATCTGTGAGCCTTTAGGGACAGTAAACTTGGTTGGTTGACTCTTGACAGCGGGACTTTGAGAGCTTCGTGCCACAGAGCTGCGAGTTTTCCCGTTGTGTTGCGACTTAGCATGTCGTGGTATTTTCGTGCTATTCTGAGGCAATTTAGGCATAAAACTTCTGGGTCCTGGTGTAGTTGCGTCGGACGACGCAACTGCACAGTCTTCTTGGTCTTCTTCAATCTGGCGTGCCGGAAATACGGGAGTCCGCTCCTCCGCTGCTACATCGCGCTGTGACAAGACCACTTCCAGTGGTGGGAAATCATCTGAAGAAGGCAGGTCGGGTAGAATTTCCTTTCCTTTTGCCCCCGCTGAGCCACTGCTAACTGGCTGACTCGGGAGCTCTGGCTCGATATCAGTTACGACATAATCCGCTTGCTGCCTATCGATGTCGTGATTTGGCAACGATGCTTCTGTTGACGCTTTGAGAAGTCCACCATCCACTACTGTACTATCATCAAAAAGAGGATCAGGTTGACGACCATGATCACTGATTTGACTGATAAAGGATGAGCCAACAGTAAGTTTCGGGTACTGAACACTTCCGTTAATATCCTGCCCATTAACAGCGTCTGGTCCACCTTGTGTTGAAACTTCTTGTCCCTCTTTGGTGACAACAGCTGTGCTAGCAGGTGGATTGTTGCTAGTTACACGGGACAGTTGCTCCCACAGGAGGTTTGCCTTTTGAATTGGCTGAGCCATATGAAGTTTCCTTTTGAGCCGGCGTTTAGATGGTATTTCAGGTAGAAAGGAAGGACCAATTATTTCCCAGCTTCCTCCATCATCGTCTTCGGATATGTCCTGGTCTATCTCTTCCTGCTGCATTTTAGCAGGTAAAGCAATAGGTTCGTCGAAAGAGATAGTTTGCCAGCTCGACTGCGATGGAGCAGAAGAGGTTGAAACTTGCTGGGACAGGTCTTTAGCTGAACCAACGTCTTGTTCCTTCTGTGTAATTGGCGAGCTTGAACCAAAGCCATTAAATTTCGGAGAGGACAGAGTGTGGCTTTCCATTTCTGTCATGTCTTTCATGAGCCTCTCAAAGATAGCAGCATCCCCAGGAGACTTCATCCCATTCAGACGGATATCTCTTCCGATCGACGACGGAATACTTGATCGAAAGCCAGCCTCCCTCATCATAATCGATATCTCTTGCCTGGCTTCATCTGATATTGTCTCTGCAACCTTGGCCAAAGATGTACCAGCAATATTACTGTTGTCATTGCTAGCAGCCTTTTCTATAGAGTTGGCCAGTGTTACTCGCTGCCCAAATCCTTGCTCTCGTAATTCAGCATTATCTTGAGTATAATGAGATTCTGGACTATGGATATCGGATACTTGGCCCAAAGTGATAGGATCATTCTCCGGTTGGTGGGCATGTTGAGCAGTTACATAGGACTCTGGGACTTCTGAGTTCAAGGGTGTCTCTGTGACATGGGAGAATTGCTCATTTGCAGGCCCCTTTTTTACTCGTGACGTATTTGAATTGTCAGAATTCGCGTCAGACCAGGCTTGTGCTGCAATATCTTTGGCAGCGTCGATAATTAAACTGTCTGGAGCATTCTGAACAATTTTAGGCTCAATCAGTTCACTGAACTGTAGATTAAGCATCCCATCATCTTCTTGTTCTTCTTCATCATCCTCTACTGGTATATCAAACCGCCCATATATCCTGTCGCCAGTTTCTTCATCATAGTATTTTTGAGGTTGTCTTCGGTCTCGCAAGGCAAGAGTGAGATGAAGTTCGCCATTGTCTGGATTGGCGATGACGATTGCAGTTCGATACGGTGATATTTGCGGCTGCCATTTGGTTTCCTCAGACATGATGAGTTGCTTGAATGCAATAGTCATACCGGTCATTACCTCATCGGCATTTAGATTGGGGAGTGTTGAAGGGTCTTTAGGAAGAGGGGCCAAATCTGCTGGCTCTTGACTTCCGTTAGCAGATTCATCGTAGTTCAGCCCTTCTAAATATTGGGAGCTAGTCTCGTCTCGAGTCTTATTATCGGGCAGTTCAGAATCCTTGGCAGTCTCGTCATAATCAATAACTGTGGAGTCTTGGTAGCTGGTTTCGTACGAATCATCAAGATACTCTTGTTCCTCGGCATAGCTATGCTTGGCTTTTCGGAGTTTTTGCCTTTTGAATGGCCGGCTATTCGAATCGTAAAATTTTGGTTCCTCTCTGAGATCCTTCTTCCGCTTCCCACCTGTGTGCCTTGTTTTGAACGATTACCTTGCTGCTGAGGATCCCATCGCTGAACAAATGGGAAAGGCGGTTCACTTAACTCTATATTGTCGTGACAGCACTCAACGGCCCGGTAGAGAATGGACTGCCTCCATGCGTCTGTGTCTTCATCAACATCATCTCTGCTCGGGGCAGGTGCTGACACGTCATGTTTAGGTGCAGCCAGAGGCTTAACGCCTTTCATAATGTCATTGCGGAGCTTGTCCTCGTCTTCTTTGGTTTTTGGGTTCTTAATCCCCAACGCTCCAAAGAGAAGTCGACGGCCAGCACCCAGATCCAACTTCATTCGGCGTGTGGGGAGAGTGGTATCGTTGCCTGACTCTACAGGCACTGATTGAATTGAATGGGTCGAAATATCACCGTCTATCTCCATCTGATTCAAACTATCATGGCTTTGAATACCTGTCACTTTAGTGTTTGCCACTGATTGGGATTTGGGAGACTCTCTAAGAGAATCAGGACCGACTTCAATACCACCAGACTCCAAGGAGTTAAGCAGATTTTGTCTTCGCGTCAGAAACTCACTGCTCATCACTGATAACGAGGCCGCCCGAATAGCACCCAGAGCAGCCAAAGCTTCTTCCCTAGTCGTGTTGGAATCTGTAGAAAGTTTATTGTATTCGGCTGCCGTTGTGTCAGCAGGCAGAATCCCTTTCTCCTTCAACTTCTTAAGAGCAATCGCATTTCTTCGTCTAATATTTCTTGCTTTGGTCTGCTTTCTACCTTCCCCTGGCTGCACTGATTTCTGGTTATTAGGTACCGAACTTGGCGCCGGATCCTTGGCTGACACCTTCTGCTGCCCCGGGATTAGCTTGCTAGACCTCTCCTCAGGTGCTGAGTTATCGTCACTGGAATCGCCACTCTCTTCATCATTGCCGCTCCCATCGATATCTGACCCTGTTTCAGATGTTTCAGATGTTTCTTCATTGTCTGATTCTACATCGCTCGACGAAATATCGCTTCTGCTACTCTCATATTTACTCTCCTCCTCACTAGTATCTATTTGTGGGTCCTTATGCATAATAGATGTCGAAGTAAGCTCATCGGCCGGACTATCTTCCGCAAATCGAACGCTTTTATTGCTGGCTACTCGTCCTTTAGTGGTGGAGCCTTCACGTTGTGTAGAGGTCTTGAATAGTTCCGTCATATGTGACAGAACCGTTCCAGATGCGATGGAGCCTTTGGGAAGGCCATTTTGATCGTAATAACCTAGTAACGGACTTGTGGTCTCATCGAGCGCTAGATCCTGATCATCCAATGTCTCTGACTCCGTTGAAGATAAGTTGTTCATTTTTGAACGAGTTTTGCGGACCGTGATTCCTCTCCGCATAGGCTCAGCAATTGCGCTCTTTGGCTTAGAAGGCCGAAATCCTCGAGCCATCGCATCATATGCATCATTCAGATTTCCATTCGACGCATCCAATACGTTTTTGCAAATGGTGATAGGCGACGTAGGAAATGCGGCGTGTAACTCGTGCAACGAAGCCTTAGGCGACTTGGGCAGGTCATTATGTGGTGAGCCAATCTCCACATCATCAAGGCTTCGTATCTCGAGCTGATTGCAATCTTCGTCGTCCTCTATATCTTCCTCCCTATCTGATTCGGCTTCACGGTCCACTTCGTAGTCATCACTGCTATCGCCATCATTATCGTCTTCATCATCTTCGCCAGGAGCAAAATCCTCATCATCTTCGGATTCCTCATCTCCAAACTGAGCATCAAGGAGTAGCTGCTGGTTGCTCTCCGCGCGGTAATCCGAATCATCTACTTTCAGTCGCTGTCGCCATTCTTGTGCCGCTATACCCTCGTCAATTTCATCGCCATTCCCCATGTCATCATCAGCCAGTCTCTGCCTCTTGCGGGGAGGGATTTTGACGGCCGGTCGATCGACTGGTTTTTTTAGCAGCGGTCTTCCAAATGCAAGCCCATCCATTAAGTGTTTTCCATCCGATGAGATCTGACGTCTTCCAGAGATCCTGCGCACCTTTAAGTCGTGGGCAAGGAGGGGGCGAATACTGTAGGGATAGGTTAGCATTAGGATGGAGCTGGTCTCTTCAAGGGACAGAATAACGCACATGACTTCCTCATCCTCTCTCATAACTGTCTCAACCTGCTGGTAATGCAAGCATTCAAAGTTGAGGCCAAACTGGCCTGGCAACTCTACCACATAGTCCTCCAAGCCCCATTCCCCAGACTCCAATGGTATAACTTCACTAACCTGCTCAAGGAGTTGGGCAATAGTGAACTCGCGCGGAACATTCCAAACCACTGGCATTAAGGGCAGGTCATTGCGCTTAACGATTAGTCGGAGCCTCATTATGGAAGAGGTGGGGTGTCCCTGTCCCTTGTGAGAGTAAATCCAGTACTTAAAGCTTTATCTACCGCGCCTGGATTATGGTGCTCGAAATCTCGCGCGTGCGCTAAACCACTTTAGGGGCTCTATCTTTTCTATATCCGAGCCGAGGTTTGTGCTGTATATAATCCAGCTGTAGCCCTCCCCTCATTGAATATAGCCATCCACCTAGATTCAATTCCCATCGCCATGTCACAAGAAGACTATCCAGTCAACTTCGTTTTAAATAGTATAGAAGCCACAATGCCTCGCTCCAAGGCCCAACCCAAAGTTCTGTAAGTTGTAGAGTGATTACACAAAACCAACTTCCGCCCTCGGCTAACGGTACCAAATAGACTTTTTGATATCGGAGGTGTCTGTGTCAGTACAGCTCTTGTTTTCTATGCATCTTTTTCTTTGGAGACACATTCTAGAAAATTTCGTGTTCATTCTGTCTAATATTAGTATTAATGCAAAATATCCGAGTTTCTGATCATTTCTCATCCCTGTACTCTTGCTTATCTCTTGCTAGTCAGTTATGTCTTAAAGTTAATGGCATTAGATATTGGAGAGTGCAGAGACGCCCGGAATATTTAGTAGTACTTTGTTCCTCAAATTGACTATTTGATACCTCCAAAGACATTGGCTCTAGTTAGTCTTGTGGTGGCATCCTTTTAGATGTACGGTTCGAGTGTATTCTTGTGCCAAGCGTCATCCTTCAGCCAGCAGATATAACAGTTGATGCACTATCTTCGCTTTCAACCCCTCATTGCCAGACCATTGGCATCTACACCCCAGATCATTACCATCTCTAACATGCACCAGGTCGTGTCTCCCTTCCAAGCTATCCTAGACTACGAACTCGACCACAATATCCCACCAGGCTGGGTCAATGCCTGCATCTCTTATAGGAAGCCATACGGGTACTGGCATCGCCTCGAGCGAGGTGAGGTACTCCTAAGCGATGCCTGGTTCGACGGCTTCTCCTCAGACTTCAACGCCCCCGAATTCTGGGAATCCTTCTATGCTAAAGCCCATGCTAAAGATCCTAACCTCCCATCTGCACTGCCCCCACTGCCGAAAATAGATGGCGTGAAGCTCTTCTGGACCATGATGAGCATGGCGAGGACCCACGATCCGTGGATGTTTCCCGCGCTTCAAAAGCTTAAGGCTAGCGGCAAATATATTCTGGCGGCGTTGTCGAATACAGTGATATATCCGCCTGGACACCCCCTGACCAACGCACATGATGAGCTGCGAACTGTGTTCGATGTATTCATCTCTTCTGCTCACGTCGGCATGCGGAAGCCTGATCCCATCATATACGAGTATGCGGTGCGAGAGTTAGATCAGTTCGCGAGAGAGAATTCCGGGACAACAGGCCGAAATACGCAAGGCTGGGAGAATGGGGTGGAGGCGAATGAGATTGTGTTTTTAGATGATATCGGGGAGAATTTGAAGGCTGCGAAGAACATGGGCTTTAGAACTATTAGGGTCGAGCTGGGAAAGGCGTTTGAGGCTGTGGATCAGCTAGAGGACTTGACTGGACTGGAGCTGACCGGTACTCATCCTCGGGTTCCGGCTAGACCGAATAACAAAGCTAGATTATAGAAATGAGGGACTGGGCAGAATGCCACGCGAGGATCTCCTCTGTCGGCTGTAAATTATTTATGGCCATTCTATTATGACAGTCATTCTACAATCATTAACTCATGAGTGTAATCTTTAAACAATGTAAGTCCTCAAATACCTGCCAGAGAAAGCAGTAGATACTCATTCCGCCTCTTTTACCACCGTCCCTTGAATCAGGCTTTCCAACTCCCATGGGCTCAACGTACTCCGTCTCCTGCTTGCTCTCCCGCCCTGCCGAATTGGGGCCTTCCTTTTTCTCGTCTCTTGGCCGCGATTCACGTCTTCCTGAACATCTCGTTCCGCCTTGGATGGTTCCTTCTCACCACCTTCTTTGAGGGACGGCTGCAGTATCAGGACATCCGCGTTCGAGGCGCTCTTCATTCGAGCTGCTTTGAGCTTGGCTCTCACCCTTGCTGCATCAGCTTCTCGTTCTGTTGCAGCTAATTTAGCCGCAATAGATGCCATGGTAAGCGGGCTTTGTTGTGGAAGCGCCTCTTTCGGTCTCGGGAGTTTGCTCCCAGTGTCTTTCGGAGTTGGAGTGGATCTGCCAGCAGTAGCGGGATATAAAAGTTTCTTATGTGAGGGCGGTATTTGTGTATTAGATGGCTCGACCAAGACCACTTCATCTTCTGAGGGGACTGGGGCCTGGATCTCTTCCGGTTGATGATGAGGATGCGGCGACGGCTTGGGCTTCCGCGGCGACGAGGTGTTGAGTTGAAGGAGTGCATACGTATCTTCCTCGGCAACTGCCATGAATTGATCACTTGGTTCATGGCTTACACCTCGGTTTCCTTTCGTTGTTTCCCTCAGAGGAGAGAGCTGAGGTGGCGGACCTGGAGATGCAGATGAAATCGTGTTGAATGAGACCTCTTGAGGCTGCTCCTGAGCCACACCTTCAGACGGCTCTTCAAGGTCATCCATTAGACTTGAGTCGGAATCATCGGATTCAGCATCCAGATCCTGCTCTTCAGGAGCGTGGACATCCGTAGTGTCCATCGCATCGATATCCGCTTGAGTGTCTCCTTCCACATCTTCCACCAGCGTTGACAGCTGAAAAGCCTTCGTATTGTCTTCGTCTCTGGATTTAAGGGGACTTAGACGAAGACCCATCTTTAACTCCTCCAGATTAACCGTCTGGCCACTCCTAGCCATTCGCTTTCGCCATCCTTCCATCATCTGTACGGCTTCTCGCCATCTCGACTCCATCTTCTCCCATCCCTCTCTCAATCTTATAATCTCCTCCTCTCTGACCTCCACCTCCTCGAGTGGCACAAACGACGGATTCGTCAACAGCGTCCTCAGATGCTCAATCACGAGATTTAGCTCCGTTGCGAGACTCTCATACCCATTCTCCATCTGTACGACTATTGCATTCTCATGTTCACTCTCCTTCTCATACCCTGAAAGAGTCTTTAGCGTCTCCACCGTCCTCCTGACCAAACCACCCATGTGCTCGTTCTCTTCACTCAAACCCCTGGCCAACTCCGTCAAAAATTCGTTTGTCTCCATCCGTAAATCATACCCTGACTCCTCCGTGCTGAGAGCATTCGCATTATTGCCTTCCGCCCCTATTCCAGCGGTGACGTTGATACTCACAACCCCAACCGTCTTGCCCGTGCCTCTTGCCCTTCCTCCTTCCCCAACGTGCTTCTTCATACTCTCAATCGTACGCTCGCGCTTGCGCACCTCGTTCGCGCACTGCGCCCGCGTCTGCGCCACCAGCATCTTCATCCGGGCCATCTCCTCCTTTAAGCCCCGCGCTGCCTGCTCCGCGCTTCTCAGCTGCTGCCGCATGGAGCGTTCTGTCGCCTCCGCAAGCCCCAGCTTTCTCTGCGCTTCGGCGTATTTGGCCTGTAGTCGTTCGAAATCTGTTGTTTGCCGTAGTGCATCAGCGCGTAGGCCGCGGATTGTTTGGGAGAGCGTTTCACGCTGCGTTGCGTCTCTCTGGGAAGTATGTTAGATTCTTTATGCCTACACCTGGGCATTTTGGAACGGGGCGCACATCTCGTCGCAAGATCAGATCGTTCACCACGCTTATAACTCTTCCCATTGTGCTATCGACTCCTCCTTCTCCCCTGTCCGGGCGCGCAAACTCAATGCTCTGGCCATTTCGTAAAAGTCCGCGCGAAAGAAGCTGGTTGTTTATGTAGAGGGACGCGGTTTTCAAACTGTCGGACTCCATTGAGCCCTTGTAATAGGTAAGAGTAGGGAGATGATAGCTCCCGTATTTACATGCATAAATTTAGCAGTTAGAGTCCTGTTGGGATTTTGACGATTTTCGTTCTCCTTTGTTAGAAAGAACCTCGTTGCCATGTTCCGCTCCAAAATGGGTAAATGTAAACAATGCCGACCCCGGAATCACAGCGGCAGGGGTATCAAAGTCACGTGTCTACAGTATTTAGTGAAATCCAACTCAAGACAGGGAGGGCCGTTTCAAACTGGTTGGGAATATTTGCAAGAATTAAGGATTTGGTCTATATATATATGAGATTTATCTTTAAAAGCTTCTCGGTTTCACAAATCATAAGCCACTGAGAAACTTTTCGCAAGCGGAACTTAAAAGTTAAAATGGATGTCAACATGACAATCCAGGGATCTTTTGTTTCCGTCCCAAGTCCATCGTGAAAGTTGCTTTTGGCATGAAAACATTAATATACATACATCCGTCGACATGCACAACGCTTTAAGCATATATGCTCCAAAACTGTCCCACAAACGCCTCGTCTCGTCAAGGCGCAAGCCACAGCCAGCAGCATCTTGCAACCCGTTCCGCTATCGCGTAGGCGGAGGCGGTTTCTTCTAGTGAACGAAAGGGTATGGCGAAGTTTATGCGAAACAAAAAGCCGTCGCAAGCTATGCTCATCAGAAAAGAAACTAATCACCCCACCCATCTAGACCCCGCGCTTTCATATGTACCCATACCCAAAATGCAGTCATCATTTCTATCATCTCATGCTCGGCGACCCATTGCCGCTGTAGCCCCTGCTGAAGCCATCTCTTGTTTAGCACTCACGCTCCTTGTTACCCTCGGTAGCCCACTGGCTCCAGGGCCAGTCGGAGCGCCTGGACCAGTACTTATGCGTCTGCTTCCAGTTGTGTTGTTTAAGCTAGCGATATTTGACGTTCGACGAGCTGTTGTTGGTGGGTTCTTGATCGGACTGGCCCCTGTTGCCTCCCTTGGCCTAACTGCCGTGCCGTTCTTGAAGCTAGTTGCCGGTGGCTCGGGAAGAGGTCTGTTAGAAGTAGCCAGTGTGGCGATGGCGTGATGTCTCTTTGTAGGCGACTCTGTTCGAGGGTAATGTGCACGGATAGGGGCCATAGACGACTTTTGTCCGGTAATAAATTCGTGCCTGATAGCGTCTTCCGGTTTCAGGCGTCTATCAGGGTCCCAGCGCATACAACGCGTCAAAAAGTCAAGGAATGGTTCATCATCACATTTGAGAACCTGCTGAAGGCTCTTGGAGGACGGCCGGCGCCGGCGACCCTTGGAAGACACGGTTAGTCGCGGCTTTCCAAGAGAGTCAAAAAAGAGTTTCTTGCGGGAGCTCTTCTCGATTAAATGCTTTTCAGGCGGACCAAATACTTCCATAATGCAGGCAAGCTGCTCCTGCTCATTTTCACCAGGGAATATCGGAACCCCGGTATATAGCTCTGCCAAGATACAGCCGAGGCTCCACATATCAATTGGCAGCCCATAAGTCATACCGAGTATAACCTCTGGGGAGCGGTAGAATCGGGATTGAATGTAGGTATAAACTTTCTCGTTTTCAAAACAGCTAGAGCCGAAGTCGATGACTTTGATCTCCGAGTGCAAAGGGTGGGCCAGGAGGACGTTCTCGGGTTTGAGATCGCAGTGTATCACTTTGTGTTGTTTCAGAAGCACCAGGCTGTTCAGAAGCTGCTTGGTAAATCGTCGGACGATCTTCAACGAAAATCCGCGAAAGGCGTTCGATTTGATGAATTCGTAAAGGTTCATATCTAGAAGTTCTGTAGATATGCAAAGATGTCCGCGGAAATAGAAGCTCTGAGTGAAATTGACCATGCTGTGCTTATTCTGAGGGTCCTAAGAACGGTTAGATGCGCAATGTGAGACTGAGACTGCACGTACCCATTCGCGTAGCTTCTTCAAAATATTAACCTCTACTAACGCCTGTTGGTGGAACCGTTTCTTGTTGCGAATGATCTTCACCGCAACCAATCCACCGGTTTTGTGGTCAATGCATCGTACTACTTGACCAAAGCTGCCCTTTCCAAGCACATCAACCACTTCATATCGATATAATAGATGATCTCCGTACACAATTGAATAGTCTCCTCGCTCGTCGTCAAAGCCAAAATTAACTGCTGTTGCGGTTAATTCCCCGACATGTTTCTGAGCATTGTTAGTTCCACAGAAGTAGATGTCTTTGTAATCGACAATCTCCCCCCGTTCGTATATATTCAAACTGGCCATTTGGAGTGCCTGCTGTGGCGAGACGCGTTCCTTAGGTGTGGCACGCTTCCGAAGAGCATCTAACTGCTTAGCAGCAGACTCAGTCTCTTTCCGTTTAGACCCGAGCTTCTTCATCTCTTCTTCAGCCTGCAGGTCATCCTTATCAAGGTCCAGAGCCCAAGGCCGTGTTCTCGCGGTGCTCATAGTACTCATGGAAGGTTTAGAGCCGAGCATCTTCTGCAGGGTGGACGAGGTTGTCCGCGCTGGAGGGGCGGGCTTTTCTGGCTTTGTCTCCGACTGGTCTTTCTTTGGGCTAGAGTTAAGGCCCCAGCTGTCACTTCTTGTTCTGTCATGTCCATTTACTAATGTTAGGCTAGATGCAGAACTCTTTCTTCTCTTCGAATCAAGATAAGTAGTGGATTTGATAGATGGGCTAGGACTTGGCACTGTGTAGCTACTCAGATTGTTCACCGTGGCAGACGCAGGAAGCTTTGGTGGTGGCATGGAGTCATGTTTCGGCGGTGGGGGTGCATACTCTGAGTCACGCTCATTTGCTGCATGGGAGATGCTGAGGTTGTTCTTTGAAGTATTCCTCTTCCAACTGAGACTCAGCTTTCGGCGTATCGAAGAGTTTGAAGACGGCGTCGTAGGCTCCGGGCTTGAGATTTCAGGAGGAGTCTCAATCTTTTGGGGCTTTGTTACTTTCTGGGCACGCGGGCCATTGACCCGGGTAGGCCGGTTTTCTAGTGAGGTATCCATTGTGGTGAAATCCCCACTTGTTTTAGATCTAGGCATATAAGAGTGTTCTCCACTGTGCTTCGGGAGCGAGGACGAGATGAAAGGCGACACTGCCTGCCTCCCAGCGCGATTGGGTATAGGAATTGGTTTTGAAGACTCAGAGCTACTGGCATCTATCTGCGAAGGCGACTCCGAGCGAAGATGGTGAGCGGAGCTACTGCTTCGCAGGTGTTGCGAATTGATATCCGCTTTCTCGTCAGGGCGGTTTCGAGCAAAAAATGAGGCCTTCGAAGCAGTCATTGGGGTACTAGGAGTCGTTGGAACACCACGGCGAGGTGGAGGAGTAGTCTTTCCCTCGGTCACAGCCGGTTCTTGCAAAGCTGCAATTTTAGCAGCGGTTGGAGTGCTCAGAGGGAGCAAATTGAGGGGTGGGAGCCGTAAGGGCTGCAGATTCTTCTTCACAGGCGTAGCATTGTTCTGCTGGTCGACGTCTGAACTTGAGCCCAGGGGAACAAGATGTCGGTGTTTTGAATCTCGATCGGATTTAATAGGCTCTCTGGCAGAGCCTATCCCAGAGAGGCTATTTGTTGACGTGCTATTTATACTGCTCGTATCAAATGGTAAACTCGACTTCCGGCTGCTAAAGATCAACGTTGGCTCAGCAGGTGACTCTTTTGGAGACTCGTATGCTCTAGGGATCGCTGGAACCGGAGGAACATCGTCATCATCATTATTTCCCGCCGCGCTATGTAAGCTTCTAGTTTTCGGGGCAGGCAGTCGAGAGGTGGCTGGTGGGGGTACTCTAGGTTGCAGGGAACCTGTAGAGATACGGACGGCATTATAACTTGCAGTTGATCCAGTTGAGAGACGGGAGCCGAAAGTTAAATTTATAGAAGATGGAGTTGGGGTCTTTCGAGGCAGCGCCGAGGGTGAACGAGACGAAGTTCGAAGCATCGAAGCATCGGGCTGAGTTGTTGGTGGAGTATTCGGTAATGGTGGGGGATTCTTCAACGAAGGCGCATTTTGCAAGACTGATAATCGTTTTGCCCTCCTTGCATCTGTTGGGCTAATGGTCCTTGCACCAAGTCCGGTAGCGTGAGTACTTTGGCTCAATCCATGCACTACAGACATGCGCTTTGCAGAAGAAGATGGTGTATTTACTCTTTGGGTGCTTTGTCTGGGTGTAAATGATGATGACCTACTGTGTTCCGGAGTACTAACGGTCAAGAGCGCTTGTGCCTGTGTCGCTGGCGGTTGGAGAGATTTCGTCTTCGAGGCCCTTGAAGATGTGGGACCCCGAGCTCCCTCGGTATATTTGCCTCCATTCCCAATATTTAGTCGCGTCGATACTGCAGCATCGGACAACCCTTGTGCGGACGAATTCGACGCCAAACTAGGGCGTCGCCTTTGTGTGGGTACGGGTCTCGTGAAATCAGCGTCAATCGAGCCGGCCCCTATCGACCTGCGGGGGCCTTTGAGGGGTCCATTAGCAGCACCAGTGCCAGATACTGGTGGATATTGACTCGGCCTTCGATTCCGCATCGCTAGAGGTGCCGAAGGAGGATCCATAACACCCGAGGCCCCAGATGTAGTGGAAGATATGCTGCTCTGTCGTGTTGACGTACTCTGCCGCCTCACTATGGAGCCTGACCGGATAGGCCGTGGACCAGTCGAGGCTCTAGCCGCTGCTGCAGTCCCTCGCCCTTCGTTTAGTGATGTGTCCATGGCTGCAATTGTCCGCTTGTCTGTTATTATCTTGCTCGCACCGCCCGGGGCAGGAAACTGGCTGTGTAAGTCATTTGACGACGAGATACTGCTTTGCAAGTCATCAAAACTCGGGGAGGGCAGAAAGTCAAACGAGCCGCTCGGATTATCATCTATGCCGCCAAAGGAGAAGAGGCTATGACTGCTAAGGAGGCTCGCGTTGAGGGTCGTGTCTCTTGTTGAGCCGGCACGCGGCCGCGGCGTAGGGTCGTAGTTCTCATGGCTGCCAACATGATTAGTACGAGGTGTGCAGAGTGGGGATGACTGCCACCTGGGATGGGGGACACGAAGGACGCACGACTTGGAGGAGAATTCAGGTCTTGGACCCGATGAAGCCGTCTTTTCTCGAATCATTGAAGCGGTCCAAGACTCCGCTGAGGAGTCTGCTCGAGAGGCTTCCTTAGCTGAAGCTCAGTCCGTCGAAGGGCCGAGTCGGTGGAAGGGCTATCTCATCTCAGGGACGTCCATCGAGGGTCGACACGGTAGGGGAAACAAAGGAGTCCGGGGATCACCACCGGACACTGCAAGAGGGGAGGGCGATGGGAAACTCTGGTTGCTGGGTGTCCAGGCAGGTAGACGAGAGGTCGACTGGATGGTCCCCACGAGAGGACACGAGAGGGCACAGGAAGGCACTGTCGGCCGTGCAATGCTGTAGAACAAGACTCGAGCACGGCTCACGCAACGCACGTCTGGGTGGAAGTTTGGCGGTTGACTTGGAGATGTGCAAGGCCAGGGGCACACTCTAGCGGTCACTGGGCGGGCTGGCCTATGGTAGCAGTCAGAATGGGCAACTCGCAGCACAGGCCTCATGCCCCGTCGCCAATGCTTTTGTTTACGGGGTCGCAATTTAAGAGGGCAATAGTAAAGGTCTATTAAGAGCGTCTGGTTCTCCACGCCGGGGGCAACGTTCTGATACAAATGGCACGCGGTGTCAGTCCGCTCGCAGCGTGCCCATCGCAATTTACGTTGTAGCCCTCCCGTGCTGGGATGAGCTCTTCGGGAGGGAAAGGGGGTTTCTGCGTATGGCCACGTGATGGTCCCGTGATATTATGTCATCCCCAAGGACTATCGCCAGTGGTGGAGTGCTCTTGCAACACTCGAATTTACAGACTGTGCTTTTCAAGTCAACCACATAGCTAAAACTTAGATAGACCGCATAGCTATTGAAATACATCTACATACAATACTAATATCTAATTAAAATTCCAATTTTATGTTGTTTCATAAAGTGATATGTGGCTGATGAAAACTTGGGTGTTGCAAAAGCACTGACCACCACTGGTGTATGACTATCAGCGAGCCGAGGCCGAGGAGTGTCTGATGATGGCATCTGATGCCCAGTGCAGCGATTTTCCTGTCCAACCTGTACAATACACCATCCTGAAGAATAATACTAGCCAGCACGGGCTGGGGTTGAGCGGGTTGAGTAGGTTGAGTGACCGCAGGCGGGACAATCTCGACGTGTCTTTCTCTCCATCTTGTCATTCCACGCCCTCGTGCCTCCCATCATCCCCTCCCAGACATCATCGGTGAGCATGGATGACTTTACAGAAAACTCCTTCGCCAACCGCGGGTCACCCGTACCAGTGATTGCTTTCGGCGACAAAAACTACCTAGATGGGCCAGACGACTCCGACAATGGGACGCCGCCTAGCGACCAAACGCGGGGCGGCGTATTCAAGAAGCATGCTGCGAACTTCAAAGACAGCTTCGCAAAGGGTCATAGAAGATCTACCTCGGGGAGTAGCTTCAGCATGCAGGACCGGTTACTTGAGAGGTACATTATTATCAGTATTGATATTAGAAAATGGGAAGCGCGTACTGACGAATGCAGGTTACTACAACAAGTCATCCCATCTGAAGACCCCTCTTCAAGCAAAGACTACGACTCTCCTAGCGCCGGTCATACTGTGGCCCCTCCCTTTAACTTGACGACCATGTCTGCCAATTTCCGACGCTTCAACTCCCGGATAGGCGTTGTCTTCGTTTTTCAAGTTAAGGTCGCACGTCTCCTGTCATGGAGAAAGTGGTCACATACGCTCTCGCTCCTCGCTGTCTATACCTTCATCTGCCTCGACCCCTACCTCATATTTGTCGTCCCATTTTTGGGCATCCTTCTCGCCCTCCTCATTCCTTCCTTCATAACCCGCCACCCTGCAGCACCCACAACCGTCTCGACCAGCTTCCAATACAGCCCGACCGGCCCGCCTCTCGCTCCTGCTCCTACCGTCAAGCCTGTAAAAGAGCTCTCCCGAGACTTCTTTCGGAATATGCGAGACCTGCAAAACAGTATGGAGGACTTCAGTCGAGTGCACGACCAGCTAATCGCCCTCCTTAACCCTCCAACAAATTTCAGCGACGAGCCCCTGTCCAGTACGGTCTTCCTCTTCTCCTTCATTGCTACTTGCTTCATGTTTGTAGCAAGCCATCTCATTCCCTGGCGCTTTCTCTTCCTCGGCATGGGCTGGGCCGTCATATGCGGAGGACATCCTGCAATCCAAACACAGATGCAGAACACTCACAAGGAGCACGTCGTACCACACGAGGAACAGGCAAAGTCTTGGCTCGACAACTGGATTGCGCAGGACATTATCCTCGACTCAGCGCCTGAGACTCGCGAGGTCGAAATCTTTGAGCTGCAACGTCTTTCCTCGACAGGCGAATGGGAGTCGTGGGTTTTCTCGCCATCGCCTTACGATCCGCTGTCAGCCGCGCGCATCAGGTCCGACCGGCCGCAGGGCACACGCTTCTTCGAGGATGTACAACCGCCTGAGGGCTGGGAGTGGAGCGAGAAGAAGTGGGCGCTCGATCTCTGGAGTCGCGAGTGGGTTGAAGAGAGGATCATCACCGGCGTGGAGATCGAGACCGAGGGCGAGAGATGGGTGTACGATATTCGATATGAAGGGGCGAATGAGACGAGCCCGGAAATAGAGACACCAACTAATGGAGGGAAGGGGATCAAGATGCACTCTCTACCAAGCTGGGAAGAAGGCAGCGATGCCGAAGCTGATCGAGGCCGAAGAGGACAGTGGAGGAGGCGGCGGTGGGTGAGGGTGGTGAAGAGAAAGTGGCAAGACAAAGCGCATCGCTATTCCCATCATCAACATCATCACGACACAAAATCTTGAACCTTGATAGTAGGTTATAAGAATGTTATGCTTTCATACACCTCCATTAAGGTTTCTATACGACAGGCACATTTCCCCAGTGACTTGACCACACTCACCGATATCCAAACCCATATCCTTAAAGGAACGCTGGGGTCATCGCTGTCTTTGCTCCACCGCAATTTTGTAACATTCCCATCTCTGCCGTTATTTGCCAAAGCTCAGGTTTTGAAGACATCGAAGGTAGAAAACACAAAGTTATGGCCATTAGCACAAACGTATCCATCCAGCGCAGCCGAAGGCCTATATGAAGAAGACATCTTGGACGTCGCATAATTTGAAGTTTTCAACTCTATACCAGCTCAGGACGTCGGGTCTTGCTCCGGTTGAGCTCATATCATGGGAATATATATTATCAAAGAATTCGTAGCACCTGAGCCCACATCCCGCACTGAAATTCCCAGAGAAGCATAAAAACGGTCCTCCGAGATAATTCATATGGATGCGCCCCGCAGCCGCTTGGTTGAAAAGGATGTTTTGCTGCGCTGTCTGTGCAAGGGCGATCCGTAATAAACAAGAGAATGATGCCGAATTAGACTCCAATCAACTCAATCGTGTCCCTACTCTAAACTAGTTCTTATTCATCGAAAGTTTAATCACACCTAATTAATATGGCAACAGATCTGCTGAGTTTTTTTTTTAATTTTACTGCTGTGCATTTCCACCCGAACAGTTCCACCAGGTCTTTTCGGATGGAGAGTGTTAATTTGCATAGTACATACTACTTGGCTCTGCTGAGGGTCCCGAGATCCCCCTTATATTTGTTCTACTGCACGTATAAACTTTTTCATTGCTTTGTACTTGAGCAGTATGTCCCTGTAGAGCCTTGAGAGCCCATCTTATCGATATATGGGTTAAGAAATGCACGGCCTCTTGAAATAAACTTTAGCCCAGCCAAAAGTTAACCGCGCCACTTTTGTATCGCTAGAGCAACTACATATCACCACACAGAAGCGTAGTTACTATGCTGTACATCGCAACGTTATGTAATTCCCGTTTTCACCGACTTATGTCCTATGTCCTATGTCCTATGTCTCTTTCCGTCGTGTTTTCACATGCTGACCTTCTCAACCCTCCTCTGACATGCCGAGATCTATTTTCAATCCTCTCAAATAATAACCCACCTTAGCCCCCGTTAAAACCCAGAGCCTTGGAATCCTTAGATAATAGAAAATTCTGGATAAATACTACCCTCAGTATGTTCTCCACTTGTTTTAGAAACGTTTAGCTTCCGTTCCTAGATTATGCCCTGATTTCAACCCCCCCCTCCCTGGGTCCTTCTTCAAAGACGTCAGAGTTATGTAATCCACAACATCTGCCCCATCTGGAAGATCCAAACACAGGATTTTCTCCTGCTTTATACTTGATTGAGTGTAGGTATATATAAAAAGCTAGGAGACAAGCCTCTTTCATTGCACTGAGCGGGGCAATGACGCATGCTTGATTTGGACTCGTACCTGCGTGATAGGCATTGTAATTGCCTAGTCAGGGGTAGCGAGAGGTACGCGAGGAACGGCGACGAGGCTGAGGAGTGCGATGTGCAGCAAAACGAGCTGTCTGTCGCATGACTCTCCCTGAGCTACTTGCAACTTAGCATATCGGAGAATAGGCAGGCACGAAAAAGGCACAAGACGAAAAGGTGGGGAAGTAATTAATTGTATTTTTCATTCTATTATTATTATTCCTATCCTCGACTCGGCATGGGTCAGTCACTACTATTCACTACCCTACTACTCGAGGACAAGCCGGTCCTTGGTAACACCGACAACCCATCTCATCTATTGTGCGTGTGTGTTCGTCTGTGTATGCGCTAGGCAAAGTGTATGCTGTCATGGTATGCCATCGTATCATGGTCTCATACGGGTACAAGATGTGCACCGGTGAACGGAACCCGTGCTGATGGGGGTCACCGGTAGGGAGAATCAGAAGTGTTGGGAATTGCTTGCCGGTCAGGCAAGACGTTCGTGTGTGAACTGTGGTATTCTGGTGAAGAATCAAATCGTGGAAACAGGTCAATCTGGTATGAGCGAAGCACTTAGAGTAGGTAGGCGGCGGCCAAGGCGACAATGGCGAGAGCAGAGCCGGCGCTGTTGGAGATGGCGCCGCCGGTTGGGGGTGGGGAAGTGGGTGACGTGGAACCAGATGGGCCGACGGGGGTGTGAGATATCGTGCCCGATGGAGCAATGCTGGTGCCGTTGCTTGAAGGCGTTGGGTAGGTGCTGACGGTGCTCACTCCGCTGGAGACAGTGCCAGGGCAGTAGGTGACGGTGGTGGTCACGGATGAGGCATTGTAGCTGCTGAGATATTAGTATCCCGGTGTGTGTAGCAGGTCTTTGTTGACGGGTGAAGACTCACTATTGTGCGTTGGCAGCGAGGGCAGAGACTGCAACGACGGCGAGGGTGGCGAACTTCATGGTGCTTAGAACGACTGTAGTACTGTTGGGTCGAACGGGAAGAGGGAACGAATGTATGCGTTGACTTCGAGGTAAAGACAAGCGGCTTCGAGGTCTGAAAGCAGTGTGTGGAAGAGGGTGCGTATGTGTGTACGCAAGCCCGGGTGGGCAGTAGTGGGAGGCGGCCTTATATATCCCTCCCATGCTTCGCATCCCGTCCACGAGTGACATTGTGACATTCCTCGGTCGTGAGGGGAGGGGCGAAAGAAATCCGAGGGCAGGGGACGAGGCTGGCAGGTTGCCTGGGCGAATTGTAGCGTTATGCAAGGTGGCTGAGTGGAACACGAAAGACCTTGGTGCAGCTGTAAGACCGAGGCTGGAGGTACCTCCGACGCCACGCAATTGCTGTTCGATACGAGGTACCTCCGCTGGCGGGTAAGGCTGGAAAGGGCTCCACCGCGATCATCCAGACAGCCGTTCTATTTGCGGCGACCTCCAGGCAGAGTTTTCTTTCGTTCCCTGTCGACTGATGGGCCTTGGCCACTGCGTAGATTATTATTCATTGCCCCGGCCAGCGTAGAGAGGCGTCAGCCCACTACAGCACTCATCCTGTCAGCATTCTTGGTCCCAAGCAGGATCCAGCAAACCTCTGCGTGGGCGAGTCTCTGTCCTGACCCGTCGGCTCTGGGACCGTTCCCAGCACACACACCGTTTCCTCGTTGCCCCGTCACCCTCCAAATACGAGACTGGCTGCCCAGCAACCCAAGCTGGACGCAATATATCTGGTGCTTTGCCTGGGTGATGATGCAGCAACCGTGGTGGGTGTGATTGGGGCGGGTGAATGACGTTGAAGTGCAGGAGTGGAGATCTTTCCACTCTACTCGACGCCGTGGTGGCAGGCGATAAGACAGTTTCCGGTCAAATGCGGGCGATCGTGGCTGGTAAGTAAGGGCCGTGGCTGGTGGCCAGTCAACGGTGTGGCTGGGACGAAAACAACCTTCTATACTACGTACATTTATGTGAGGTGGCGGGGAAGCCGCGAAAACAATCCAGCGCACGTCTCCAACGAGAGCGAGCGTCCCGTTGCCAGAGATGAAACTCGAAGCGTACCGCTCTGCAATTGCTTCGACTTTCCCACCGCTTTCTTTTCCCTATCGCCAACGCGCCGAACCCAACCTCTCTACCGATACACAAGCAACCAGACCACCCTCAAGCCACCTCGTATTCCCACAACCCGCCCCTCTCCCCGCTACACCGACACTGACCTAAGACAGTCATGTATTGTACTGTGCTCACTCATGTACCGTACGGTACTGTCACACCAGACAGCTGCTTCATCTAGAAGGCCGTTTACATACCCCCTCGTAGCAGATCTCTCGATCCCCGTGCAGGTCCCCGCTGTCTGCGCTCCGGCGCTTCTGCGGTGCATGCCCCGCACGCATAAAACTGTGCCTGTTCCTTCACCCTCTCTGGGCCTACCTCACACCTTTCATACGTACTTCTACGGCATTTCTACGTACAAGTACAGTACACGCTTCGCAAGGCCGGGATCCGTGAGGTAAGGTACTCTATCCAGAGCGATACGAACCCCGGGCGGCCAAGGCTTGGCTCGCGATAAGGAATGGATCTTCCAGATATCACAATGCTGCTTGACTGGTCTGAGTAACGTTGTACGGGCTATATCAGGGAAAGCTTCGTGCGTTACGATGCGTCCTGCATTCCCCGGCTCTTGTGGCTCCCAATTCTTCCTGTTGATCGCTGGTTGGCAGGGTCAGAAATGCGACCGGCGTCGGACAGGGTACACGTGACCAGATTATGATACGAAAGCTCTGGTTGCTTGGCTGACGAATGTGTATCCACGTTATCTTGGTGAATTAGGCCAAAATAGATACTTGGCTCGTACTGTGAGTTGCAAGGGAAATCTAGAAGCGGATCCGCTCAGCTCGAGGACGGGAATGCTTCAGCCGCTTGTGTTGGTCTGCCGTATATGGAGGAGACCGTACCTTGTGCCGTATAAACTTTGGCAACCGGAATTGATAAATTCGCCGACTATGGGCGTCTGGTTCAGAACTTCAGTGACATGCCGAAGGGGACTTCTTTATGAGTCAGATCAGTGAGATGGCGATCGAAGTGGAGCACTTCATGACCTGGTTCAGATCTAGGGTCCCTTCCCTACTCCAGGTTTTGATCTGCTCTGTGTACGAGCAACTTCCCTTGCGGGGTAGATTGGCCCGACACCAAAATGCATCACGCCAACTCTCCTGTCAAGACCGACTCAATTGGTCTTCGCTCATGCTTACCCAAAGAACGACTTTGAATGCTAGATTCGATTGGAAACATACTGGATTAGACTACTGTTGTAAGGGGTGTCCAGATATCCAGTATCGTACAATGGATACATCGACAAGACTGCTTTTAGCTTCATCTCAAATCCCTAGCTATGATATCTATCGTTCTTTATCCTTCTGCTCTTCCTGTCCCTCTTATCCAACCTAATCACCACTTTGATCCCCGGACATATTTCCAAGTCCTCCTCTCTATTGCACTGCCAGTAAGTATCTCCTCCGTATTGAGAGCCGCAAGGATATCGTACATGTATAGCCGGTGCACACCACCAAGCAGAAACGCCAGATCTAATCGCATTTGACCCTCTTGCGATTTAACTTGCTCCAACACGCCGCCAAAAGACGATTTCCCTTTAAACATACCCAGAGCACAAATATCGCCTGCAGACTATCTGACCTAGAGCAATGCAAAACAAACTAGGGAAACTACGGTCCAAAAATGATAACCTAATGCGTGGAAATTGGTCGGAAAGGAAGTTGATGCTTAATACTTGGATGAGCGTGGAGATTTGCTCAAACACCAGCTTGAATGCTCTTCTCAGAGCGACGATGAGTGACGGGTACTGGCATCTCCATAGGGGGGGCCGGATACGACTGGTGCTGGTAAGGAACGTAACTATGCCCACTAGCCAGGTCTCCTGGTGACGGAGACGGCCCCGAGCCCTCGGCTTGACTGTCATGGAGAGGTCGCTTCGAGCTAGGGCTCACGACGCCATAGCTTCCACTGTGCAGATCTTCTGACGAGGAAGTAGCAATAGAATTATAGAGTCTGCCGCTGTTATGATTGTATATATCTGATTGCTGATGGCTGGTAGATGCATTCTGAGAACTGCAATTTATGCTTGTTGGTGGCAGAGCCTCTGGGCTGCTTTGCGAAAGCGGGATGTACGGGGAGCTGATACTTCCATTTTCGGACGCTGAGTTGCTGGCTAGGGATTTGCTGCTACTAGTTACGTTGTTGTTCAGGATATCACTATACGGATGCATCCCGCTTAAACCCCGAACAGGTTGACCGTCATCAGAACGAAGAAACGTACGATGTGCCGGCATTGGCAATACCCGATCTGTGCCGTTAATAAGAGCAGGAAGGGAGTTTGACATTCCACTCATAGAGATGCTCTTGGAGTCGGGACTAATGACCGGTCGAAGTGCATAGGTGTTGTTAGGATATTGTTGTACGTGAGCATGGCTGTACGCTGATTCTTCTCCTAGAAAAAGAAGATGGTTCTTTGGTACTTGGAGAGCAGAAGTCCACCCTCGCCCAATATTGGTATAAGTTGAGCCAATGTTCATATTGTCCGCTCCTAGAATGGGATAAGAGGTGCTATGAAGACCATAGTCAATACTTTCTTCAGCAAATTCGCCGTAAGGTGGCAGTCCGTAATACCCCTTGCCTTGATACGGATAAGCTAAGGAGTTCTGACGATAGGGAAATCCATCTGATCCTAACGGGATGGCCGGTGGCGCATATGCCTGCGTTCCATATGGCACCATACGACAGTTGACTCGCGGTCCCGCTGGGGTAGAATTATAGCCATATTCCACGGCATCGGGTCTCATCTGCGCTTCTGTAGACAAGACCTGCGATGAAGTTAGCATGAAGGACGTTTAAAGTGATGTTGAGCTTACCCTCAGAAATTGACAGAGCTCATTTCCTGCAGCTTTGCAACCAGAGCATGGACCTCCATTTCCTGGATCTCCACTGCAGCGGATCTTACGTTTTCGGCAGCGGCCACACTGTACGGAAAGTCAGCTAAAATCACATATAACGGAAAATTGGCAGCTTTATATGCCGACTGTCAAGCTTACAGCAACTGGTATTCTGCGTCGGGGGTGCGAAGACGCCGAATCTTGGTCGGAGACCTGGCCACTGTTTCGAGATTCCTGCAAAGAAAGCTGATGGTTTCGAGATCCGTTGTACGGACCACTGCTTGCAGGCAAGTCTCGATCGTGGCTGAGTGGATATCCATGCCCACGGCCGCCATGTCGGCCATAGACACGCTCTTCACCCTCGTAGTATGCTCGAGTCACCATCTGACTGATATCAGCTTGCTCTGTAAGATCGTTCATATACAAGTCGTGGACATCAACGAACCTTCCACAGATACGGCTGCCTTTATGGGGAGGTAATAGAGTGTAGGGAAAGGGAGAAATTCTCCTGCGTTGTAAACGAACTTGTGTGGAGTGTATTTCCGGGGCTGGACTATCAACGCAGAGTCGATGAGGGCGAGACTCGCAAGGCAAGGCTACCAGGCGACACGGGGCAGTTTATAGGTGTGACGAAGTCTTTTCCACATCCCACATTCATGTTTGCCATGATCCAAGGACTAGATAATTTAGAGAGATTGCTAACTAAAAGCGATATGTGATGAAACTCGTAATGATTATGTAGAATGCCTCTTGTTGCCTTGCAAAGAGGACGCCAATAGAGGCGTGGGCACATCTTGGTGGTCCTGGTGTCGCCACGGATAGCTGCACCATAGCCTGTGTACTTACGCATGGTTGTATCCAACCTTCAACTGATCTACGCAGGGCACTTCCGGTTTCTACAAACAGAATCTATCCACACCTCATACGGTTCTCAACGAGGCTACGAAGTCTTTGACCGTTATGTTGAGTCAGGCTGGAATCTTCCAGTAAGTGGAGTACCGATTAATGCAAATCACAAGACTATCCTGGTGGCGGAAAAGAACTAGCAGAGACAAAGAGCTAGAAGTGTTTGAGAAGGCGTATGCCAAAGCAAACATTGCCTCTTACCAAGTCACTAACTTGGGTCTGCGGTAGAATGAGCCCAGGAATAATGCCACAGCCCGTTCAATGTCGAGCACCACCTGCGAATTTTGGAATTAACTTTCGTTTTCCACTGACAATAGACCCTGAACAACTTACTTTTCCACAACTGAATACAGGCACAATGCAATATGACAGAAAACGATGGGGCTGGTAGTATGAGGAAGCAAACACACCAAGGCTCCATCGCATGCTTTCGCAGCCGTGCCACGGGATACAAACGTAGCCCCTGTGAGACACCCACGCAAGATGAAAGGATCTAGCCTTGCCCCTCAAAGCATAGCGAAAGGTTCAAACATTCCTCAGCTCCTCGTGCAGGGGTTCGTCAGCGTGCAGGGGGAGTATATTCACTCCGACTGGCGTGGGTAGTTCTACTTAAACCAAGCGCAATCAAAGTTGCGATCATCGATGGAGGTCATGAAGTTGAAAATTCAAGACCGTTCAATGAACATGCGATACAAGATGATTGAAATTGAAAGACCACTCGATCTGAACATGTTAATTTCGGTCGGCCCGCATATCAGTCAAGAAAACCAACTCCGTTATTTTTGCCGACTCAGCCAACCTGGCTGTTTGCTATATGTCGAGGCTAATTCAGCCACTATGCACCACAACTAAAGAGTTTTGAAATAGTCTACATATGCGAGATGTTGTATAACACTCTTTACTTTGCAGGTAGAGAATTGTCTGGAGGGTAGGGTTAGGTTGTGGAGATATGCAGGATGTAAACAGCGTCAGCCTCGGTGCATGCGTTTAGCATAGCGGCGACCTCATTCCCGGCCGAAGCATGTAGCACAGTTGGATTTGCCTATTTCAGCTGTGCAAGAGGCCAGGTATTGGGAATCATCAACTTGCCACGTAGCGAGTCTAAATACCTTCTTATACATCGGTGAAGTAATTGACGTTCTTAAGTTACCATATTACCAAAATTCTGGCAAGCAGCTTTTAGACAATAGACAACTGGATTTCCTATTTTGTCCAGGAATGGTGACACCGCAGGGTGTGAGGGGCGTCGCACTGCAAATATTCTTTGCATATTTGTACATTTGCATAAGGGCATAACACTCCCGGCTGTGAGGGGAGAACGAACTCACTATGGTGATGCTTAACCCGGGAACGCCGAGCGACAAGGGGAACAAAGTCGGTGTGCGAGGATATGTTCGGCAAGTATGTAGGTGTCTCTGAAGCAGTAACTCGTTGAATTGCTTTTTATCGTTTCCGGCTCCCGAAGTTCCATTAATATTTGCTGTTTCAGATGTTACATTTGCTCTCTGATTGCGGTAAAGCACCCCCAGAATTCTAGGAAGCTAATCAAGGCAGGGTGGTCATGGTATTGCCGAGGACGGCCCCATCTGGAAGAGGAAAGAAGCCGTAACCACCTCTTTCATTCGGATTATGCCGCCTCCTGTGCATGCTCGTGTGATCTCAAGGGTAGAAGTAACCCAACCTCCGAGGTGGGACTGCCTGAAGAGAGATGCAGCCACTGGGAGGGGTTCTTTGTGCTGTCTCTAGGAGGGTAAATCTATGAGCCCTCAGGCCATATATGAGTATTTTGATACCTATGGCATGCACGTGGGAATGGTGTGCATGACGCTTGCGGGCAATTGGCAAACAGGTTTGCGGACAGCCGCGGGTGACAAGGAGAGCTAATGCTGACACCCCCCTGACAGCCCCAGAAAATATGCCAACGTCTGATTACAAGTGGCCCAGAAAACATAAGCATTCGATCTCAAGCAGCTGAACATGGGAAAACGGGTGGTGCTCAGAGAGAACATTAGGCAGTTGTTTTGACCAAGCCTTCGCATAATGCCCCTAGAAGGGGTGAGCATTTGAGTATTTGTAAGAGAGAATGTGAAGAGCAGTTAGCCACTTGTGCTCAACTTTCTTGCGTCTGCCTTGTAACGGTGGACGGGAGCTTTGACTATTAGAGCTGGCAATATGAAGTTTTATGGACTGTGGTCTGCTCCAGATTGGTGCTATTCAGGAACCCTCGCAACCAAATGATCCACTCCGTTGCCAGTCGGAGAATAGCGATGAGGTGTCCAGATGGAGCGGATGATCCGCTCCAGGATTACACAGCTAGAATCCGCCGCTATGCCTGGGAGGTAACGCAAAGACAGGATGTGGTGACATATGCGTTATTTTGGCATACGAGTGGCTACTAGCTGTAAAAGAAAGGTTAGCTTGATATTCAGAATTGCACGGTGGAAGGATCTCATACGCCCGGAATCAACTTGGTGATGACGGGAGGTTGGAGGAAAAGCAGCCCGTGGGTGCGGAAGGCAGGTGGCGCTTAACTACAAGCAAAATGACGATCATTTTAGCCGCGAGTATATGGGCCACAACCTCTCTAGTTACCAAGAGAGTAACAGCAACGTTCGTGAGAATCCCGCTCGCCCTTTAATTTCACTATGAGTGTTCTCCTTGAAACATCAGCAGGAGACATAGTCATTGACCTCCTTATTGACTACGTTCCCAAAGTTTGTGAAAAGTGAGTCTGCGTCCATCTGTTCCCTGCTTGTTAAATAGCTGAACGCGTAGATACTAAACCGAATCTCGAATTTAGCTTCCTAAAGCTGTGCAAAGTCAAATACTACAACTTCTCGCCTGTTCATAGTGTCCAAAAGAATTTCTCCTTCCAAACCGGTGATCCTTTAGGTCCCGACGCGAAAGACAGCGATGGAGGAAGCTCAATATGGGGCCTGCTGGACGGGCCAACCAAAAGGACATTCACGGCAGACATACACCCGAGGCTGAAGCATACGGAAAAGGGCACCGTTAGTATGGCCACCGTGCCTTCAACGAGGGATCCGGATGAGAGGGTGGCTGGTAGCCAGTTCATAATTAGTTTGGGTGATGAGATAGACTATTTGGATGGTAAGGCAGCAATCTTCGGCAAAGTGGTGGAGGGATTTGATACACTAGAGAAGATAAATGAGGCATATTGTGATGAAAAGGGACGACCCCTCGTCGATATTCGCATCAAGCACACCGTTGTTCTGGACGACCCTTACGACGACCCTGCAGGCCTAGTTGAGCCCTCTGAGAGCCCCCTACCTACCAAAGCACAACTTGCAACAGTACGAATTGGGGAGGATGATAAATTGGACGATGATGCAGATCCAGAGACCATGGAGAAGATGCGACGAGAACGAGAGGCAAGAGCACAGGCTTTGACACTGGAAATGGTTGGAGATCTGCCATTTGCCGAAGTCAAGCCTCCCGAGAATGTCCTCTTTGTCTGCAAACTCAACCCTGTCACAACAGATGAAGACCTAGAATTGATTTTCAGCCGCTTTGGTAAAATACTCTCCTGCGAAGTCATCCGTGATAAACGGACGGGCGATTCTCTCCAATATGCATTTATCGAATATGAAGAACAGTCTTCCTGTGAGCAAGCATATTTCAAGATGCAAGGAGTCTTAATCGACGACCATCGAATCCATGTAGACTTCTCGCAGTCTGTCTCGAAACTCTCGGATACCTGGCGAATGGCAACGAATTCCAAAAGGAGGCAAGCAGGAGGGGGATTTGGGGGCGTTAGCGGATTGGAGAAGAGGAGACAGTACAAAGCTGAAGAGTATGGGGGCAGAAGAGATAGGTATGGAATGGTGTACGATGAAAACGAGTTGAGGGAAAGACATAAGAGGGAAGGGAAGTATGCGTCGGATAAGAATGAGAGAATCCGGAGTAGAAGCCGGAGTCCACGAGAGAGGAAGGGTTATGAAGATAGAGATGAGAGAGACCGGAGGAGACGAGATGATGGGGATAGGTATAAGGGTGAGGGTCATAGGGATCGGTACGATGACCGAGATAGAGGCAGAGACAACCGAAGAGATCGAACGGATGATCAGTATCGTCGGTGATGAATTCGATGTAATACCACGAACGGGGACTATATTAAAGTTGCCAAAGATTCATATGGCTGTTTATATCTGTGGCTAGAGACTATGAATCTAGGAGAACGCTGTAAGTGTATGGCCTTACTACGTCTACATAATGGAGAACCGAAGTTTATTGTCGTGGGAAATCACATCACCTGTTTCCAACTTTGTGTGTCATATATGGACCTGATTGCTATAGTTCATCAAGAGAAGAGTACCACGGCTATATTCTTCCCTATTGCTTTGCCTATCGAAAGCCTCTTTCGCCCACAGCACGCTTTTTTGAATACTACCAAGAAGTATCTCACAAGCCTCAAAAATATAGGCTGATCTTTACAAATTTTGCCATGTAAAGGGTGCTGGGCGATACTTGTCTTAGATATCTGACGTCTTCGGTTCCGGGAGATATAAATGCTGAGTTACTTCCTTCTATTATATCGGGCGCCTAACTTAACCCGGAGCCAGCATCGTAGCCTGATCTAGTCTCGAGCACTCCCCCAAGTTGGGTAATGGTTGCTTCGTAAACCCTCGCCACATCCATATCATAGACGTCCTGGTCGGCATCCCAAGTGCTTTCCCTATCGGTACTCATCATATCTGTGTCCATGCCGCTTTCCTCATCGTCTCTATCGATCTCCGCCCCACTACTCATAACCTCCACAACCAGCACCCGTGTGGCCTCGACCAAGCTCTTGCACCGGACCATATCGGTTCCACTCATACCTGCCCGTTTGCCCCTCTCAAATCCGGGCAGAATTTCGCCAGTCAAGTTATCTTCTCCTTTTAGCAAGCTAGCGAAGGCATGATCTAGCTTCCCGAGGAGCTTGAAGGTGGCTACAGGCGCAGGTGGAAATGAAGGAAGATATGTAGTCACAGATAGAGCAACATTCAAGAGGTATGGAATTTGCAAACTCGCTACAACCGGATGCATTCTAGTTATTACAAATTTACACAAGGGAAATGGAGACATACGTGTACCTGATAGCCACAAAACATCAACAACCTCTCCCAAGTCTTTAGCTGCCTCATTCATACACTCATAACCGTGAACTTCTTCGGCGGGGTCGGCAGGCTGGAATTTCTTCGTATATCGTCTTGAGATATGGAGTAATCGACCTTCTACATAACGTCTTGCAGTCCCTTCCTTTGCTGAACCTGCTCGTAAGGGATGGGAGCGCGGATGTGGTAAATTCGAGGTTATGGAGCTTCGGGTTGAATTGCTTGGTGCGGGAGAAGGCAGAGTAGCCGTTATGAAGCCACCAGACTCATCGTTAGTGATTTCATCCATGTCTATAATTGGCTCCGCTTTGTTCTTCACATTTTCTCTACATTAAATTAAATATAATTTGCGGGAGAAGGGCAAAGTCAGTGAGTCCGTGATGTCAGGATGTCGCTTGGAATTGATATCACGTGCCGTTAATATGGTCACAGCTGAGAAAAAAGTTGACGCTTGTTTAGGAGGCCATCGGTCGCCCATCAACTCCAACTAGACAAATTACCACAGAATATTCGAAACCATGCCTAAAGCACAGCGTGTAGTTGTCCAGAGAGGGGAGCCTCGCCGAGCAGCCCCACAAGGCTATTTTTCAAGTGCATATCACACCTTGACTTCGCCAGAGAATTCAAGCGTTGTGAGGAGCATTGCCATCTTCGGGGTACGTCCGCTGTCTCTTGGGTCCAGAATGTGCGAGAATTTCATCTCACTGATGGGGCTGTAATAATTTGATGACTGAATTGCAAAAGTCTGCTTGCTGTGGGACTGTACCATAATCCTGACATTCGATAAATAGGTCGCGGTCGCATTCTTCTCAAGCCCCTGGAGCGAGTTCATACTACCTCCGTGAGTTCTTCAGTACGCCTTTATATTCGAAGAGAAAGTCTAACTTGCAGGGAACAGTCTATGAAAGGGAATTTTTTGCTCCGGGCGGCGGCATAACTTTAAGAGACAATTCTTGCCGATTGTTGAAAATGGCTGCGAAACGTGTACGATTTCGACACTTATGGTTATATTAAGGGCGACTCCCAGATAACAGCCGTGGCTGAACATCAGTGTATAATAGACAAAGTCATGGAGGAGCATTATAGGCGTTACGCATCAATGGATCTCTACTTCCTTGCAGAATTAGATAATTCCAATCAAGTTCACTACACCAAATTTCTGGCAGATTGTGAAGTGGAATTGTGTCACTTGCAGTGATTATATACACTTAGGTGCTTAGCCTCCTGAATATGTTACACCTGCCACTGCAATAACGCGAGCGCCTAACATCAGATTTTGCCCTGAATCAGTGCTGGCTCCACTCAATACTGTCCAGAGCAATCCCCTCTTGTACAAGTTCCCACAGCGGGCTCAGTTCCCTCAGAAATGTGACTCGCTCTTGAACGGCCTTCAATACGTAATCAATTTCACTCTCAGTCGTAAAGCGGCCAATACCAAATCTGATGCTACTGTGTGCACTCTCATCACTGCTCCCAAGTGCGCGGAGAACATAGCTGGGCTCCAGGGAAGCTGAAGTGCATGCACTACCAGATGACAAGGCGATATCCTTCAAAGCCATTAAAAGAGATTCACCCTCGACATATGCGAATGATACATTGACACATCCGGGATAGAAGTGGTTTAGATCACCGTTTTGGGTTGTATGCTCCAGTGCGAGGAGACCTTTAAGAAGTCTATCAGAGAGTTTCTTTATCCGCTGGGAGTCATACTGTATAGCGGTTAGTTAAATATTCTTCTGAGGGCATCCCCGCGTGTATTTAATAATCGAATAGGTGTCAGAAACGGTACTCTCGTTCGTCAAGGAAGTCTCAACTTGCAAGCAAGCAAGCAATGAGATCACTAGGAAAGCCATGCATATATAAAGTAGTTCATCACAATACGATTCAGTGACTGTAGGAGAATGATGAATACTCACGGGCATCTCCTCTTTAGCAATCCGGCAGGCCTCTCCAAACCCAACCACCAAAGCTGGTGCAAGAGTTCCACTTCTCAAACCTCTTTCCTGACCACCGCCACTGATAATAGGGTCAATCCTAACTCTAGGTCGTCTGCGGACATAACAGGCTCCAATTCCTTTTGGTCCATATATCTTATGCGATGAGATCGACATTAAATCGATGTTCATCTTATCGACGTCCAAGGGGATCTTCCCTACGGCTTGCGCAGCATCGGTATGGAAGAAGACTTTCTTAGACCGGCAAAGCTTTCCAATCTCTTCAAGCGGTTGGATAACACCAATCTCGTTATTGACTGACATTATACTGACCAAGGCAGTCTCGGGTCGAATTGCAGCTTCAAGTTCCGCCATGTCGATTAAACCGCTACTCTTCACCGGTAGGTAGGTGACGTCGAATCCTTCATCTTGTAGATGCCGACAACTGTCCAAGACGCACTTATGCTCCGTTTGACTTGTGATGACATGCTTTTTCTTTCCAGATCTGCCAAAGAACCTAGCAACCCCTTTCACACTCATATTATTGCTCTCCGTTGCACCACTCGTAAAGACGATTTCCTTGGGATCCGCCCCAATCAGCGAAGCAACGTGCTGGCGGGCTTCTTCGGTAGCTCTATCGGTTTCCCATCCATAAGCGTGTGTTCTCGAGTGAGGGTTGCCATAAAGTCCCGAATAATATGGAAGCATTGCATCTAATACCCGAGGATCTAGAGGAGTTGTCGCTTGCATATCAAGATAAATCGGTCTCTGGCCTTCATCCATGACAGTAGCCTGCTTGAGAACACCTGAATAGTCATCAGTAAGAGTTCCAGTGTCCCAACGAATGAGACAAACCGGCCATTGGACTCATCATCACATCGGCATTCATACTAGTCCCGGGAACCTTCTGACCCTCTGGCATCTTCCCAGCCTGCTGGATGAAGGCCTTCTGATCCGCTCGAATCGCAGTATCAATATTTACTTGTGCATTGTCCGGTTTGGTCTCGGAGACATATCCTCTCGTCGAGATCTTTTGGCCGGCAACCGCAGCCAGCTTTGGAGCAGGGCCTCGTAGAAGAGCAGCCGAGGACACCGGCTGCTTTAAGCAAAGCCTAGAGGTGTGCCGTAATGAAGCCACAGCCAAATTCGACATCTTGTTTGATCATGGATGTCGAGGATCTGATAAGATCTTTGTGCTGGGAGGCAATATTCTTTAGCACCAGGTTAGTCGGGCTGACTAAGGCCTAGAAGCCGAAGTCCTGTGATTGGGCCAACCGACATCGATGACGGATTTGCGCTCGTGAACAGGAGATTTGAGGTAAGGGTTCGGGATTCCATTGTCACTTAACTTCCTCAGCCAAGTCCTCGCAGACTCAAGCGACGATATATTCTCATTCGATTCCTAGCCTCGCATTCTAGGTAGAAACAATCCAGATTCGGCGGTGACGATAGCACTTTTTCTTGGGGCGCCGAGGCACCGCTAAGCCACCTTGCACTCCTCGTCATCGTGCGGCTGGGCCGGGCATAAGACCAAAACTGCCAGAGCTGCAATCCCGACCATCAGTC
The DNA here is from genome assembly GCA_000827325.1 of Oidiodendron maius Zn. NCBI lineage: Eukaryota > Fungi > Ascomycota > Leotiomycetes > Myxotrichaceae > Oidiodendron > Oidiodendron maius. Next base: position 579,223 of record KN832871.1, on the reverse strand, counting down.
TCTCTTGCCCAGCATCTGGCACACAGCTCCCGCCTCACGAAGATACGCAAATTAGTGTCTGCATACTGGGCCTTGAAGGTGCCTATTGCCTCAGTGTAGGATGAGTTTCAAAGGATTCCAGAAGAGCGTTGCCAGAGTAAGCGGCGTCGCTGATCATCTCGGTGGCGGGGCCAATTTGCGATAATGACTGACAACAAGCTAGGCGCCTCAATCGTTCAAGCAAAAGTTCAATCTGGGCGAGATCACTAAAGATGCAGTCTACACTGACGCGGAACGTCGCTTCCAAGAACTGGAGACGGAGACCAAGAAGCTGCACACTGAGAGCAAAAAGTACTTCGACGCTATCAATGGCATGCTGACCCACCAAATCGAATTTTCTAAGGCAATAGCAGAGATATACAAACCCATATCAGGTCGGGTGTCGGATCCAGACTCTTTTATCGCCGAGGGAAATCCCGAGGGGATAAGAGCCTGTGAGGAATATGAGGCGATTGTGAAAGAACTTCAGGCTACTCTAAGCCCCGAGCTGGAGATGATCGAGACGCGAGTGATACGACCTGCGGACGAGTTACTAGAAATCATCAAAATCGTAAGGAAAACTGCGACCAAACGCGACCACAAGCAGCTGGATTATGATCGGCATAGCACGACCCTCAAGAAACTGCAAGAGAAGAAAGACAAGAGTCTGAAGGATGAAAAGGCAATGTACAAAGCCGAAAACGACTTTGAGGCCTCATCGCAGGAGTATAACTACTTCAACGACCTCCTGAAGGACGAACTCCCAAAACTTTTCAGGATGGAACGCGAATTTATCCGTCCATTATTCCAATCATTCTACTACATGCAACTGAACGTCTTTTATACATTACACGAAAGGATGCAAAAGTTAGACATTGGGTATTTTAATCTCAATCTCGGCGTAGAAGAAGCTTTTGAAGCCAAACGAGGAGATATTCAAGCGAAGGCAGAGGCGCTCGCAATTGTGAAATTCAAAACACAGGGCGCCAAGCGGACGCCAAAGTACGGTCTTGGAGCGGCTAAACTAGCTATCGAGGACCGTCGGCGGCCATCTCCTGGCTCAAGTCAGCTGGCCATAGAATCTGGGAAGATGGACTCCTCATCTGACGCAACACATGAACTGTCGGATAACCCTCCCCCACCATATACCTCCACGTTATCGCCAGACATGGGCTCGTCTGGAGTTGGAAGGGCGAATTCTACAGGCGGTGCGTGGGGGAGCGCTGCGAAGGCAAAAGCGGCCGCTCCACCACCTCCAAAGCCCAAGCCCAATCGTCTTAGCGGTGCTCCTGCACCGGAAACCGTCACGGCGCTGTACGATTATGAGGCGCAGGCCGAAGGGGACTTAAGTTTTGCAGCTGGGGACCAGATTGAGATTGTTACGAGGTCAGATAATGTAAATGAGTGGTGGATAGGCAGGCTCCACGGGAAAGATGGGCAGTTTCCAGGTTTGTCCTGTCTTCCCAACTGCTCTTGCTCCTTGCTGCATATAATCGTGGCGTTGGCGGTCCTTTTGTCAAACTTCGATGCTAACACAAAAACTTTGCAGGTAATTACGTCCAGTTGCATTGACCCTCTGCGGATGTGATTCTTGAAAGTTTAAATACCATACAACAAAGGTAATTTGGCAACAGCGGGTGTATAAGCCCACAAACTTCTGGTCGTCAATACGTGCTCCTTTCCAGTTCATTAGGGTTGTCACATTGTAGAGAGGCAAGCTATCTAGCAGGTCATTGAGTGGCATAGACAAAGAAGGGTGGTGTCTGGTATATAGCTACCTAGGTGCTAATCACACCCATTCAGTTAACCCAAACTAACCAGTCTTCTGTGAATCTCCAATGGCAGGTCAAGGCATGTTGGCCTGGCAAGTTGTGAACACATGAAATGATGCAATCCTACCTTGTTACGAATACAGACATATTCATGAGAGGCAAACAGAGCCTCGCGAACTCAGCATATAGCACATGGCCCCCACCGTCCTTGAATTACAAACAACATTGCGGCCCGGATGGAAAGTTTTGCAGATCTTCATAGCCCATGTGCCCTTACACTGTCAAATTGAGGCGAACAAGTCTATCTTTCACTAACAACTCGGGCGTATGCAATGCAATGCGCTTTCTACCAATAGGAAGGCACACCGGTCCGGTGTACCCAATTACGTTAATAGGAACAGATTAATGAAGAGTAAATTCGTTGGGGCGCAGAGATGGGGGCTCGTGGTTTAATATTTGTGCACAGGGTGCCTGGGTGTTTTCCGGGATGCGTGTGCAGCAACTGCACGGAATGGGCGCAGGGCATCAGAAATTGGGTCCAGAACTTGCTTTTTGGATACACGTCAGGAAAATTTTTCGTGTCAGGGCGAATCGAACAGTGGTATGCCTTCGCTATTGCGTCTTGGCTATGTGGTCCCTGACCATGTCGCTGTGTTTGAAAAGTAGACAGTTGGTGTAGTTGAACTGGCTCAACGAGGGGTGCCAGCACAGAACTATCAATGAGCTTGGAAACTAAGATCAAAATGCCACCTAGATCTCCGAGCTGCGCTCTAAGCCGAAGTAGTATCCTATACCAATGTCTCGGTACATTGCACGTTCCAGCCTCGCCCAGTTGCACTTCCCCACTCTGCTCAGGGAGGGCTCATTGATGTCTTGTACGTCCTCCGACTTATCAAAACTAGAGAAGGTCACGGATGACCTATGATTAGCTGTTGCCTTATCCTTACCACTCCTCTTGACACTGATTACCCTATCTGCTTCATCCACGTTGTTGCTCAGTGTTTGACAGCCTCCATTATTATGAACAGAAATGGCCCATTCGTCAATGTGCGACGCTCTACTGGGGCTTTTCTGGCGCACACCTTCTTTGATACCACCCCATCTCTTCAAGCCCGCTAATTTGATAGCAGGATCAAAAGCTACAAACACTATTGCCTGCGGTTCCTCATACCCACCAGTTACATACAGCAAGCTTCGCTCATCGGCAGTACCATCCACATTTCCAAGGTGTGTAGGTGGATTTAGCAGCGTGTATAATGCATCCACTTCCTTATTGGGATGGAGGGTATTCTGCGCAGGGGGCCAGTAACGAATTGGTTGGTCAGAGTACATATCCTTCAGGGCGGTAGAAAGATCAGATGGTGGATCTCGCAGCAGGCCGGGCCTTCTGAAATGTGAAGGAGACTGCAACAACGGCGGCCCTAGTTTTCGGGAGCCACTTCGAACGCGTAACCGTTGTGTTCTCTGAGAGGATGGAAGAGGGTCGTCAACTAGATCTAGAAAGGTGCTTGCGGACGTATTGTAGTAACGAAGGGGGGAGTCTGTAATCGGAAAAGTAGGTTGACCTGACCCATCGTTTTCTGGGTGGGTGAATTGTGGAAGACGCGGAGGCGGCGGCATGTGATGTGGGTTATCTTCCGGTCCTAAAAGACGAAGGATAGGCTCGTCTGGAAAAGAGGAGAGATCGTGAGCGAGGGCCTTTGGGGAGCCGATTGCTGTGGTCGCTGAAGCAGTCGAGGAAGATAGTGAGGAAGACGAGGAACTCGCAATATAAAGATCAACTTCATCCGGGCTCCGCGGAAATATGATATCCGTAGTATAGCAAGTTCGCCGGCTTCTGCTAGAGCCTTGCCGCCATTCCCTTCGACACTCTATAATTTTCAAATCGCCGGTGATCTCGTCGATGTCTAGGCGAAGGCTGGTCCAGCGGTCGTCAATAGGACCTTCTTGATGTTGCCTCCTCCACATACTTTCATCCTCTGTCTTCTCTATGTATTCCCTGCGCGGTAATGCTAGAGGAAATCGCACGCAGTGGTAGAAGGACGTCCAGTCAATTTCCTCGACTTCAAACGACGTTTGATTTGAGAGCGCATAAAAATAGCCGTTGTAGAGCTCAAAACATATTGACGAGCCAATCTCAGAGCCTACCAGTTCAGACAGATGTAACCTGTGCTCGAGCCATTTCATATGTTTGAAGTCGTACCCATGGATTACCCATTTTCTAAATCCATCGGTGCCAATTTCTGAGTGAGTTCCGTAGTAGAGGAATTCATTATTATGGCGCACAAATATTTTGTATGCAGACTCCAAGCCTTTCGTCGTCAAGATCTGCTTAGTCTCAATATCAAACACGATGAGCCACGCCGCTGGTTCCAGGCAAGCTGATTTATAGACACACGCCACTATATTATCTGAATAATATAGAACCTGAAACTGGCCCCGTGTGTTGTCGCCGATATTGGGAAGTGCCTCTGTAACCAATTCCGGGATGCTAATAACTGTCTCATATTCCCCAGAGTGGTGCAGATCCAAGATTCTTACCTTCTGATCTAGGGTGTAACAAAGAACACCGTTGCAATATAAATATGCGTCTGCAAATCCAATAATTGCCGCTGTGAAAGGTCTTGCAGTCGCGAGAGCCTCCCGCCTCTTGGCTACTCTGCGGAGTGCGGAGGCATTATTTCCCCCACGAGCTGCTAAGGCATCCCTGGCTTCTCTACTAAATCGTACTTTGCCCTACAGCTATGGTCAGTCTTGAAATTCGCCCATTTTAAACCCGTTGCTACAGCCGTATGATCTGACCTGAACGATTAATTTACAAATACTCTCCTCTGTGAGTAAAAAGTGGAGCGCCTTGCAAGTGATGCCCAAGTTAAAGACATCGTCGAAATCGATGTTGCTGACAATATACGATAGTACCTCGTAAGGCAGAGAAACCAAACAAAGCATTTGGCCCTTTGAAACAAGGCTGGGAATACCTGACGGCAAGCAGTGAGCAAATATTAAGGTGAACAAGGACTAACAACGGTTCTCACATATACAAGTTTGGGCTCAACAAAATCATTATTAGTGAAGGTCGATATACATCTGCGTGGCTTGGTGACTCGATTTTAGGCCCGAAGATGTGCTCTTATATACATGCTGCGTGGGTGTTGTCGATTTGAGCCGCATGTCTAATTGTTGGCTGCCCTAGCCAGGGCAGCAAGCGTGAGACATATTTCACCAGGAGCGGGTCTTGTGGTCGAACTATTGCATTGGCCATTCGTTTGGCCCCACGACAGGAGAGAAATACCCTGCTTGAATATGTGAGGGTCAGGTAGAGAAAAGTCTTATGCTCCAGCGGCGGATGCGGGCTATAGGTACCCCCCTGTCCCTATTAGCGCCAAGGTCTGGCAGGGTATCGCCTGTGCGGCTCTGCAGTTGCGGCAAATGCGAGTTCCTACTGTGAGACGCTTTCACTGGGCATATGTTCTTGTTCTTTGTGATCCCAACGATTACGACGTGTCGGAAAGAAATTGAGGGGCAGCCGAATGGAAGAGGCTGTCGTTGATTAAGATGGCTCGCCACAGCATGGCAAACACAGAGAGGGGTTCTCAGCAAAGAGCAAGCCTCGCGCGTCTTTTGAGGCTGCTGCTGCAACCCAACATTGAGGATACGAACCGTGGCGGCTCTTGCAGTAACTATGCAGGGGCAGATGGTAGCAAATCCCTTGTTCATAGCCCGTACATGGTATAAGAAGGCCAATTTTAGTAGCGCAAATTTGCACAGCCCTTCACCCAGTCGTACGACGCCAGCTGGGGAGATGAAACTTGGAGCTGCCACTGCCAGGAGAGAATTTCTCGAAGGACGCATTGGCAAGGCTTGGGGATGTTCCGATTGATCATGCTGTCTGCATGGCCACATAGAACTCTTGCCCTCTCTTATCATTTATTGAAGAATCGCAAATCATGATGTTCCTCCCTACACCCTTTAGCTGTAGACGGTAACTCTACATGGCTCGTCTCTGGATTGCGAAAGGCCGATCATTGTCGCTGTGCTCCCGAACGACAGGTAATAATCTTGTTCTGCGAGGATTGTCCAACCTAGAACTATCGCATAGTTAGGCGGCCTCTTGCATGCGGAGAGCGAAAGACCCGTGAGCAATGCCAAGCCTGGACGGCAGGGGAGAAATGAGGCTCAACTCTCGCCGGCCTCGTGGCCCCTTAAGAGACGCAATGCTTAGGTACGGAGCTGGTCATGTGGGTGACAAATGATGAGTGGCAGAGACCCCTCGGCAAAATCCACATTGAGGTACAGTGGAGTGGTGAGCCGTCAGGTGTCTGACAGCAACGATTAATGAAAATGAAGCTCCTCATGCCCTCTTTTCTCCCCGGCATGAGAGGCTGGGAGATGGGGAGCTGCACAGAAGAGGAGCAGCAGCCGCCAGACGAGCAGCGGCGCCAGCTCCCCGCACACAGCCCGGCGTCCGGCCCTGGAGTGAGGTTATCGTCCACCACGCCGTAATACTGAGACACAAGCAAGAAGGGGGCAGAAAATCAAGAATATCAAAGAATATCAAGAAATCAAGGAGAGCAGTTTCATGTATATTAGGCAATCCGGGTCTGAACGGACGGGCCAAAGTTAGTTAGCACCCCCACCAGCGCCAGCCGTTCAGGAACCTCGTCTATCGGAGGAACAAGTCTCCATATATGACAACTAGAGATCCCACTTCTGGCGCTCCGGCCCCGAGACAGGCAGACACCGGCACGATGGTAGAGGAGGATTGCTGCTGCTAATATGGACGCCGTGCCCGCTCCCACTCCTAAACTTGAACGCATCCCGCTTCGCGCTGAGCCAGGAAGTCGCGATGGGCCGCATCCACAACTTTCTTGCGGCCCGCGTTGACACGAGCGCCCCGCCCCCGCGACTACTGCGATTGCGCTCCTCAAAGGCCTTTATCCTGACCACAATCTGCATCGCGGTCTTCACGGATATCTTCCTCTACGGGCTGATCGTGCCCGTGATCCCCTTCTCGCTCGAGTCGCGGGCCCATGTAGCCCCGCCATCCGTGCAGAGCTGGGTCTCGATCCTCCTCGCGGTGTACGGAGCCGCCCTGCTCGTGTGCAGCCCGCTGGCGGGGTGGTTCGCGGACCGGTCCTCGAGTCGCCGCCTGCCACTCCTTGGGGGCCTTGTTACACTGGCGGGGGCGACGGTTATGCTGTGTCTGGCGCACACTGTTGCGCTGCTGGTTGTGGGACGCATCCTGCAAGGCTTCAGTGCAGCAATTGTGTGGACCGTTGGCCAAGCATTGCTGGTGGACACCGTGGGCGAGCGCGAAATCGGACAGACGCTGGGATGGGTCAGCATGAGTATGTCTCTGGGCATCCTGGTGGCTCCAATGCTCGGAGGCGTGGTTTATGAGAGGTGTGGTTACTACGCAGTTTTCTATATGGCCTTTGCCCTGATCGCACTCGATATATTTCTACGGCTGGCCTTGATCGAAAAGAAACTTGCACGACAGTGGGGTGTGGTAGAGAATGGATCCGTTGAGCCGCATGATGCCTCAAGCACGGAGCCTCCCGCGGACGCTGAATTGGTCATACGCTCGGAACCAGCATCTGACGGGACTGAGAAGGACCAAAAAAAGACCCCAGTTCCGGTTACAGTTGACGTTACGCCTGATGTCCCTCGCTCAAAATTACCTCCGGTATTGCTGCTCCTCAAATCACGCCGTCTTCTTACCGCTCTCTGGGGATGTATCATTCAGGGCTCGCTCATGAGTGCTTTTGACAGCGTCATCCCCCTCTACGTCCAGAAGGTTTTCCACTGGGACTCTGTGGGAGGGGGCCTTATATTCCTCGCCGTTGTTGTGCCCAATTTTGCAGCTCCGGCCGTTGGTTGGGTTTCAGACAATTATGGACCAAGATGGCTCGCAGTTGGAGGCTTCGTCTTTGCCATCCCGTTCTGGGTTCTCCTGCGTCTTGTGACGCACGATTCGCTGAACCAGAAAGTCCTCTTCGCTACATTACTCGTGCTGATTGGCACTGGGCTTACTTTAGTCATGCCGCCATTGATGGCCGAGATCGCTTATGTCGTTGAAGCTAAAGAGAAGAAGAGTCCAGGCTGTTTTGGGGCTTCTGCATATGCTTCGGGGTATGGATTACTGGTCGCCTCGTTCGCCGCCGGAACTCTGATTGGCCCGATCTGGGCAGGCTATGTCAATGAGGCAGCTGGGTGGGGCACGATGAGCTGGAGTCTTGGACTTTTCAGTATTGCTGGTGCAATTCCATGTCTAATATTTACTGGGGGCTTGATTACCAAAAAGAATGCTAAGACGGGGGAGGAGAGAGCAATCAGAAATCCACCTATGCCTTCGAGGAACACAGAATCGGTCAGCACAGTGTGAGTAAGAGTTGTAGAGAGGTGGATTGCAAGTATGGAGGTACAGTGTACTTTCTCTACTGAAAGTTACAGCCTGCTAGGGCTCAGTTTTGTATACCTTGTATATTAGGACTATACTTAGCACTTCCCCTGAGTTTGCTGGGCTGCATCATCATTCCATATCAGATAGATAATTTCTAAATTAATACACGGCGGGTAATTACAATTATTTCCAGCCCGGCTATGTTAAGAACTGCACAAGAGTACTCAACATATCTTTTGTCGCTCTCTCTTCCTCTGTATCTCCAACTATGGTGTCCAGCTGTTCTACAAGAAAGTTAGCTAGCATGTTCTTGTAATGTAGATGGCCTAGCATACCCTGGATTGAGGCATTGATTGTTGCCAAAGACTCATCCCGGTCAGCTAGTAGCCTCTGTATCTTCTTGCTCGCTCCGTCGTCTTCAGCAACTAACCAAGCCAGTATAACACCAATAGTTTGCAAACAGTAAAGTCCGGCATCTAACCTTCGCGAGTCCCACTCACCTGCCATTTCTTCTCGTTCTTCCGCATCAAGGCTCGCTTGCTCGTTCCTAATTTCATCGTCCACGACAGTCACTCTCGACGCGTAGTCTCTTCTCAGTCTGACCAACTTTTCCGTCTTCTCATAATCCTTCTCCACGAATTTCGCAAGTGTTCGGATTCGTCCAGACTCGTTGGCAGGGAGGAGACGTAGCAGGGAAGCAAAGATACCAAGAAGATGTTCGGTCGTTTGTCCATCTAGCTTCTTCATAAATGTTCCAAATATCACTTTGAGGCCTGCGGCTTCAACCAGCCTCTCACAAACCTCTCTGCCAGTTTGCCCACCTAGTGCGTGATCCATTAGGCGCAGAGCTCGGGACTTGCTCATCTTGCCTTCTTTGATCATGATTAAACACAGCTCCACTCCTTCCGCTTGAACAAACTTTTCCTTTCCTTCTGGTTCGTCAACAATACATGTAAGACAGTTGAAGAGATTTTCAACAAACTCCTCTTCTTCTGTCCCCCTCACAGGATCGCGTTTCCGATATGGTGCTAATAGCTGAAGAAGCAAATCGACACCATCATGCTCGCAAAGCTTTCTCCGGTTGCCAGAAGATGACTGTAATAGAATTGCCAAAACCTCTGCTGCGTACTGCTTATTCTGACCCACCGGTGATTCCTTGCTTTGTACCCGCTCCAGTAGCCATCTCAGCACGCCTGTATCCAGCCCAATTTTCTCCGCTAATTGAATCCTCGAAGCCAGATTTTCAAGTACGCTCAAGGCATGGTAGATACCACTTCGGTCTGACTCATTAGACTCGTCGAAACGATCGAAATTCGAAATCAACAGATCTAGTAGATCAGTCTCGATCATCGCATCCACAAGCTCATCCCATTGCTCCTGCTCAGCTTCCACATCCTCATCAGTGAGCTCACTTATAATTTCAATGGCGTCAATAGCAATATCTGCGTTCTCGTGTGCCAGTAGCCCAACCAAACTGCCAACACAGCCGAGCTTCGCAAATTCTCCATATAGCTCAGGGTGCTCAGCCAATATTGACAGAGCCTTGATATCAGCATCTAGGTCAGCTTCGCTGGCCATGAACTTTTGTGGATCTCCCTCAAACTTAGCTCTCTGCTCCGCATTCTTTGTAATCTTCTTCTCGAAATTGAGGGCGAGCTTGCGCAACCACGCAGAATCAATTTTCTCGGGCACTATATCAGCGCTTTCTTGCTCTTCCATAAAATCCAATATCTCATTTTCCACCTGCGTAACTCCTCCGCCGAAGAACCTCCCCTCGTCGTCGTCTGGGACGTCCGGGCTGTAGTCTGCATCATCTGGTGGTGCGGAGGGACCTGCTTCTACGTCGTCATCAGCATCCTCCACTGCCGCAGCTCGTCCGTTATATTTGGCGTCGCCGCGGGAGGAGAGCTTTGCAGATTTGTAAATTTCGTCTGGAGAAGTTAGATAGGTCGCAGTTAAAGCCGGATCGAACAAACTTGGGTCTCGAGTTGCTTCTAGCTTGCGCTTATTGGTTGGAAACGCCGGCTTCTAGGCATATTGTTAATTACGGTCCATTAATTATCATAGTACTTCGGTGTACCTTGAATAGATCGTCAATGCTGGTCATTGCGCCGCGGCAGACAGGATTGAGATCAAGAAGACGTGTTATGTATTATCGAATCTGTATAAGAGGAGAAAGAGAACGGATAGTCTAACTATCTAGGGCACAAAATTATGGTCAATAAGACTACCAATTGAGAGTTTCGGCCTGTGGATTTGAATTTGTGAATTGGTGAAGAGTTGGCAAGATTTTGAGGTCAAGGTTATGGATGAACGCGGGTGAAATTAAATCTGCCGTAAAATTAAGGCTTACAAAATAGGACATCGCTCCTCCTGCCGGCGATTTAGTTGTTCAATTTTAGATATTTAAATAGCTTTTTTATTCTAGATCTATAAGGGATTATATTTGCTGAAGACCAAAATTGCACAGAAATAGCACGTACTAGAGATTAACAATACATAATGCGTACATGATAAATGGTCCCAGTTCCTTTTCTTAATCGAGATTCTGTATTTCGCAATGAATAAGAGACCCAGACAGACCCTTCGCGAGGGGAGGATACTCTGTGACTTATCGAGAATCTCTTTAGGATTATCAACTATGGTCCAACCCCTTTCCATTATCCTAGCTCACCTTGTCCAACATCATCATGTTCTCATCTCCTACGTAGATCCATGCAAGGTTTTTGATCATTCTATGATAAGCTTTGGCCTTCAATGGTCTTTCTTCAGGCGAGGAGTGCCAGACATTCCATTCGCTTACCATATTGCAAGTTCTCTGAGCTTGATATTATATTGGATGGGATGGCATCGTTAGCCACCAGCACAAAGGTCACCCCCACCCCTTTGTACGGTACTGCAAATGGTATGCAACACAAGCATACATAAATTGACTGCAGCTCTAGGTGGTTACATGTGGCGTCAGTTAATATAGCTGCAGGTGACTCTTGCGTGAGTAACTAGGATATCCATGAAGATATATATTTTGGTCATTCAGATTATATCAACTTTAACTATAGTTGAGCTTCATGTCATATTCCAAGGGCTGAGTTGCGAGATACTGATCCCATGCATCCTTTAAAAGATTAGTTCTATATCATCTATAAAATAAAGCCTCTGCACTTACCCAATCAAAATTTGTCGTTAAATTAGGTTCCGCAACTAAATTATCGAAGAAAATTCCGGAAGACACCAGTTCTTCTTGCATTACTGTGTCACCAGTAGGTTGAATGGCCATCATGGTTGTTGGAAGCTCAGGCTTAACAATACTCTGCGAGTTCAGTTGGAGTAACTGTAGACTTGGATGTGCAGTTGGTGACGGTACGTCCATTTTATCCCTTGCGTGTAAAACCTTGTTTAAAGCGTTGGTAAGAATAGTCACGGCTCTTTTCGCATCGCGAGAGCAGTGGACCACCTCTGCCCATATAGCTATCGACCTCTTAACCGCATTAATCTTTTCCAAGGTATTTGAGACGGTTGTCATTGGGGTTGCTTGACTGACCATCATCAAATCAAGGCATATTATCACAGCAGCGAGTAAAAAGTCGTGGTTAATAATTGCAAATTGGTACCACCTCATTGCCGATAAAATGCCACCCGGCTGGCAAGCATGATGCATTGCAGCTTGTTGATCGAGCAGGGCTATGGATGATCCCACGCAACGTTCTCGAGAGTAATTATTTAACCCAATCTTGGTCGATGACACCTCGTTCCAGTACTTGCGGTGCAGGAGGCAGACTGCTTTGTGGGAGAAAGCATGGACCATACAGCTCTCCATAATTTGACGCGACGGGATGTCCTGCATCTCCTCAAATGAAATAAGTCGCAAATGAGGCGGGACACTCTCGTGAGCATCACGCAAAGCAGAATCAAGTCTCAGAACCTCCTCATAAGGCTGTGGTTCTAGGATGTGCAAAAATTCAATGACCTTTCCATATGCCAGCATAACTCGCTGTTTAGTGACAAAGTAAGACAGGTCGGTCTGCTCGGTATCTGGCCGAGAAGGAGGCAACTCTGTCATATCTTCGAATAGCTCATCCTCATTCAGGTTCCTGGGAGGCGTTGTATCACACTCAGAATATCGAATGCCTTTCGGGAGGCCAACCTTTTCTGAGAATAGCAGCTCGTGCTGGCTCACACAGGACCAGATTCGTCGCCTCATCTCGCCGTCAAAAACCGAAATATTTGGATGCTGCGAGGGGTCGCGATGGTACCCTTGTTGTAGTGCAAGACGGAGTACATAGCCAGATAGTAGGAAAGTGCCCATATCATCGTCGCTCTCATCTGCATACTCTGTCATAGAATAAACAAGCATGGCTTCGATCATATATCTCACCGGTTTCGTAACATCCGTAATTAACAGGCACTGAGCTGCTCGAATCCGATATAGTTCTATCATAGCACCTATAGTCCCCTGATATTCAGGTGGTTCTATTTCGTTGCGACCATATGATTGCAGCGCATGGCACATTATTCCAAAAAAGAGACCTATCCAAATTATCCTGGTTCTTGAGGGATCGGCCCAGTGGGCAGTATACTACATGGAAATAAGAATCTCAGCCAAGGTGTGTCTGGAGTCTACCCACCTGTTTAATAAATGTGGGTTTATGGATTATATCTGGCGTTAGGGTGAGCTTATACTCCTTGGTTTGTGTACTCTACTACTTACACCGTGCTGGAATTGCAGGATTATAGTACGAGAAGAACCGAGCTATTAGTTTATCTGCCGCATCCCTGGTAGGTAAAGACGCGACCACTGTCGACCGCTTGGGAGGTGGAGTTAGCCCACTGAGAAGGCTCGGCCGATGGCTCTTAGATGCCTGAGATCTACCGGAGACTTCAGAGCTATCGTACTCCTCGCTCCATGCATCTTTCATAGCTCCTAACTGTACTGTTTTAGTTCTCGAAGGCGCGGTCATCCCTTGGGGAGCTCAGCCTAGCGGGGCTCACCTCATTTAATATTGCATCCCAGTGGGTACTTCTCGTATCAGCTGATATTTTCTGGCCGCCCATTTGGTGAGTATTTTCATCCTCATCTGTCTGTTCATCTTCGGTCACGTGGGTAGAAGGACTGCCGACCCTATTCACAGGCACATTGCCTCCTTCACTGGAGATTACTGAGAGGATTGATTTCTCGAGACGGTCAATCCTTTTGCGCATGTCCTCTGAATCCGACCGTGGGCTTAGCTTGGCCAAGTGCTTCCCTTCTGGCTTTTCTGCATATGTGCAAGAAGCTGCATTGGACTCGCCTCTCACGACGCAATTCTGACATGGTTTCTCGCGGTTGCATTTCAATCTGCAAGGTGTCTCAATTCTGAACCATAAGAGATCACGGAAATTACGACTTACTTTCTAACCCTACATGCGACACATGAAAGGGGAATGCGCTTCCGCGTCAGTCGCTGACCACTTGAACGTTGTCGCTTGAGAGCTTCCATAGATATTTTCTTTCGTGTCATTAATCCTTTGCAAGCCCCTTTGCCGCAACCGGTGCAGAATTCACTGGGACTGAATGTATGGAATAGAGGAGGCCAAGAGTCACATTCTGTCCGCGCAGTCGATGGGAGACAGTTCTATCTTACATCAACTTTGATGAGTTTCGGTTACAACGGAGTTACGCGAGTTTACGGAGGTAAGCTTGTACTAGCCTTGCTGACTAATAATAAACCGACCTCGTGCATAAACTCCTCTCTACTGGATTGCATATATGGGATGGATGGGTCAGGCATTTGACAGCCTCAGTGCTGTAGGACACTAACTCGGATGGCGTCATTTCCTCATGGCCAAGAGCCTGCTTGCCCTAGATATGCAGCCTGTCAGGATTCAGTCATTCCGCTCACCACTGTGTGCCTAAGTGCCATTGTAAATTGAGCGTGCCTTTGCTCACGCTTTTGCTTTCAACACTTCGTCTTGCTTTCTTCTTCACCCCGAGTTACTAGTGTCCTCTCACGCTTTCTGCAAGATCTAAATTGACTAACTAGATATTTTGGCACCTTTACAATTCCGGGATTGCTCTCTCTCTCCAAGTATGGTCAGATGATATGGGCTTCTATCCATTCTCGATACATGCCGATATTTTCCTCTCTGCTCTTAACTGGCTCTATTTCTACTCCCATTAGCACTCGCTTTATGTATCCATCACCGTTGTGGCTCATTTCTCCCAGTCTTGTCAGAGGGTGTTCAGAGGACCCAGGCTTCGCCTTTGCGAACGAGCGCAAAGCTTGAACCCCAGTAGGGATACTAGATAGTCCTCTTGCATTGGCGTAAGATTCCATATCCCTCCAGACTGCTTCGCTCACTGGTTGTATTTTTCTGCCCGCTGATTCCTGCTCCTCTTCCCATGCTGCTACCATGCTAGCCACCCTTTCCCTTCGGACTTCTCGATTCGGTAGCGTACTTGCGCTTGAAATATCAATTCCTCGTTCTAAAGCGATCTGTGTAATATCCTTTAAACTTGTTTGAAAATAGTCTACGTGTCGTCGATGCTCCTGTTGGTCAGCTCCACTTTTTGTAGCCATACTCGGCGGATGTGCAGCGACCGTGGGCACAGACTGTTCTTGGTTAGATTCTGGAGTGGCCAGCAATAGGACCTCTATTTCGGAACCTTGGTTTATGGTAGTCGGTTCGTCCGAAGCACCATATCCGGTAGTCTTTTTGAAGTTTACCCACAGAATCGTTTCCAGTACGCAGGTTTGTATAGGTCCTAGTATTGTTATTGGAACCGGGGACAACCTGTCTGGCACGGGGATGTCTGGAAATGGTCTACGCCATGGGTGAAGCAGTCCATCATTGTCCTTTCTTCTTAAATTATTGGCTATCCCTAATTCACCCTGCGTGTTATCAAGCGTTATTTTCGGAAAACGATGTTCAGACGGACGCTTCACACTCGGCACGAGTGGCCAATAAGTATTCCCCCCACTATAGCGTAGAAATCTGTGAGGTGCATTGTAGCTACCGCGAATTCGGATATCGGCGATGGCTTCAGTCCCGAACGATGATGAGAATATGATTAAAAATATGCCGTACAGATCAGCCGTTACCTGCTGTACAGATCTTTCCAGCATTATTATCAGCATCATCCACAACTGTAAGGCGCCAAAACAAGACTCACTCATGACTTATCCAGCAGTTAGGAATCTTAATCCTATCTGACAGGCGAAGGTGACTTAAATGATGCAACGATTTATGTGCACTATTAAGCATGTGATACAGTTCGTAGCGTGGGTGGGAAGGATTTCCGAGACAAGATATATAATACTGCAAATGTTCTGCCCTTGTCAAGTACCAGAGGTCGGCATCTCCATATACAAGCATTGCCACTGCTAAATGTATTAAGAGTCACGCCTTGGATGCCTCTCCCAATATATTGACTTACCTGCAGAAAAGTAAGAGTCTCCGTTACGGACAATCTTGTCATAAGGCCTTGGACTAATTTTATTTTTTGCAGTGCGGAATGTAACTTTCGCATCGTGAGGGTACCTATCTTGCATCCCTCTTTCGTATTCCCATCTCTTAAAAACCTCGTCAAAGGTTCGAGCTTCGGGGTGCCTTGTCAGATCTGCGATCTCATCACTGCGCCTTGTTTCCCGAGTAGTTTCGTCGCCACGCCCTACTTCAAGCAAATATTTTACCGGGTTGAAATGTTCTGCATGTTGCCATTCAATATTTTCAGGGTTGGAACTATCCTCGCTTTGAGACATTTTGTGACAACTCTATGGCATAATGCCTTTCAGCATACTTGAGAGAAGTTTCTAACTCTGCGCAGGTAAATAGGCATACATTAAGTAGATTGCTGCCCAGTTCTACTGATTTGAGATTAAAGTTAACAAAGATATAGTTTATTTTGTTTTTCACTGATCTGTTTATTATGCCGCAAACATATATTTACCTTGTCATATTGCTGCAAACAGCTCTCCATCCAACCCACGGCACAACAACGAAAGTCGATGTGAAATTACTATTTGGTTCATGTGTATATCAGTCCTGGAAACTCTTAACTTCTATCCTTCTCAAACGGTGGTCCAAAATGAGACAATACGGATACAATGTTAGCGACTCAGAATGTTTCAAGGGAAGAATGTGTTATTATCAAGTAGCTGTCTGGTTTTACACTGATTATAAGAAACATGCACAAGAACGAAGATTATCATAATTAAACCAACCTTACTTCAATATTGAAACACAAAGAAGCAAAGAAGATCCAATTTACATCCGGGTACATTCTTTGAAGTAGACTCTCCTGTTATGGGGAATGATATGCTTCATGTAATTAGACTAGATTCCTGAAAGCTTAAAATTACTATGACTTCTAGAACTTATCTATCCTACGTTCTTCAAGTTTATATTCAATTAATATATTAAATTCCTTATTTATGCTCTCGCTTTTAAAGCTTGAAAATGTTAACATACAACTCTATACCTTCGTACTCGGTGGAACAGGAAGGTAATTGGGTTATTAAAAAAAGATGTTTGGAGATTACTTGCCTTCCGCCTTGAGAGTTCTAATATTTCGGATTCATCTCTCGTTATAAATACTATTGTCCGCTTCTTTGTATTTGCTCCTCTAGTAGGGAGAACTGGAACAATGTGTTTATCAATTTTAGCAGGAGGATGGTCATGGTCGGCCTTGGTTTCGACGCTACCCTTTCCATAGACTGGGTTAAAGACCGTTGCTGGCGCCGCGTTAAAGAATGATTTAGGGTGAGCTGAGACACTCTTTGCAGTATTGATAAGGTTTATCATAGTAGTCGTTTGTACTCTTTGTGTGGGCTTTGCTACTTGCGCGGCAGTGGAAACTTCAGGCAGCACTAATGTGGATTTAACAACCTTTTCAGATGATGGATCCACAAATTCTGGAAGGGTTTTTGTGGTGGCTGGTTTGACTCGGTCAGTTTCCTTTATTTTATTTGGTTGAGTAGACAGAGCAGAAGCAACAAATTCGCTCTGAGAAATATTACCTCTTTGGCTCGGATCAGTGCTTTGTTCTTCCTGTGAGATAACTTTACTTTCGACGGTCTCTGTCCCGTCAGTCAGAGAAGAAGACTCTCGCGATTCAATTAACTCTGGATAGTTCGTAATTTGGAGATATTTCGGATCACAAATAGACTCTTTCGTGTTAAATCCAGCAATTAAGGCGAAGTCTAGAATGCTCATTTCTCGAAGGGGATGCCTTGGCAAGATTTTCTCAGGGATATTCATTCTTGACATGGGCGATCTCCAGGGGTGGTTCAAATCGGTTGTGTGCGGTGACTTCGTCTTGGGAATTGAAACCTTTCCTTTAGTATTCTTCCGAGTAATTGGCGGAAATGAAAACTCGGACAACTCTTCATTTGCTGGCATGAGCGGTTGAAAATGATTGCTGTTTACATATCTGATCAGCCAGTGCGTCGAATTATAGTTCCCTCGAACTTTCACTTCCTCGACTGCGGTCGATTCAGACGATTTCAAAGTATACTGGACAATGAATGCATCATATAAGTCAGCTGTGACTTGGAGTATTTCTGAATCCTGCCAAGCATAAGGCGTGCATAGCCTCATCCAAAGATTTAATCCAGACGCACCATCATTACTGGAAGTGCTTAAATTCGCGTTAATCTTACTATATAGGCTGTATCTTGGATGATTCTCGTCGCTCAGAACTGTGCGCACGTATTCCAGGTGGTGGCCTTTGACCGTATGCCAATATTGTTTGGACCCATACAGAAGAGTAGCAACTGTCAAGTTTTAATAATTTTATACTTAGAATTATCAGTAGAGTTTCATACTAGCCATGAAATAGCAATTTCCTGATGCTCCAGAATTTTGAGTTGATACTAGGTACACATCCTCAATATGCGGATATCCTTTGCAAGGATTACCCCACATTTCTGCCGAAGTTTTTCTTGTGTCAAGATGGACTAGAGGGTATAGAGCGCGAGGAAACTCCTGGAATTTCACTCGAGTCTCATCTGTGACAACTTTGGGCCTCCACTTAGTGAGTGGCCCAGGGACGCTTTCTTCAGCTGAAGTCATCTTCTCTGTCGGCGTAGCTTTACGACATCGAGAGAAAACAATGGCAAAATACCTACTGCATATTAAAATTCAGCAATCTGAATAAATGCATAGTAACGTAAGAAATAGTTAAACGGTCTTAAAGAAGCCAGTTGGTAATGCCCTCCATATAATGCTCAAAGAAATTGCTGCTAGATTGACGCATTCGGTAGCCTAGAAAGACAAAGAGATATAACTCACAGGCCGGCATTACGTTTAACAAGGGGTGTCGGCCCCGGTAGAGAGTTAGTATATTTTTGTTATTCATTCGACTTCACTCTCACTTTCGCGTCTTGCTCTCTGAGACACTCCCACTACAGATCGAGAGGGACAAAGTCTTCACCATTGGTAGCTGAATTCGCTTAGAAATAGGGGCTCGGTTATCAACTGCTTCTTCGACTTGTGCAACAACATTGACCTTGTAGACTTAGCGCCCTCGGGATGATTCATAATTCCTTTCATAAGGGCCTTATTTGGAAAAGGGAGAGGCAGTGATAGAAGATACTTCACTTCCTTTTAATGAAAGTCCACTTAGCCAGCATCACATTCCAAATATCAAAGCCGTCAGCCTTCCTCACGTCAGTACCCTGGATCGGAGGACAACTGCAATCATGACTGAGCATTCTGACAAAATAGACTACGTGGAATATATTAGTCGGTATAAGAGTCGAAACGCTGGGCCGCAAGTCACATGGACTGAACTTGAAGGGTACTATAATCAATTGGCGGCAAAGTATGCTGGGAGGTGGCCTCACCTTCCAGTGAAGGTGACTATGTACAGTGCATTATATCGCCTCATTGAAACCTTTTGTGTGTCTTCACACCACGGGTTTGGAAGCCGCTAACAACATACTAGGGCCGTTAGAGGAAAAGTTTCCTCGTATTGACACCTTCTCATTTCATGCTGGAGCTTGGCCACGAGACTCAGTCACAGAATCTGAACTTTCATCCTCTCCAGGTACAACTTTAACTACCTACAATCATATGTACTTTTATATACTGACGCGTCTAGACTCATTTAATGCTGCAGATACGACCACGGAGAAACACCAGGTCACTGGTCCGTCATGTGCAGCTTCTGACCAGGTTTCTAGCGCATCTAGAGAGCTCTGCGAAGCGGCAAACGCGTTGTGCCATGTATCTCAAAAGCTATCAAATGCTTTTGAGTAGAAGCTCCAATAGACTTTTATGAATGGATATCAGTTGTATTTAATGTTGTAGAATCTGGTGATTCACTTTCCCAATGTCGAAGAGCCAAAGTATCATTTCGTGCTCGAGAGAAGTACCCTCCAGAGAGAAACCTTATCGTCAGATCACAAACGGCATGCGGAATTGATTATTATCAGGCGATATGTTCGTAAGAAGATCAACCTGGGGGGAATATCTGTAGTATATATACTGTTGTACAACGGAAAGGAGCGTTGGTGTGATATTAAGGAAGGGATCCGTTCCGCCAGCCATGACAACAATAGCGACCATGAGTAAAGGGATGGATATCGCCCAGGCGACTTAATTAAACTCTATAGACCTCATGACATGATAACCCGTGTGTATAGTATATAATATCCCTGCAAACCCGCTTAGAACTCCATCCGTGATGAATAGCCACCAATAGAAAACACACATTCTCAGATAGTTAGCTTATCCAAGATCTTCAATACTGCCGTTCCTTTATTGCTGCCATCATCTAGCTCCTCAACCATTGTCTTTGCCTTCTCCATAAGTTCACTGAGAACTGTTCTGCAGTATTCAAAGCTGCCAGTGGACGCCATGTATGATACTGCATACTTCTTCACTTGCTCATCCGATGTCTTTTGTTTCAATATATTCAACAACTGTAGGTTTTCTGGATTTGCTCTTATACTGTGTATGACGGGGAAGGAGAATTTTCCTTCGGTCAGGTCCTCACAGAGCCCTTTATTTTGTGAATATTGGGGCGATGACAAGTTCTGGTAATCGTCCTGAATTTGGAAGATTATTCCAATAAGGTTGACAAGCGGGACGCAATCTCTATCCAGGTGGTTAGTAGACTAAACAACGAAAAGTTATTGCGCAGAAATACCTGAGACTTTTGCTCTCGGCTTGCATGAGTTTGATTGCCAGTCTGAATAGGCCACCAGTTTTGTTCCCTACCATTTCAAGGTAGTCGTCCTCGCTCGGACAAATTAATGAATCTCGCCAGTATAAATCCATCCCTTGGCCCCTGTGAAGATTCAATAGCTCTTCGGTGAATATTGTGATGGCTTTCGGGTTCTTGAGCTTCTGCAGCTCTTGCAATGCGCAGAAATACACATAATTTGCGCAGTTAATCGTCTGCGCCGTACCAAAGATGCTATGGGCAACGGGAAGCCCTCTTCGTAATACCGATGAATCTTCAACATCGTCCACAAGGAGGGATGCAGTATGCAACATCCCCACGACCTTTGTTATAACCGCCAGGCTGCCTGGTGGCACTTCCAGCCACTCGTTGAATGCGGAAATCAGCTGTGTTCGTATTCCCTTTCCTGGCTGTGAAATCAAGTACTCATATGGCCCTTGCAAGATCTTCTCCTTCTCCGTAGACCAGCTGCCTTTCCCCTGATACGCCATATCGATCTTATGATTTTTCAACGATCCGCGAGCACGCTCGGCTTCTGCATTCGGATTTACAGCAGAATCGGAATGAGGGCTCATCTTCTGGCCTATCCAGTCGCTTTCAGACACGGGCTTAAGCACGGGCTTCGCTGTAGTGGGTTCTAGGAAACTCTGCCCAGTGGAGGAGGTTCGGGGCGGTATCGCGTTTGGCGATCGCATTCGTTCGGACATTGTAGCTGGATCGACCTGGAACAGATAAATATAGGGAGGTCTCAGGAAGATTTGCGGTGCCAGGCAGACGGAAAGCAATGTCAGACACGTGAGCTATTGCGCCTGCAGTTGGGTCTCTGTCGTCAGGAAGTAGAATTTCGAATTATATTAGGTCTATGATATCCACAGAAAGGGACGAGGCGGCAGCTGAAAGGCCAAATACCACGGGTATTGCGGGGTTGAGCTATCAAAGTCATGAGGACTACCTGGACTCTGCTTCTAACACATGGTTGCACCTTCAACGGGGATGCTATCTCTCATGACAATAGATTGGTTGATACGGATCAGAATCGTGAAACTCATTCTACAACCCCAGTACAAGGTCACTTTTCTGCGCGCTGTGTCCGCGTTCGAGACGTCATGTTTTGGTGACGGCTGGCGCTTTCCCAAATACGGGCTAGTGGTGGAGCTGTTCATTTTGCCGGTTGCTAAGGTTATGGCCCACAATATTTTGATTGTCTTGGGCACAGTTTCAATCTGACCTTCAACTTTCACCTTCCAAGCACACAATCCTGTTCACTTCATCTTTCTTGTATTAACATCTCAGCACGTTCTTTTAATTACTTGGCTGTTGCCTTAGTTCAGCGAATTACAATTCCCTCTCCCGTCCTATTTTTGAATACTCGATACCCAATCGCAAACCGATACCCTAAGCTAAACATGGAAGCACTACTCTCACTCTCCTTTGACAATCTATCCTCCTACGATCAGTCAAAAATCCGCAAAGGTCTCCGCCAGGTTGAGGGTCTCCTGGCGCAGATATGCCTATCCTCGTCCAACTTCCCAGCAGATAGGCGCCGCAGCGTCATCGATCCGGGCAAGGAGCCTCCGCCTCGAAAAGAGCTCAGTGAGCTGAGCCAGGACCCTGCTTTCAGAGAATTCTTTAAGCTTCAAGAAGGCTTCGAATGGAATGTTGCGCTGCGGCTAGTCAATTGTTTGGATAGGTTGATGGGAAAGTCGAATGATGGTCAAAATGACCTGTTGATTATCCAAACTTTGGACCTAATCCAAGGCAGCCTTCTACTGCATCCATCTTCAAGAAGTTTATTCTCCAGAGAACTATATATGAATGTTTGTACTCATCGCATAAATCATCCTCACTGAACGCAGTACTAATATGGAGGCATAGCATCTTCTCGACCTCCTCGAACCAGTCAACTGTCCTGCAATCCAGTCAGCGACGATAATAACACTCGTCTGTGCCCTTATGGATAGCCCAAAGAACACTCGCACATTTGAGGCCCTTGACGGTCTTTTGACCATCACGTCCCTCTTCAGATCGCGCGAAACTGGGAGAGATGTGAAACTAAAGCTTGTGGAGTTCCTCTACTTCTATCTCATGCCCGAAACGCCATCCATTCCTTCATCGAGTGCTACTGTATCTGTACCCGCGCTCATGCAGCGCAGCCCGAGTAAACTGGCTGGAGCCTTTCATCGCACAGACACTGGCGCTGGGAGGAGGAGAGCCGATAGTGAGACCGATACCAGAACGACGGAAGAAAAGCAGGCGCTCTTGGCGCGGCACCTACATAACGTGGATGACTTAGTTGCCGACTTAAGGGAAAGCACGCCTTTTGGAGGCGTTGTCTGCTAAGTTATCCATTCACTGGTCTTGAAGCAGGTCTCATATAGTTATATGGCGTTTGGCGGCATTTTGCGTGGCGTGGGGTTTTATTAGAATAATTAAGGCCGGCGTTTGATTCTTGAGGACAATTTTGTCAACAAACTGGCAGAAGAGAACAATTCAAGTCACATTCGGCGCAATAGTCCTTACGCTCCCGAAGGCGTCAGCCAGTCGACTACTTAGGGTAATTCCACATTTAAGTCATATCTCATATCCACTGGCAACGCATTACAGAGCTTATTCCTGTCGCCCAGGTAAGATCCCTTCAATATTGTACACTCGACAGAGCATTTCGCAAGCCACTCCCACAAGCCCATATCTTTAACGTGAAACCCATATCTCACGTGATGGATGTAATGAACTCCCTAAATCAGGAAAAGTAACCCGCTGTTGCCAAGTTGCGCCCCTGAATTGGTCCACTGCGGTCAATTCCGGCCAATTTACCAATCAGCTTCCATTGCGGGTACTCTCGGGCCTGGGTCGACATCGGCTCCATCGGTCTTATCTTCCCTTCATCTATTCATCCTTCAGAAAAACAGCATCAAGTTGATGCAGTATTGGGCGAAAGCGAGTGGTGACAAGTAGATCATGCACCGCGCAGTTGATTTCTGCTTGGGCCTTAGCGTTCAGCTTCGATGGTTGAAGAAAGGTATCTGTGACTGCTGTTCTCATTGTCACTCCGACAGCTTCGCTTCGACTATTCTGTCTGCACCCCTATTCTTCGTTGATAAACAAGTGTTGTCGCGATTGGGGATGATGATTTGTCCATCGTTTGATGCCGCCCAGATTGGAGTATTTCTCTTGATAATGGAATGCATCATGTGGACCCAAGAATGGCCCTGAAGGATCTTACGATAGTCGAGGCCGGAAAGTTTCCGGCCACGCAGCC
Organism: Oidiodendron maius Zn; assembly: GCA_000827325.1. NCBI lineage: Eukaryota > Fungi > Ascomycota > Leotiomycetes > Myxotrichaceae > Oidiodendron > Oidiodendron maius. The sequence continues at coordinate 555,605 of KN832871.1, read as the reverse complement.
AAAGATAAAAGACCCCAGAGATTTCCCATTTCTCCTCTGATTATTTCGTCATTTATCTCCCAGAAAGCTTCTCTCTGGACCTTCATCGACCGCCATTCTTTCTCAGCATATACTTTACCATCATCATGGGGTCTATGGGCCCTTCTCTCTCCTTTAATGTCCTCAGAGACACCAAGCCTGATGATACCACGCTCCCAGCTTTCATGGTCTCAACCACGCGGGGTTTCCTGCCTCGCCAAGACCCCGTGGTCAACTTGCCATCAGAGTTCGATCTACTGGAGTCAATCCTCGTCCGTATGCCCATAAAAACCTTAGATGGGAAGCCGGGTCTGCTTGCCACGGGCACCCTGGGCGAGACGGTCTTGAGAGAACTCCCAGACCTCACCAGCGCCATTAACAAGTATAAGGACAATCTCCCTTTGATGAATGCGCTTTATCGAGATTACTCCTTCCTGGCTTCTGCGTATTTGTTGGAGCCCTGCCATGAGAGATTCATGAAAGGAGAGAGCTATGGCCTTGGGCGCCAGACCCTTCCCGCTGTAATCTCCTTGCCGATATCTAGATGCGCCGAACTGTAAGTCAACCTCCTCAAATCATGCTTCCTGTCTAATTGCTTCTAGTGCTGGATTCAAACCTTTTATGGAATATGCTGGCTCGTATGCGCTGTTCAATTATCGACTTGCAGACCCCTCACGTGGCTTAGAGTATGATAATCTACATCTCATACGCGCTTTCGAGCACGGCCTTGACCCGAAATCGTCCGAGGCCGGCTTCGTTCTTGTTCATGTTGACATGGTTCAGAACTCTGGATCTCTCGTCGATGGCGTCATGTTGGCTCTCGATGCCTGCGAAGCCAACGATCGCCATGCCTTCGATGTTGGTATGCAGAAAGTTGTATCGAGCATGACTCGTGTTAACAAGGTTATGGATGGTATGTGAAAGACTCTAAATTCTTTTCATTTGACCTTATAGACGCCTGAAATTGACGCGTGTGAGGTATGTGGGGAAAGAGTAAACCAGGTGACTACACTTCTTTCCGAACATTTATTTTCGGAATTACGAGCCAGTCTATGTTTCCACATGGAGTCGTTTACGAAGGCGTCTCTGAAGAGCCTTTGTCTTTCCGTGGTGAATCTGGCGCGAATGACAGCATGGTACATTCCCCGTCCCTGTGTGGTAAACGTCATTGCTTACGCTGGTGAATAGATCCCTCTATGTGATAACTTACTCCAGATCACGATGCCCAATACGCCTCTCACAGCCATTCTCCAAGATTTCCGGTCTTATCGCCCAGGTAATCACCGCGAATTCCTCGAATACGTCAAGGCTCGCTCCGCCCACGCATCATTGAAGTCCTACGCATTACAGGAGCCTTCTTCAGCCGCACTTTACTTGCTGGCCCTGAACCAAGTCCGTGATTTCAGATGGAGACATTGGTGCTTTACGCGAGAATACATTCTCAAGAAGACAAGTCATCCCACTGCGACCGGTGGGAGCCCCATCGTGACATGGCTACCAAATCAACTGCAGGCCGTCATGCAGACCATGGTTGACGTTTGGGAAGGCAGTGGGAAGACGCTGGGCAGTGGCTGTGAAGAAGTCATGGAATTGTTGTATGTGCAGAAGGACACCTTAACAAAAGAGGTGGAGAAGTACTGCAAAGAAAGGGACGTTACCACTAATTAGTTTATGGTTCGAAGAGTTTGGTGGAATCGTTCGAGTCTAACATAACACTTGTGTCTGAAGATTGAATAGAAAAGCCCGCTTCCTTGTGGTAGACATTTATCACTTCGTCCGGGGCTCTCTATGATGGTCGGCCTTTTAGGACGCAACCTCGGAGCCATGAAACTACAAATTGAGATATAATATCACGCCTGTATTCCTGCTCTCCATATTTATCTTGAGAAGACAGGTCGTATCTGCCTTAAACATATAAGGCATAAACTTCACTGGGCAAATCCTTTTGCCATTACACTCCATCGGCTGTTCTGGTGGTACATGGGTGTTTTACGACGCCCTGCCTCTACAATCAGGGCCGATAACCCCCATGCAATGAGCAACTAACTCCAAATTAAGAAATACTATCCATTTTCCGAAATTCCACCCATATGGCCTGATCTACCTATTGCTGGAGCCCTGGAGCACCTACCTGAGTGGCAGTCACCGCTTTCGGGAGGACCTCGGAAGTGTGGCCCAAACGACGAGGGGTCCAACACGAAAATGGAGGCAGAACATATGGAATGGGACTGTAGAGTGTTCACCTTTAAGGTTCTTGACGGGTGGCCATGGCAATAATGGTACTAATGGCTTACCAGAACAGCCTCTCCTCTGCTCCATCGAGGAAATACATAGGTAAACTAATCTTACTCAGGCAGGTCACATATATGTGCGTGTCTTATAGGGCCAATATCCTTCCTGAAACACAGGGACATGGCCGATGTTTATACAGGACAAAGTATTACAGGGACATCCGGAGTGGAGTGTGAGAATGCCTTCCCGGTTCCCCGCAACACTGCATGCACATAAGTGGGACACTCGCTATATACAAGAATACTGCACGGCGATTCATGTTCTACAATTCAACATCCAAGCCTCGAAGTACTAGGCCGGCCAAGAATAAGGCTACGCAACCTTCAGAGTAGTCTGGCCAAGAATAGTTCTATGTGCCAATGACAGTCTATAATGTACCTGTTAGTCATATTGCTATGGGTCTCTGCGGTACTCGCAGGTAGCCAGACAGTGTCCACGGATGGCATTATCAATCTCGTGAAGCGAAGACTACCAGATCATGCCGGTGATTTTGAGTTCCGCTTTATTGGAAATGTTACCGAGTTTCCTCTAACTGGCCAACCTGCTATCGACGAGTACAGCGTGTCTTCCACCCCAGATGGTAAGATACTCGTGGAAGGAAACTCGCCAATTGCCCTAGCAAGTGGGTGAGTTGGCAGCAGATTCGTCTTATTAACCGATACTAACAAGAAACATAGATTGCATCGATATTTGACAGATACGCTGCACATTGATATTTGGTGGTATATTGGGAGCCGCCTAGACCTCGCACCAGAGAGTTTGCCTCCCCTGGATGTTCCTATGAATGGCACGAGTGTAGTCCCTTGGCGATATTTCTTCAACACTGGTACGTTAATATCTCATTCTGCCGAATCCGACAATTAACCTCTAATGTTAGTTACATTCTCATATACCGCTGCATTCTGGACTTGGGAAGACTGGGAACTTGAGTTGGATTGGTTGGCGCTCCGCGGCGTGAATCTTCCCCTGGCTTGGGTTGGATATGAAAAGACTCTCCTGGATACATTCAAGGAACTTGGCATGACGGATGCTGAGATTCCCCCCTTTTTTAGTGGTCCCGCCTTCCAAGCCTGGAACCGCTTTGGTAACATTCAAGGATCATGGGAAGGTGAGCTGCCTATGGAGTGGATTGACAACCAATTTGAACTGCAAAAGAACATCACCACTCGTATGGTTGAATTAGGTATGACTCCTGTACTTCCGTGCATTACGGGCTTCGTTCCTAGCGCCATTACACGTGTTCTACCCAATGCAATGGTAGTGAACGGTTCTCAATGGGATGGATTTCCGGTCGAGTATACAGATGTTGCCTTTCTGGAGCCTGTAGATCCAGCGTTCGCAGAGTTACAGAAGAGCTTTATATCGAAGCAAGCCGCCGCATATGGAAATATCACGCATATCTACACCCTGGATCAGTATATTGAAAACACGCCATATTCGGGGGACTTGGACTATTTGAGGAATGTGTCATACAGTACATCGCAAAGCCTCAAATCTGCAGACCCAGACGCCATTTGGCTCATGCAAGGTTGGCTATTTTTTGAAGATGAAGCTTTCTGGAACAGTGACCGCATAGAAGCCTATCTTGGGGGGGTTGAAAATAATGACGATATGCTAGTTCTGGACCTCTTCTCAGAGTCGGTACCCCAGTGGCAGCGGACAAACTCATACTTCGGTAAGCCATGGATTTGGTGTCAGCTTCACGACTATGGACAGAACATGGGCTTGTACGGCCAAATCATGAACGTCACCATCAACCCCATAGATGCTCTGGCGACCTCACCCTCCCTGGTCGGCTTTGGGTTGTCTATGGAAGGCCAGGAAGGCAATGAGATAATGTACGACCTTCTGCTTGATCAAGCATGGTCAGGTTCTCCTATTGAGACCGAAACTTATTTCCACAACTGGGTCACTCGTCGATATGCTGGTAATGGCAGTATTCCCGACCAACTTTACTCCGGCTGGGAGAGCATGCGTTCAACTGTCTATAACAATACAGATTTGAGTAACGCAAAGGCAGTAACGCGCTCCATCCTTGAAATATCGCCAAATATAACTGGTATGGTTGGCAGAACCGTGCAAAACGGTGGAACAACAGTAAACTATGATCCTGAAGTACTCGTCTCCGCTTTTCACACCATGTTCTATGCTGCCAATACTAATCCTGCGCTATGGGAGAACCCGGCCTACCTGTACGACATGGTGGATGTAACACGGCAAGTATACAGCAATTACTTTTTGTCGTCCTACCTGTCCTTGATATCCGCATATAATTCAACTCCTCACTCCAACGCCACCATTGCTGCAGCTGCCCAAAACATCACCAATATCCTGAACACGCTCGACTCAGTCCTCTCAACGAACTCGGCATTCTCACTCTCGACATGGCTCAACGCAGCCCGGTCTATGACCACTAATGAGACGCTGGCAGACTTTTACGAATATAATGCCAGGAACCAGATCACGCTCTGGGGACCCAACGGCGAAATCAGCGATTATGCAAGCAAGAGCTGGGGCGGACTCGCGAACGGTTACTATCTCCCGCGGTGGGAGATATTTTTTAATTATCTAGAGGAGACAGAGATTGGGAGTTATAACGAAACGGCCTTGAATGAGAGATTATTCCAGTTTGAGTTACCCTGGCAGAACAGCACGTCGGTGCATGGAAGTCCAATGGGACCGTCGGGAAGCTTGCAGTCAATTTTGAACGGGTTAGTTGGGTCTCTGGGATCTAGATAGCGCATAGCAAGTAATTCCATAAGCCAAGCTCGACAACCCCAAATCGGCAAACAGTACGGTATATGTCATCCACCTGGACAAGCGCTTAGTAAGTACCCATCCTTCGTCCTTGATGGGTTGTGCAAAGCCGAATGACGACAACTTGGACAACCCCGACACCTTCCCCAGCCAGCCAGTGAGCGTGTACTAATTACCCAACACAGCCTCGGAAACTGCACTCACCTACGCCTACTTTCGTATGAAGTCTCACGTACGATAATAACCCCCACTTTGTTAGACCCTTCTGCTTTCAACTTCCCTTTTAATTAATACATGCTCTGCTCAAGAGCATTGGCAAGATCAAGCTTCGCTCGTCCTCGTCTCGCCCACCCCGCCAAGTTCGAGCTTCCCCGCACCCGATTACCAACCACCAAAGGATATACCACGACAGCAAGAACCATGGCACAGCAATACAAATTGAAGGATATCAGTAGCCTCGATCTCAAGCCTGGCGAGAAACGTGAAGTTGAGGTTGAGGGCATCGATGGAGGGAAGGTGCTGCTGTGCAATGTGGGGGGTAAGGTGTCAGCGCTGGGGAACAAGTGCACACATTACGGGGCGCCTCTGGTGAAAGGAGTGCTGACTGGAGATGGCCGTATAACCTGCCCGTGGCATGGAGGTTTGTTGTAAATCATAGCGTGTGTCCTTGGCTAATTTACCGACTCTGTGCATAGCCTGTTTTAATTCCTCGACTGGCGATATCGAGAACGCTCCGGCGCTCGACGCTCTACCTTCCTTCGGCCTTTCCGAGAAGAATGGAGGGGTCTATGTTACAGGTGAAGAACAGAGCATTAAAGGCAGCAGAAGGAAGCCTAACATCAAGATATCTGGGGCTGTCGGGGCAGAGAAGGTCGTTATTGTGGGTGCCGGGAGTGGCGCATTGGGTACATTGGAAGCCCTCCGTGAGAATGGTTTCAAGGGCTCAATTACCTTGATTGGCAATGAAGGCTATCTTCCAATTGATCGGACGAAGCTGTCAAAAGCCCTCATTGATGATGCGGCGAAAGTTGCCCTGCGGAATGATGCATGGTTCAAGGATGGCTCTGTTGATGTTATCAACGACGAGGTCACGGGCGTCGATTTCTCAGGAAAGAAAGTCTCAACCAAGCAGGGAGGCTCATACTCATACACCAAGTTGGTACTGGCAACAGGCGGAAGTCCTAGGAGTCTTCCATTGCCAGGATTCAAGGAGCTCGAAAATATCTTCCTCGTCCGAAATATTCCGCACATCAAAGCTATCAATGCCGCCATCGGCCAGAAGAATAAGAAGATTGTAATCATTGGAAGCTCCTTCATTGGCATGGAGGTTGCCAACGCTGTGAGCAAGGACAACGACGTCACAGTCGTTGGCATGGAGACTGCGCCGTTGGAGCGTATTATGGGGGTGCAGGTGGGCCAAATATTCCAGAGGAACCTCGAGAAGAATGGCATCAAATTCAAATTGAGCGCAGGTGTGGAGAAGGCATCTCCTTCTGTGTCGGATCCCTCCAGGGTAGGGTCTATCGAACTAAAGGATGGCACGAGCCTTCCTGCCGATCTAGTCATTCTGGGCACTGGCGTTGGTCCGGCTACAAATTTCTTGAGGGATAACAAATCCGTGGAGCTCCAGAAGGACGGGTCATTAAGGACTGATGAGAACTTTGAGGTGTCAGGCCTGAAGGATGTCTATGCCATCGGTGATATCGCTACGTACCCATATCACGGCCCTGGAGGAAACGGCTCTCTCACTAGAATAGAGCACTGGAACGTCGCCCAGAATTCAGGCCGGACTGTCGCAGCGCACATCGTCAACCCATTAGGCCAACCTAAGGCTTTCATCCCAATCTTCTGGTCTGCCCTCGGTGCCCAGCTCCGCTACTGCGGCAATGCACCTAACGGGTGGGACGACATCGTCTTACACGGCCAGCCTGAGGAGGGCAAGTTCGCAGCATACTACACGAAGGGGGAGACTGTGGTTGCAGTTGCCAGCATGCAACTTGATCCTGTCATGACACACGCGTCAGAGCTGCTGAGGAAAGGAGCCATGCCGACAAAAAGTGAGTTGCAACAGGGCGCAGATATCCTTCAGATCAGTGTTCCGGCGTAGGGAAGTTAAGTGCGCACCGCAAAGCTTCTGAATATGGCGTAGAAATAATTAAATAACACCCAGAATGCTAAGGCCCATCGTCAGCTGAGCTTAAGAACCGCATTAAGATCTCAACCATCCATGATCGCCTCCCCGTAGGCAGCGAGGGCATGCTTGTTCTCGTGATGCGATCGTGACTCTGGAAGATCCTCCAGGATTGCCCGCCAATCACGCTCGCGGTACGCGGGTCGACTCAGACAAGACCCGGCAGCCACCATCGTGACCTCAGTCTTTCCCCAACCTCCTCCTCCTGTGGCAATCGAGACTCTCAGAGCCCTTCTCCTCTGGAACACGCGACATCTGCTCCCACCTTACCGGGCTTGCCAGTATGCTACACGAGCAGCGCGATCGATATTCTAGTTTGTGCTCTGCGCGACCATTTTAACCCATCATGGCCGAGGCCGATGCGCTCGAGGCCTTGATGGGCCGTCTTCCGGAGAAGGGTCTTTCGAGCATTCCAAACCCGCGCTGCTGTTGCGGTAAGACAGATTGCGCATACTTGAGACACAACTGCACGGCGCTTGACGATTTGGAGCAAGAGGTTCGCACTGCGGCACAACTTGGTCAGGTATGGGCTTGCTTTCTTATATATCCACCGCCCTTGCGAATCTCTGCGGGTTATGGTCGCGCGGAGACGATCGTGAGGCTGCAGCCCATCTGCATTTGCGATGGACTGGTCACTGTATACCCGTGGGGCGCCAAACGTCATGTACAAAGGGCTGACATTCTCACTCCAGGCTCTCCTCGTCCGCCATGAAGCCTACATGGTTGACGCCGAACGCGACCGGTTGGAGCTGGGCGCGAAGATTGAGAGACTGGAAGCAGATAAGAAGGAACTGGAGGCTACCAACTCGAAAACAATAGAGGAGAATCGGGGATTGTTAAATCAACTGGAAGTCCTTAATAGCACTGTCTCTGAATCCGAATCGCATATTAAATCTCTGGAAGCTACGCTACAGTCGACGAATCAGGAACTCCGCAGGCTTGAAGGATTGGCTGCCAGGACGCAGGACTTGGAGATCCAGCTGGCGGCTTTAGAGCAGGAGCAAGTGGTGTTACAGAACACTATCACAAAGACCGAGGCAGAAGAACGATCTGTTTTTCAGAGGTGGAAACAGGCAGAGCGAGGACTATGTGCATTGCAAGATCAGTTAGAGCGGATAGAGCGCGAAGCCCGTGAGGAAAGGGAACGACACATTGAAGTGCTCGGTCGCATGGAGAGGCAGCGCGCTGTGGAGAGAGAACTGGACACTGCAGCCGGACGGCTGAAAGGCGCTGCCGCATTAACTGCTGGGACTTCTAAGAACGGCAGCAGTGTGGTATCTCATTTCGTCAAGGACATTTTGCAGGACAACGCAAACCTACAACTTGGGATTGTGGAACTGCGGGAGATGTTGACGAACTCGAACGAGGAGGTGCAGACTTTACGGGAGCAGCTTATGCTCCATCAGCCGATTGTCGAAAACGCTGGAGTAGACAGTGGTCCTTCAACGCTGCAGGCCGAGCTGGCTTCGAAGGAAGAACCTGAACCCAAGGTCATATCCCAGGAGCTTCACATCCATCATCACTATCATGCACCAAAGAAGGAGGAGATTCGCCGACCAAAAAAGAAACGGATGCCTATCAACACGGCAGTATTCGTCCCCCCTCGAGGATCGCAGTATCCCGGAACGCCCGCTAGGACTGGTGAGACAGCAAGCGCGATATTGTCACAGACGTCGGTTACCATACCTACTCCGACCTCACCAAATAATCGCTGGTCGATCCAATCTGCTCAACTGTCGGACTTCGCACCATCGTCAGTTCCGAGTTCGCCACAGTCAATGTATCGTAGCAGTGCCCTGTTTGATAGAGGCTTTGACATAGACTCATCGCGGCCGACATCGCCGGGATCAAGTGTCGATCCCATGTCACCACAGTTTCAGCCATTTCGCCATCGTAAACGTGGTTCTGAGGTATCCGCGCGCAGTTTTATGGTCCCAACGAGCTTTCCAACAGATGTTATCCGCGAGGAAGCAGACAATGACATTGAAGAACTTCAGGATCTACAAACGCAAACCGTTCCGTCCTTGGACGATGGCCCAACTCCTTCTGAATCATCCAACCACACTGAATCTGTTGAAGAGGGACAGGAAGAATGGACAGCCTCGTTTCAACCGACTCTTCACCGCTCAACGTCACACGAATCCATTCTCTCCATCTCGGGCCTCGACATTCACACCCTTAAGTCACGGCCTTCACAGATGACCATAACTGGGCGAGGCTTACAACCACAACCTAGCCTAGGCTCACTATCATCCATTCTCTCACTCAACACTCTTACCAGCTCCTCCACGATCATCGCTCGACCCACACTCTCTCGCCATGGCCACAACAGCACGGCGTATCTACGCTCGAACATAGAAATAAGCCCTAATAGTGACACACACTCTATCAATTCTTCCAATTCCAACGATGACAGTCTCGGGAAGAAAGTAGGCGGTTGGGTCTTTGGTCGCTGGGGTATGACCCCGGCGAAATCTTCAAGCGACCTGAGGTCCGCTTTGGCAGCTCTGTCACCTACTCAGCAGCGAGTTGTCAGTAGCCCCGTTGACCCGCTGAAAGCGTTCATGGGTCGCGCCCCGGGGGTCAATCAAAAAGGGCCGGTTCCAGGTTTTGTGAAGAAGACGGAGAGGCCGCCTAGCAATGTCAAGCCAGAGGTGGTAGATCGTGACGCTCTGAAAGATATATTATCTGAGGGCAGCTTACCTTGAAATTGCGAAGAGCGGGTGGAGATTGGCTGCACATATACGATAGACCAGAGCCCCTCTTTAGATGCTATTTCCTTTGTGACGGGGACTTCGGTCAGGCGAAACAGGCGGACTACAGGATACCCATAATCTCAAGTTTGAGTAGGCCCCATAATCAGTAAATAAATATAAATAAATATATATATATTAAATAGCCTCATGGCGGTTTCTCACTCTCCTTCAGAACCAGTATTGAGTCAATTCTCGCATTGCTATTGTTCCAGTGGGTGCCGCGTTCCGTGCCAAGATTGCTGCGCGCGCATTTCAAGCCGACTTACATATTTCAACTTACCCAGATCTCGTATGAGTGCAACCTTAACCGTAGCACAGCGCTGCATCGGTGTGGCAGGGTTGAGTCGTGAATCCCCCTGTACACATATACCTGGGAGCATCTCAATCTTGATTTTCGGTGCTTCGTCAGCAATGGTAGCGACCCATTCACGCCCTTTTAAACGACTTTCAAGTTGGTCTAGACGGGTCTCCAGGACGTGAGCGGCAGTGTTCAGCTTCAAATCATCTCGAATCCGAGTCCGACCCAAGCTCAGGGCTTTCAACAAAGGATTAAATTCCTTGTGCCAACTGGCCGCAAAAGCAAGCCAGATTCTGACATGTGCCTCCTCAACCAAGTCGTCTGGAAAGAGTCATGGTCCTGGTGCTGATACAAGATCAATTGTGTCTAGCACAAGACCGGAGTCTTCAATCACCTCACCTGCAATTCATGCCGCGAGAGCAGTTGCACAAGTACTTCCCTCAAGGTATTTTTTTCTTCGCTTGAGAGCCACAGTAAATAGATCGCTATCAGGCGAGTCTCTAGTGACCGCAAGAACCACTCCCTCGATCCCGTTGTCCTTGATCATAATGGTGAGGATGTGGCTGATAGGACACAGGATTAAAAGGTCCTCTTCCTAGAAGAGGAAGTAGTCCTATCGGAACTATGTCGGATAGAAGCGATACTTAAAAGTAAAGGAACATGCGTTTGGATCTGCTGTCAGGCATGCCCTCACCAGATAGCCGCGAGAATCTCGTCAGGGGACAATACCAGAGTCACCCAGAGCCAGACTAGTGGGCTAATGGTCTGCGTGGTTCTTAAAGGGTACCCGTATCCTGTGCCTCCTAGGAATGGTTTCCTTTTTCCGTTTCTTAATTCTACTCGTGTAGGGGGACGCTGTCGCTCACCCACGCGTTATCCTAGTGCTATTAAAGGCGGCGCTCCTGCAGGCGCCTTTACCGAGGGCATCACCCGCGCCCCGTAAAAGCGGCGGCGAGCAGTCCGCACATATTACTGTGCTCAGCTGAGAGGCTGGGCCAACCACAATCAATATTCTGCAAGGGGAGACGGCACGTTGATCTGGAGCAACCATAAACAGCGGCACGTTTATAAGGATCGAGGGCCATGGCTGTTTCACTATCGGCCAAGGACTACTTTGTAGGCCCAAGCTCAGCCCAGGGCAGACACGAAATCTTAACTACACTTCAGTAAGACGGACCGTCCATATAAACACCGCGGCAGCCCGCTCTTCCGGATAATGGCAGACCTATCATTGTGACTCAGAAGACGATTAAGCGCGAGGTTTCCTGCTTAAACTGCCATCATGGACCAGAATCTAGGGATAGGTGTAAGTTTTAATTTACATTGAAGTGCTTCCCCCTCTTTTCCGGGTGTGATACTAACAGGTTGGTGTGAATGGCAGGACCTGCGGGAATTGGAGCAGGAACTAGAGACGGAAATTTACCCAGGCACTGAAATCATGACTGATGTCGGGACACATCATTTTGTAAAGTCCCATGGCCAGTCGGTCCTTGTTCCGCAGCCCAGCGACGACGAGCATGACCCCCTTGTAAGCGCTCTATATTTTAATTCCGCGCAGATATCTCGCTGACAGGACGTAGAATTGGAGTCCCATGTGGAAAGCTTTGACAATACTGTGTGCAACTCTCATCTCGTTCTCTCAGGGATTTGGACCTCTGGCATTGGTAAGCTTATGTTGCTCTCTGGTTCATCAATCATAGTTGCTGAGACTTTTCCAGGCTCCTATGTTTGGGGACTATATAGAGGCATTCGACTCAAACTTAACGGACGTTGTACAGTTTACTGGTGTTGCAATTCTTGTGCTCGGATTCAGTAATTTCTTTTGGTGCGAGATTCCAACTATCTGCCAAAACCCTAAGCTGATGTCCTCAAGGGTTCCTATTCAAACATGTTTTGGCAGACGGCCTGTCCTTGTCTTCTCTTCCTTGATTTGCTTCGCAAGTAGCATCTGGAGAGCCAAGGCAACGTCGTACAACAGTTTCATGGGCGCCTGCGTGTGAGTACCCTTAAGTGACTAAGTTCATCTTGACTGACTCTCTGGTAGGCTTAATGGTCTCGGCGCTGGGCCATCTGAAACAGCACAGCCCACAATAATTGCAGATGTGATCTTCTTGCATGATCGAGGAAAGTATCAGACTCTGTACTTTGCCTCTTACTTTGGGTCTATCATGGTACCCCCACCTGAGCCCAATAACTCAATATTTGATCTAATACGAAAAGGTCGGACCCATCGTCTCTGGGCCGATGGCTGCAGCTGTAGGCTGGCGAAACTTCTGGTGGCTAAATACTGGTTTCTTGGGTCTTACAGCTCTCTGCTGTATCCTCTTCTTCCCAGAGACGAGATACGACCGGGCCATGGCTCTAGACTCAGGTCCTACATCACTGCCATTTCCGAGATTATATGATGAGACATTAAAGAGTATCGATCCATCTGGGGGAGAAGATAGGGAAAACGAGACTATATTTTCCGAAAAAGGTTCACCGGCTGCGACAGGACGTCCTGTTAGTCCAAGCAATCGGACCAAAACTAGTCCCGAACACACCCATCAAGACCTTTGGCTCGGCTGTGGCAGACCCTCGAAAGTGCAATGGAAGCTGGTTCAGTCATACAAGGGCAACTTTTTTCTAGAATTCTTCCTTCCTTGGAAGTTGTGTCTCTTTCCCATCGTGGAATTCTCTGCCTTCGTAGTTTCTTGGTCTGCCTCTTCATTTCTCACTCTTAATCTTACGCAGTCACAAGTCTTTGCTGCACCGCCATATAACTTCTCCTCTACCAAAATTGGATTCTTTAACTTTGCTATTTTGATCGGTGGATTGATTGGGTTGTGCACTGCTGGACCTTTGAGTGATACGGTCGCCGCACGACTGACCAAGCGAAATCGAGGAATCAGAGAGCCGGAGATGAGACTGCTGGCAATGATTCCCTACGTTATTATTATGATCATCGGGAATATAGTTGTTGCCATAGGTTACCAGCGAGCCTGGGATTGGAAAGTATGCTCTCATTACGAATCCTGCCTTGAAAACCAAGTACTGATGGTCTCGAAAGGTGATTGTAATAATCGGCTACACTTGCGCTGGTATCCAAGTTGCAGCATTGCCGTCCATATCATCGACCTATTCCGTTGATTCATATAAGCCTGTTGCAGGGGCTGTCTTTGTCGCCATTACAGTCAACAAGAATGTCTGGGGCTACGGCTTCTCCAAATTCATCACGCCGTGGATCATCAAGAGTGGATATATACCACCAATTATGACGAACATGTCATTGATCACTCTTTGGTGTTGTTGCGGAATTATCTTCTGGTATTATGGAAAGAGATTCAGGAAATGGACCCGAAATTCCGAAGTGCACAAGATGTGAGAATGCATGCTACAAGTCAAACTTGAACTAGGTGTCCACAAGACTTGTGCATGCGAAATTCCAAGCTTCACATATTGGCTGTGCTTGGGTCTAGGGAACAGAATTGTTACAGATATTGCGGAAAATAGGCGCTAAGAGAACGCTGCAATGTCTATGATATCTGAGGACTTTTTTGCTATCTCATTACTGGAATTCCACATGCATAGTTAATATAACTTTCTCACGAGTCAAGAGTAGGAAAAGACTTAAATATGATGTTAAAGTCTCGACATTATTCCACAAATCAAATAAGCAAAACTTCTTTATTCTATCTATGATTTACCGTCTCTTCAGCTATGCAAGGCGAGCAATCGGCCTCCTCGCCAATCCAGTATCCCACTCAGCCTCCCCTCCATCCAAGAACAACTCCACATGCTTAACGAAGAGCCCGGCATACTGGAATAAGAATCCATGTCCAGCGTTCGGATACACGTGAACGTGCGCATGGGGGAGCAAGGTTGCAAGTTCAGTCGTGTTCACCGTTGGAATAAGAAGGTCATTGTCTCCGTTAGCAACAAAAACAGGGATGATAAACTCCTTGATACGCTCGTAGGGGTGCTCCGGGTTAGGGATAGTAAAGTTGATGAAGGCCTCTACCTGGCGCTTTCCAAGTCCAGGGCTCAGATGAGGGGCACGATCTACCGTACGTGAGACGATGCGGCTCCAGGAGGCTTTGGCAGCAGCTTGGCCGTGAGGGGTTGGATTGAAGAAGGACAAAGCAATCGCTGCTTTGAACTCCTCCTCAGTGACAGACCCAGCGAGCTCTTTGAAGATGTGAGGAGGGCCGCCAACAGAGTTCGGTGTCTGGCTCGTTCTCGTGCCAGCTAGGATCAATTTACGAATCATGTAGGGAGCCAAAAGGTATACATATTGTGCAGCAGCACCGCCCATCGAGTAGCCGAGGAGATCTATCTGACGGATGCCAAGGGACTCGAGGAGGCCAATGACATTGGCTGCCCACCCTTTGAACGTCGTCGGCACCTCACCTTCGCTCTTGCCCACGCCTGCATTGTCAAAAAGAAGGATAGGCCGCGCCTTTGCAAGACGGTTGATAAGAGCCGGATCCCAAAAGTCCATGTTTCCTCTGAAATGCATCATCAACACAAGGGGTATCCCAGAGTCGTGTCCAAGTCTACGGTATGCCAACTTAATGCCATTAACAAGAGCGTATTGCGTGACTGCCGTCTGTTGAGTGGCCATTTGGAGAGCTTAGAATGGAACGAATTAGAAGTTATGGATGCGTGCTGTATTTTAGATCCGGGAAAAGGAGGATAATATGATGGAGTCTCTCCTTAAATAGAGATCCATAGCCCCTCCTTATAATCCTCCAGGTTTATATCATCTATGCAGGTTTGCAGAGCACATTTCTTATTCCTCGGCTCAATTCGACTGCATCTAGATGAAGATGGATCGCGACATTTGACATATTCCAAATGCGGTTAAATCTTCCAAATGCGGGAACCCTGAATTACGCTACCATTAGGCTCGTCAAAAGATTAGTCGTGGACGATGGTACTTGAGCTTGAGACTTGGGGAAGATAGACTTGTGCTACAAAATCAATTCCACCGTCTCACCATGGATATTTATCATCCTCAAAATGGAATACGTCTCTGTTATGGAACCTTCGTACCCAGTGGTCGCCGTTCATAAAGGATGGCTACACGCTTCGAGAGCTGGCGATCACGAATATGGCACAGAGACACCAACAGCTGATCTCGGTTCGAACACTGGGCCGAATGAGACCCTGACCAACCTGGGTGCGCGGCGCTTCGAATTTGTAAATTCGAGCACAGGAAAACGGAAAAGAGATCCTGATGCAGCGAGGCTTATAAGAGTTCATGTAAGGAGGAACCGAGTCTTAGACACGGCGCACAAGAGGAATCCCCCCCGAGGACGTCGTAACAATGAGCCAAATTTGGTTCGTTCACAAGCATCTGACGCAATTACCATGAAGGAAAGCTTCGATCAGGAGCTGAGGCTCAGATGCCGGCACGGTGCATACGACACTTGGCAGTTTTCCGGATCATCAACGGCATTGTGCACCTGGGAGTATCCCATTAATATGCTGCCACGCATGCATCGACTTCTGGAGACGTATCTAACATATGCAACAAGCAGGATGTATCCATGGCATCTGCTTCTACGATCTAATCCTCTAATATCATCGGCGTGGTTTCGATATGCTGTCACTGATGCAGGAATGCTTCATGCTATGCTGTACTCCGGAGCCTTGTATCTTGCTCTCCTGGAGGGTAAGACGGAAACCAAGGACACGATTTATCACCTGAATCAGACCATATCCATTATCAATAAGCGCCTCAGTATCTCCCCTCACTTCGTCCAGGACTCCACTATCGGCGCGATAACTTGTCTGGCTATAGGAAGCGTATGTAAGATTGTCGCACCCGGAAGGAACATTCCGCTGACCTCAGGGTAGGCTGTTGCTGGAAATCAGAGTGTATGGCGCATTCATATGCGGGGTTTGAAGGAAATCGTAGAGAAGAGGGGGAGTTTGTCTTCGTTTGACGGAATTCTCCAGGCAAAAATACAGCGGTAAGAAATTTTCTAATGAACCCACGAGCGATCGTAACGTTATTTGCAGGTCTGATATCACTGGTGCCATCGACTACGGGGCGATTCCATGCCTACAATTGGAGAGATCCAACCACCTATCGATTTGGTCCAAATTACCAGAGCAAACGTTACAGGCGATAAGCTCCGACATAACTCGGATCCTGACCAATTGTGACATCCACGCAGATTTGATTACTATAATGATCGCGCTGGCAAATTTTACACAAGCAATGGGATCTGCAATACATGCCCCTGAATGGGAATTCGACCTGTCCATGTGCGCAGAGGATATGTATTGGATCGAGTACCGACTATTGGCATTCCCAGCAGCGCATCCCAATTCCTATCGAGAAAAAGATATCAACAAAGCCTGTCGATTGGGCGCGCTAATCTACATCAAGGCGACGCTAGAGGAGTTCCCACACTCCAAAATGGGATCTTCATTCTTACTTGAGGAACTTCGAGTGGTGTTGCATAATCTCCAGATAGAGGAAGCGCGGCTCCCGCTTCTGTTATGGCTGTCTCTCATTGGAGCCGCCATATCTAAGTCGCCTGGAGAGAGGGAAAGGTTTTTTAGCTACTTGGCGAAACTAGTGGCAAATTCCAGCAGCTCTACTTTCCGTGATAGGGAGCTGGACTTGACCAGAGTTCTCAGAACGCGGCTGGTGCTGGGGAGCTCAGTGGATAGAGTGTGGGAAAGCGTGATTGGGGTGGCAAACACCAACATTAGGTAAGGATCACAATTAGGTGAGGTGAGGGCTTCTAGATCTCGGCCAAGCCACTATACCCCGCCTTATCGAGCGAGAAAGCTTGGCACGCGATACCTGTCCTCTCTCAAAGGCCATTGGCGAGCGTGATAGAGGCCGCAGGATAAGCACAAGACGGCATGGCATTGTCGCACAAGGTAATTTAAGCAGATCTCAGGAATGAGAAGTGTTATGACCATTCATTATCACCGTTGGTGGTATAGGACAGATCCAGTTAAGGCTGGTAACGCGAGCAATAGTGAAATGTTGCCTCTCGAGCCACAAACGGCTGCACAGACGGGCAACAGCTCGCGCGGACCATCGATGATCAGGATTGACGCCACCCGGTGGAGGCTGAGAATGTGGGGGCTACGAGCGTAGTCGTCCACACCCGCAGATTCTGCAATAACAGCGGACGGCATTCAACAGGCCTGCCAATCAATGCTGCGGGAGAATGGGAATCGGCCATTAGCGCCAAGAGCTGAACTGTCTTGGGGACGGGTGGTCCGAGTTTGTAGTGGAGCAGGTCCAGTCCATCTCTAAAAGAATCGACGTCAGGAGGAGAAAGACCCTCAGATCTTTCTCCATATATCTCGACTCTCCCCCTCACCATCTCTTAGTCTCCGGCATCAGCATCTCCATCAAACTCCTTCGAGTATCCCCTCCGAACAGAACGGGGAACGACATAAATTCCTACTCCTTCGATATACCGTTCTCCCCCAGATCGACGGGCAACATGTCTTCATTGGCCAGCCCTACACGAAAGGAGCCAGAGCGAGCATTCGCCCTCCAGAGATATCTCCTCTTACACTCTCAGCATGATACACTCCAGAGACGACTGTCTGAGATATCAACATCGGCGCTGCTCTCGACATCCGGCTCACCAGCTCACTCACCAGATCGGCTCCGACAAGGATCGCTCTCATCTCACTCATCATCCTCATCCTCGTCAAGTAGCCCCAATAGTAACGGGCCCCCACATTTTCTGTCAACGCGCAACCGGCTGGATCGCAGCGGCAGCATGCCTCTCCTCCATTCTGGAGAGCCGATAGCCGTCGCCCGGCGGTCGTCGCTGCCAGGAGTTATCGACAACAGCTTCCTGGTTGCGATTGAAGAGGAGGAGGAAAAGTTACTGAATGTCAACTTGCAGATAAAGAATACGCTAACGGAGCTCCTCAACTGTGGAAGCGTACGGAACGACAAGCGATATCGGGCATGGGTTCAGTCGCGCTTGATGGACGCAGAGAGGGAGCTCAAGGGAAGTCGTAGTCGCAGCTCCACTCGCCGGAGGAGCGAGGATGTGATAAACCTGTTTTAGACAGGTACTGATTCTGGAGGACGCCGGGTTGTATTATGGCGTACTGGGGAGTGGGAAGCTGCGAAGCTTTGGTGTTTTAAGGCTTGGAAGATTTGGCTGGCTGTCATCTTGTACATTGTTAGGAGTGGTGATAGATACCCCCAAGCTGTTGCTTCAGCTTTTGTCAATAACAATGGATGAAGATATACGACAGTATACTTGTACAGTTGTGCGTACTGGCATATGGCGATTAATTGATAAATTGATTTGACTCTGATCTCCATCTTCTGGCTACTCAACATATTCAATTCTGTTCACAATTCATCACTCCTCTCCTCCGACATTCGGCCAGTCCGCATCTTACAAGTGGTATGGATACTAGATACACTTGACTCAGCTGATTACCAGCTGATGTAGGAGTTGGAAAAGAATAGCGTGGGGATATAGATGAGTTTGCTGCCAGATATGCCGAGGCAGAATGCTCCCAATGCGGGAGTGGCGTCCAGGCGAGATGATCAGACCAGATCTTAATTGAACAGACCAGTCAAGTTTCTTCATGATTGGTGTAGGTATGAGTACAATAAAGATCTACGGCCCAGGTCCTTACCCTTTTTCCCTGGTTCCTATCCAGTAACATGAGGCACCAGAACCAAAGGACTCTGTGGCAAATTCTAGCTTTCAACCGGAATATTGACTTACTTAATAGCCACCGAAACTACAGTACGTGCAGGCAAGAGGGAGATTGATTGGTGCCATCAGTCCAAAAATCCCAAGAGCAGCAGTCTCCACCCGAAGTTCGCTCTAGACCAGTCGCCACTGGTCAGAGCGTCCAGGCCCTTTCAGCCTAGAGAATAAGAGGCGTATATTTGGACCCCTATCCCACAATCTAAAACGCTTGGGCCAGTCATGGTGGCGCTCTTTGAGACCCTGGAGTTGGAACCCCCTGGGTAGAGGGGCAAACGAACTTCCTTGGTTTCATACCGAGGGATCGTGAACCGTGACGTCATTGATCGCCATTTGCCTTGGATATATGAAAAGAGTACTGTATATATATGTGAGGTGAAAGAATAGTCCACTGATCCAGGAACGTTATTTCCAAATCATCAATACTTCAAAAACAAACTCGAACAAGTTTTTATCAATTTATCTACGAAATAAATAACTAAATCGCAACCATGTCTGATAAGGATACTTCAACTCTCCAATCTTATATCGACTCTGCTACTGGTGCAGTCCAGTCGGCAATTGGGAGTATTACTGGAAGTAATGCTGACCAGGTATGCTCTAATTTCTCTTTTTCGAAAATCTCCTATTAAGAACAATTAGACCGCTGGCCAGGAAAAGCAGGACAAGGCTAAGGCCGAGCAAGAGGCATCACATACGGCAGCCAAACTCGGTCCCTACACAGCATCCACTTCCGGGGTCGTCACCAAGGACGACCCCAACCGCAGCCAAGGAGCATGGAACCAGACCGTTGGATCAGGCAAGGAGTTTGTTGGTGGTCTTGTAGGCTCTGAGGTTCGTATCCCCGCCCTTTTCAAGCAGTGCCGATATTTCCAAGCTCCCTCCCCGAGGCCCTCTCGCAATGCAGATATTAACAGCAGACACAGAGTCTCAAGCAGCAAGGCCGAGAACAAAATGCCGACGGCAAGGCCCAAGAAGCCCAAGGTCAGCTCAGTGACCTGGGTTCCGGCATCTCGAATCGGGTCTCGGGTGCAGTTGGCGGGACCGTCGCTGGAATCACTGGAGACCGCGATGCGCAGCTTAAAGCCCAGAACCAGCATGATGCTGGCAAAACGCAGCAGAGGGGTGCGGAGCTGGATATCCAAAAACAGAACCCGTGAGGCACTGTCTGTGATTATCAATGGCGGATGAAGAATGACGATCGTTGCTTGTGGGGGGCTAAAGTGACATAACGGAACTTTCAGAGCGTGGATATACCCAATACTTGAAAGTGGTAGCATATTTGATACCACGGATAGCTTACTAGTTACTGGTAGAAAAAAAATAACTCTTTGGGAGTCTGACTCGTTGAAATTAAGTAATCGTTATCGAGATATATTTCCAAGCTAACATACTGATCTGCCATTGACCGTAAGAATCACATAAGTCTGTTTAACAAGATGGGACTCTCAGATCCCATTCCACCAACTCGTCTTCTCCACTTGGAAACTCCCTTTCAGTGCTCCTTCCCCAGCACTAGTATTGTCAACCAGAACCTCATACGTATCCTTTTCCATGATCCACGCCGCCCTCACTTCGTCCCAAAAGCTTGCGGCATACTTCAATTCAATTTTGACATGCACCACTTTCTCTTCTCCCTTTTCCAAGAAAACTTTCTTGAATCCCTTCAGTTCCTTTCTTGGCCTATTGATGCTCGGATTCTTCTGCGCCACATAGACCTCGACAACTTCCGCCCCCTCCCTATCTCCTGTATTTTTGACCCTGACACTAACATTCAACATCTGATCGTCCTTCTTCACCTCTAAGCCCGAGAAGTCGAACTTCGTGTATGAAAGACCATGGCCGAAGGGGAAGAGGGCAGGTAAATCAAGCATCTCATACCACCTGTACCCTATGTATACATCCTCACCATAAAGTGTCCTGCCCCTCTCAGTCCTGTAATTTAAGAAAGCTGGATTATCCTGGACCCGCTTTGGGAAACTCAACGGCAGCTTAGCAGAAGGATTAACTTTTCCGAAGAGGATGTCTGCGATCGCATTGCCTGTCTCATTACCACCATACCAAGCTTGTACCAAGCCATTGACTGAAGCAATCCACGGCATCTCGACAGGGGTTCCTGATTGCATGACCACTACAGTAGAAGGATTCGCCTTGGTCACAGCAGAGATCAGAGCATCCATATGGCCAGGAAGGGACATGTTACCACGATCTGCGCCCTCAGTTTCCCAATCAGACTGTCATAGATTAGCCTGGAATAGAAAGAACACGACAAACATACATTCAAACCAGCGCAGATAATCACTTGTTCGACATCTTTGGCCAAAGTCGCAGCATGCCTCACCTCCTCATCGGCATTAATAATCTTCGCACCACCTATTCGAACAGCACCACCTCCGAACAGCACGTTATTTCCTTGTTGCAATTTGCACGTTGGAGCACTCCCGAACTCAACTTTGATCCTATAAGTTTGCCCCTTCTTAACTGGCAGAATGGCCTTCTCTTCTACGGTTCCACAATTGAAGAATAGGGTGCCTTTGGTTTGCTTTGTATCGTTATCAATCAGTAACTTATCATCAACAAACAGCTTTGCGGTCCCATAAACACCCAACCCCAGCTCGAATTCACAGTCTTCTTCGGCGGTAAAAACCCCTTCGATATCAGCATACCATAGCTTCCCTTTAAGTTTGGAACATTGATAGTCCATCAACAAAAATTCAGTCTTATTAAGAGTGATTTCATCCGCAAGTTCGCGGTTTTTGACTGATGATGACTCGTTATATGCGCGGAAGGTCACTCCCGGCTCCCCCTTATCAGTCTTGAGGATGTGTCCGAGTAGTGGTAGTTCCTTGTGGGCGTAGCAGCCAACTGTGTATTCCGGTGGCGATGTGAGTTGAGAGCTGATGCCATCGTATGGGGTTACTGCGTAGTAGGCGCTGAGAGAGGCCGATCCACCTCCGTGATAAGTAGCAACTTTCGCATTGGGTCCCAGTATCAATGTCTATGCACCCTCATTAGTAGGCTGTTATGTAGTAACCAAGAATTTTACCTTCTTATCTTTCTTCAGCGGTAGTATGTTGCCTTCGTTCTTCATCAGGACAATAGAATCAGCTCCAATCTTTCTCAAAAGAGACGCCGTTTCCGGGGTATTGGCCTCCTTTTCTTCTGCATATTCCGCTATCTTTGCTGCAGAACAACGGTTCACGAGCTTTAAAACATTTCGGGCTCTCTCGTCGATGACATGCGCCGGCACCTTTCCAACGCCGGTTGCTTGAACCAACATTTCTCCTCGCCATTTAGTGGCGCCAGGCATTTCCAGATCTAGGCCAGCATTGGCGGCTCCCGAAGTTGAGTAAGTTCCCCACCAATCGCTCATAATACAACCGTGCCATCCCCACTCTCCTCTCAGTATATCACGTAAGTATTTGGGATTCTCGCTGACGTGCAAGCCATTAATTTTGTTGTATGCAGTCATAAAACATCCTGGGGAAGCGTCGCGGACAACCAGCTGGAATGGAAGTGCATATATCTCCCTTAAGGCTCTGTCGGTAATTATTGCATTGGTTCCGTTTCTTTCATGCTCCTGGTCATTGCATAAGAAATGCTTGACGGTGGCTACAACTCCAGTCTCCTGAATACCACCGACCAAAGCCGCAGCTCCAAGTCCAGCCAATACTGGGTCCTCGGATAAGGACTCGAATCCTCGACCTCCTAGAGGAGAACGTTGCATATTTATGGTTGGACCGAGAATAACATGCGCGCCTTTGGCTTTACTTTCTTCTCCCATAACAATACCTGCTTTGCGTAGGAGTTCACTATCCCACGTGGCTCCTAGAGCAGTTCCGCATGGGAAGCACGCAGCTCTAGTGCCATTGAAGAATTTAGTTCCACGAACACCATTTGGGCCATCAGAGACTCGAATGGCTGGAACACCATGACGGGGAATGGGAACAGTATGCCACCAGTCGGCACCTACGATTCGTCAGTAAGAAGTATTAAGCTATCAAAGGAGAGCAGAAATGGCAAGTACCGGCGAGCAGTGAGATTTTCTCCACGATATTGAGCTTGGAGAGCACGTCTTCTACATCTATAGGGGTCGTCATATTGCTTCGGATTTGCTCTACTGTAGTGAAAGTCCCGAAACAATGGATGGAGGAGTATGGGAAGGAACAGAAGGGGTAGAGACTGGATGATATAGGAAAGGGCGAGCGTCTGTCAACATCTCACCGGTCTCAGGGAGGACACCTACCCCCACCTACCACTAAATTATCCTCCATTAAAACAGGGTAGTGGACGCCTCTAGGCGGAAACATGCAACTTGCTGTGATCATACAGGAGCGCAGAGAAATCGGATTGGCTTTCCAGATGTCACGACGGTAGATCTCCGGGAGTCAGCGGCAAAACTTCGGTATGCAGATAATGGGCTGGAGACTAGCGGCAAGAGTTGGCCGATATTCCGATTCTTCGCTTTCATTTCAGCACCTTCATTACAGTCGCTCATGTAAGATCTAGTTATATCTAGCAGTTTAAGGGCTCTCCCAAAGGATAAATTGCGTATGCACATTCCAGTAGTTTATAGCAAGAAGACACATTCCTCCTAGTTTAATGTTTTGGCTACGATACAAAGCATCGAGATATGATCATCACAGAGAGAAGACATGGGACCTTAGTTGTTTGACATACCAATTGAAAAGCAGGATCACAGTCATATTACTGAATATACATAAAAAACTCGATCATAAACTCCATGTCGGTGTCTAAGCCATTGCTGCAGCTGAAACTGGTTGCGCACGCTCTAAATTTCTCCCCGGCCCATTCTTTCCGGGCCTGGCCAGTGTATACTTCGCAAATGCCCGCGCAAGAGCTTTCTTACAACTGACTTTCTGACTTCCAACAAACGAGTCAATCGTGACTGCTATTGCCCGATCGACGTCCCTCGAGGAAACGTATTCTGAGAGCCGCATACGGCAAAATGCTTCACTGATGCGCATAATGGCTTCCAGATGACGAATCTATTGATGTTAAAGCTTCCACACATCTAGAAAACGGACTTGTAACTTACGGTAATGGGGTAGGCGCCAGTTGCCAATGATTCTCTTCTCATATCAGCAAATAATTTGGAAACTTTTTCCTCATCAATATTGTACAGCTTCGGATCGCATCTCTCTCTTGCATAGAGTATGTATTTCCGCAGCAGCTCTTGGGGAATTTGTCCCTCTGGTTGCTGAATATCTCGAGCATTAGAATCCTCTTCGGTCTCCATCGAGTCTTGATTTTCTTCGCTGGTTCCAGGGTGTGATCGTCCATGAGAGCTAACAACGAACCTCGCGAGTCTTTCGTCCTCTACTGGGTCCACAGTGTCTCGGACAACACACAGGATATCAAAACGCGATAAGATAGGCTCCGTGAGCTCCACGTTTTCTGAGAACGGTTTGGTTGAATTATAGCGGCCGCCTGTGGGGTTGGCAGCTGCGATGATGCCGCAACGAGCTTGAAGCGTGGTAACAATACCTGCTTTTGAGATGGAGATTGTCTGCTGCTCCATGGCTTCGTGAATAGAAGTACGATCTTGGTCATTCATCTTATCGAATTCGTCGATAAGACAGGTTCCTCTATCAGCAAGCACTAGAGCGCCACCTTCCAAAGTCCATTCACTTGTCAAGGGATCTTTCCGAACACTAGCTGTCAAACCTACGGCACTGGCTCCTTGGCCAGTTGCGAAGACTGCACGATGAGCAGTCTTCTCGACATATTTGAGAACCTGTGATTTTGCCGTTCCAGGATCACCAAGCAAAAGTACGTTGATATCTCCACGAATGTGAAGTTTGCCTTTCCGTTCCTTGGCGACACCACCGAACAAGGACAGAGCAACAGCAGTCTTGATGTCGGTGTGACCATAAATACTAGGTGCAATAGAATCGACGATTTTCTCGACAATCAGTGGATCTTTTGCCAAGTTTCGAATCTGATGTTCGTCCGCCTCAGTAAGTCTAAATCCTGCGAGTTGATCATGGGATTTGACAACGTTATTGGCTTCAAGTATGGTGGCAAATACGGGGAATCCGTTTTTGTTGTTCAACTGGGCGTCATAGTTGTTGCGGTACACTCCAGTAACTTCGATCTCCTCTCCAGGTTTTGCCCTATCGATCAGATCCCAAAGGAGGATTACTTCGCGATGCCGCGGAAGTCTACCAGCAGGGACGGTACCTGGGGATTCCTGGAGAGTAATCTTTTGGTAGTTGCGGTAGACTGTCTTTTCGGAATTAAGGTTAAATGGCCCACGAGATTGACAATTTTGACAGTATGAAATCTTCACCTCCACATTAGACTCTTGTTGGAACGGCCCAAGTCTAGTGTTGCATTTCGCGCAATCGAACATGACATATTTCAGCTGAGGAAAGACTCCACTTCGACGAGTGACAACTCCACTAACACGAACTAAGCAATTCAAGTGAGTCTGGCGCAGTTGACGCAGGGTATAGTGGACTGGCAGGTCTGTGATGCGCACATGAATTTCCGAGTGGATTCGTTCATATTCGGGATAATGGAGCAGAGTAGCATCCATGGCAACCTCATCAAATAGCTTGAGCATCTCTCCCGGGGCGTTTGCCAAAAAATAAGCCAGAATGGCTCTTGACGAAGACAGATGATCATATGAAACCTCAAGTGATTCTGCATTCATCATGCCCAGGGCTTTGATGCGGCTTCCATACTCTGAAACACCGTGCTTATCAGTGTACTCGGTCAAAAATGCTTTAAACTCGCGCTTGATTGTTCTCTGAACTGCGTGTTGAGAAATCCACTCAACCAGGCTTGAGGCTTTCACATCTTGCAGTGCTTCAAGCGATAATTCTTCTTCCATGATATCTTCCATGATATCGTCATCCTCGTCTTCATCGTAATGATGACGCCTTGGTCGGTGTCGTGCTGTTGTAAGCTGAGCTAGGTCTCCTTCATCGTCATCTTGGAGGAAAGCATTTGCTCCCATGCGTCGCTGACGAGCCAACTCTCGATCTCGTTTATTCAATCGGGATTCAAGATTACGTCTAGCTGCTAGATCAAGTCCTTCATATTCGCCTGCGTCGTCGAGATCCCTCTCGGAATATTGATCATCCTCTCGAGGCTTGTAGTCACGTTCGAAATTATTTCCGAATAGGTCAATTCCGTCTTCGTCTTCCGCCATTTCATCGGCGTCATCGATATCGAGATCTAGCTCGGCATCGTCCTCAATAATTTCGTCGTCGTCGTCACCACCATGCTGAATTGGATACGCTGGGGGAGACGAGCGAATGTCTCCAGCAGGGCTAGACGCCCCGAAACCAGACGGAAGGTCTTCTTCGGGCTCTCTTGAACGTTTGCGATTGTTTCTACTGCCTGTCGCTCCACGGTTGGCAGAAGCCATATTGGACCGTAGAGGAGAACTGTTGGAAATCGATCAACACTGCGCACTCGTCGGAAGGGGGAAGCGAAACTTGGGCTTTGTGTACGAACCTCATGTTTAATTATCCTTTATCAATTACCGTAGAAGTTTAGATATCTTCTCTCAGTATTCGGATGTATTTCAGAGATGTCTCCTAAATCGTATTGAGAGAGTGGTGGGATACTGTAAATGAGGAGGGAGAAGCTGGCGCGTAACGGGCAGTGAAGAAAGTCGCGGTTGCGCGTTTCGGGCTAAACCCAATACAGTCGACGTGTTAAGTGTTTTCTGCCTCGCGACTCAAGGCTGCGCTAGACCGAGGCTGGCGGTCATCTACCCGCGTATCTTTCGCGACAGGTACGTCCCATCTCACATCTCCTATCTCCTACTTTATGCCAAGCTTCGCTCTATCCTTTTACCAACCCACTCCGCCATGGCTTCCCAACCTGCCAACAGCGAGGCTACCGATGGAAAACGAAGCCAGAGCATCTCGCAGGGTTCGGACGATTCTCATACAGCAGCTGAGTATGTCATATACCTGATCTCCACTGGACTGGCAATGCTTGCATCATGCTAACAGTGCACCATAGATTTATCGATAGCCAACTTCAACTTGAGGCCGACGCGCGCGAAGCCCTTCCATATGTAAGGAGGAGCACCACACTGTCGAAATGGGATGCTAACCCCACCTAGAGTATCAATGACTGTACGAAGGAACTAGGGCCTCTCCGCCAGATCCTCTTCGCGTGCTTGACATGCAATCCGCCGCCCCCTCTTGGCGATAACTCTTTTACACCGGCCGGCGTTTGCTACTCATGCTCAGTACAATGCCACGGCGAACATACCTTAGTGGAACTCTTCAATAAGCGGGATTTCACCTGTGACTGTGGAACCACTCGTCTACCGTCTACCTCTCCTTGTAACCTACGTCTGAATCTGCAGACAAACACACAGGGTGGAGTGCATTCTGAGATTCCAGATCCAAATAACAAGTACAATCAAAACTTTAAAAATCGTTTCTGTGGTTGTGCGTGTGATTACGACGCAGAGAAACAAAAGGGTACGATGTTTCAGTGTCTAGGCTTAGGCACAACCGAAACCAATGGATGTGGCGAGGATTGGTGGCATCCTGGGTGTGTTGTTGGTCTCGGCCCGGACTGGTTCGATCCAATGAGCCAAGAACGCGCTTCTGGCAAGTCCAAATCCGCTAGCGCTTTGGAAACGATAGTAGAGGATGTAGAGACTGGCGTGGATCTTTCGAATACGGATGCCGAGGAAAGACAAAGCAATGGGGCGAACAAAGATACCCAAGCAGATAAGCAGATCGTCGTCGACGACGATGAAGATTCGCCACTTCCACCGGGATTTCCAGCAGAAGACGATTTCGAAAGCTTTATCTGCTACAAGTGTGTTGATGCAAATCCTTGGATCAAGAGATACGCTAGCGCACCGGGTTTCTTGGCACCCGTTTTCAGACGAAGCTTATCTCCATCTCCCGAAACTGATGTTGCCCAGAAGACGGCTGCATTGGCGTCATTAAATATGCCGAATTTAAAAAAGCGGAAGTCGGAAGACGAGGAATTGGAGTCATCTAACCCTATAAAGCGCATGAAAGACGAAGTACTTATGGATACGGATGCCTCTAATCCGATGCTTAACGAAGCAGGCAATTCTGTTAACACTTCGGCTGAGGACGGCAAATCTTGCAAGATCAAAGCACTTCCACCAGCCCCTGCAGGGCAGTTCTCACTATTTATGAGATCTGATTTCCGGAACCACCTATGTCGTTGCTCTGACTGCTTCCCCGACCTTTCCAAGCACCCTCAGCTTCTAGAAGAAGAGGAGAATTATGAACCACCACTCTCCGAGAGCGGTGATGCGGGAGGCAGTACCGTCGGCAGCGGCAGCATCTACGAGCGAGGTGAAAGTGCCCTTAAGAATATTGACAGGGTGAGGGCGATTGAGGGAGTAATGGCCTATAACCATTTAAAAGACAAACTCAAGCCATTCTTCCAACAGTTTGCAGAGAGTGGACAGGCAATTAGTGCCGAAGACATCAAGGCTCATTTTGCAAAGTTAAGAGGTGATGATCTGGCTATTAAGGAGGCTGCAGAGGGAGTGAAAGGTGCCGATAATAGGAAGGAACAGAGTGGCCATTAATGGAAGGCCTTTCATTTGTATGACACGAGGAGCAAAATGGGAAGTCAAGGTATTATGGACTTTTGAACAATGCAACATTCCGTGGTATATCTAATTAGTCCGGAAGCCAAACCAATCGCTGTCCTTTGACACATATGTCACTTCAATCACTTCCATGAATGATGACTGTAGTATTTGAGCTCGTTACATAATGGGATCTTTCGCCTCAACCCATCCGCCACCGAACGGGGAGTCTCTTCAATCATCACTATACCCAAGCTGACGTCAATTTATTCTCGCAGGCTAGACATATTTTATTTATCGTTATAATAAATTGGACATTCGGAATCCTCTGTGATAATGCGTAGAAGCATATCCCTCCTTGAGCAGGGCATTAAAATTATTTCCTGCAAATACCACCCAATTCTCATAGTTGTAAATTAACAAACTCCCGGCTAGCCTTCCCCTCTATAAACGTATCACATCCGCATGCCCAGGACAGCCAATCTCCCTACGCTCTCCTCCCAACCGAATACTAGATGCATCCTCAAGAAGCTCAGTCTCTGCTCTAGCCACCTGATGTCCTCAATTCCCATTTCAGTAAGGCTCCCAACCGTTCTACCCAGCAACTGTTCCCAAGCTCTCTCGCTCCAAAGGAGTTTGCCCGCTGCGATGCAACCCGTCTCGTCAAGAAGGTTGCCGATGACCTTGGGGTTGAGGTAGAGCGTAAGGGACTTAGAACAGTTTTTACAGATCGTTGTGGCCGTGTTGGCATAAACAGGGTCGCCGCAACTAAAAATAGATTAAAAAGGGTGGCTCGAGGTTTGAAGAATGGATGTTACCACTCGGTGCACATGAGCATGGAGCGACGATGATAGAGCATAAGAGATACTTCCAGGATTGTGACATTAATATAGCCAGTGAAGAGCTGCCGCGGATCCGAACGCACCCTGGGAAAGTTGAGCAGGACGTTGGCAAAAGACGGAAATCGACTCACCACTCATCAACTTCAGCAAGCGTGTACAATGTCCTGTATAATCCATACTCGGCGGCTTCGACGTCCCATATTCCCTCCGGGAACTCCAAACATAGACTTTCCCGCTTTGTCAAATCCTCTGCATACTTCTTCAGCCAGTTTGCATCGGGAAAGTCGGGGTCAACGTCAACTAATGTAGAGCATTGCAATCTCAAACACCCTTTCCCAGAAGGTAGCATCTGATATCCGGGATTCGAAATCAGAAGAATGGTCTTTCCCGGTAGCCATTCCTTCGCAGACTCGATAAGCCCTTCCCAGAGCGTCCATCTAACTTCCCCAGTATGATCAAAGATGAATATTTCAACAAGCTCTCGCTCAGTTCGGTTCTTCGTGGTGATCCTTTTCTTTGCACCTATGCTCTTCACACAGACGAGTATCTTTGCATCTATCGTTCCATCATAGCCACCGCTAATATAGCTATTGAGTGTCATGAGTCCTTGGAGAGATTGCCCTCTGTGATAGTCCAGTGGAACGCGACAGATTCTACCGCTATTCGCGTGGATCATGATGTGATCTGAAGCGACGCGGCCAGGGAATAAGCTGGCGTGTACTAGGACAGATGGAATGATAGTGATCTCTGATTTGGTGGCATTAGATATGAAAGCCGTCCAGACAGATAGGGCATGGCCCAGCCGTAGAGGGTATGCTTTGACTGCGAAATACAATTTGATCTATTAAAGAGTAAGTTTAGATGAATGACACATGACTCGAGAGATGTAAAACCGAAATCGCAGCTGTATTGTTTTTCAATATCAGGTAGTGCCAGCCGGCCGCTTTTGGCTCCTTCTGATTGTAATTCCAAATTGTACTAAAGTTCACGATTCTGCCAATGAAGGTTACGGCCTTTGGGCAAGGAACCAAATCTCCAATCTCCAATTCCTCATATTCTCGTTCAGGATTCCACTGTCTATTCAAAGGATGGAGTGCATCGGATAATTCTTCATTTGTGAAACCATCACCAGGTATCGTTTCAAAAGCTGTAACTGTCTCGTCTTCAACGGTCTTCAAAACTTCTCTCCTGTATAAAGACTGGGCTGATGGATATGCATTTGCTGACGCCATTGCAGGTTGGGAGAAGTTGCTAACTTCGGAAGAAATATATTCGTCAGGGTAAATCCCGAGAAAATTGATGATTTTGGCGTTGTTGAAGGCAGGTAAAGAGGAAATATGCGTTTACGTATGAGAGGTAGTTGAAGGGATTCTACGCTAGTCTCATTCTAGATCAGAAGAATTAAATACCTACTTTGACCATTGGACAACACAACACACATTGAAGTCAGCACATCACATCTCGACGTAGAAGGACACGACTTGAAGGCAACTGCGCTTCTACATGCTATCTCTATTTAATGAATGAATGCATGACACTTATCGTCATGTGGTAGAGAGAACTAGTAAGAAATCAATGAATATGATGCATGCACAGCAAATTGATCTACCACCCTCCATTACGCATTCACTGCACCTGCCTAGGAGACTCAGAAGAGCTTGTGCTCGAGGGTCATGTCACTCTCTGGCTCGAGACCAACGCAGGCACGGAAGATATTGGTCAATGCGCCACGCTGCTTAGCAAGTGCATTGATAACAGGCGTTCCTGGAGGAGTTAGGGGTGCCTTTAGCATGTAGCTAAGAATGCTAAGGACACTGTGGAAGTTCTTGTACTCCTTGGTAGCAGCACCGTCGTTCGACTGTGCCTTCCACTGGATACGAGTCATCATCTCGGCAACGAGGACGAGGTCAATGATCAACGGCGAAGCAAGAAGAGAGTCCTCGCAGACATTGAAGATCCTACTCATATTAGACCCGGATATAATATAGGCGAAAAGGGTACAACTCACGAGATTGTTTGATGACCACCTAAGAAGATCTCGGCATAGTATTCATCCAGAGCACGCTTGTTGTCACCAACAGCAGGCATATACTTGATGACAACTGTGTGGTCGGGATGCTCACCCTCCTTATAAAGGACGGTGTTAGCCTCAACCATGTCATCGACAACGTTAGATTTAGAAATCTCCTTGGAGCGGAACTGCTTCTGCGAGCTGAGGTTCTTTCCGTCATTGTTGCCAAGGTGGTTGTAGCTAGCAATTGAGGTTAGTCTAATACCAGCGCTGATCAAGAAGTCAACGAGGGCAGATTTCATCTTGGTTTGGCCAGACTTAAAGTCATCGCCGCCAATGAACGCGTTGTGCTTTTCCGCAAGCTCGATAGCACCTGGAACGAAGGTGTTCTGGGGAGATCCGTTGATGAACGGGACACCTTCTAGAATACAGGCAACAGCGAAAACCGTAGACGGCGAGACTTCTTCATGGCCATTCTCGATGGCCCTGAGAAGATTGTCAGAGGTGTCGTTGACGCCATGAATTATGTCAGCAAAACGCTCCGTGTTGGCAGTCCACTGGACAATGACCTTGTCCAGCGCATTCATGGTCTTGAAGTCACTAAGGCAAGTAAGTCCTTGCTCTTATATATTGAGGCTTTGCTGCTTACCGGATATCCTTGCGTATGCGTTCAACATGGTCCATGCTGGCCTTGCTTCCAGGGATTAGGTTATTGGCACGATCTTCCTGGTTAGCTGCAATAAAATCAGGGTAATAAATGCTAGGAAGCGGAACCATCGAGGCCATTTCTTTCTTAACCTGAGCCTTGAGAGTTGGCTCGAGGACGGCAGCCCTGTCCATTGCATCAGCCAAGTTCAAGCCACTGATATCCCAGCCACCAAGGACGAGGTCATTCGGGTGAACCATGGGTAATGCATCATGGAATGGGATGTTAACATCCTTTGCGGTCTTGGCATTAGTGCCGAGTTTTATAGTGGATCCCATGATAACAGAGCCATAATAGTTAGCAACACGAGGACCCTCGCGAGTTTCCCATGCCAGGCCGCGGCGGTTAGCAATGATACCAGCAGTAACCGTGGAACCATTATTTCCGCCCCAGCCAACCAGCATCACCCCTGTCTTTGGAACCTTGCGGTCGACCTTGAAGTCGTATACAGTCTCCTTAGGAGTAGCTACATACTTGCCATCAGGAGACTGTTCGACCAGGGTGGTGCGATAGGTGTACTTGGATCTTATCTCGCTGGGAGTGTAGGTGACATTTGGGGAGTTAACCGTGAAGAGGTCCTTGTTGGCGGAGGTTGCAGAACTATTTCCGTTCGTGAAGCCCGTTCCATCGTCAGCGTGAGGGGCCATGCTGAGGTTGTGTTTGGCTGGGTTGAGGATGGGCGAGTGTAGTTGTTATAGAAGGAGGACGTTTACTTCGTAAACGGCGAGTCCGATGCTCCTGCTGCGGAAGAGCAACGGGCTCCAGCGAACGGATGGTGCGATCTGATAGCAGAGAAAGGTTAGCTAAAGTCTTGGCTTGGAGAGATGGGAGGGATGAGGATTGTCGCGGGACTGTGTGAGCTGTGTGGGCAGAGAAGAGAGAGAGGAGAAACTGACGAGTTGAGGAGGTTGGAAAACGTTTTGGCGACGAGGTGATCACACTCGGCAGTGCGATCGTAAATGGATAAGTGGAAGAGAAGACAATTCAGAGGCCAAGGCGGCAACAGATGGGTTGAGGCAATTGCGAGATTGTGGTTGTGGTGGTGGTAGAAGTGAAATGGTCGGTGGGGGGAAGCGAGAGATATAGGAGGAGATATCGTGCTCCCCCGCTAACGAGTCTTGCAGAGAACTTTATCGGAAGAACACGCCATCGATCCAGATAGAGACACGCGACCAGGGCGGGACTGAGAGAACAGTTCGTCCCCCACGCATACTCCGTACGCAAGATTCAGCAGCTAATTCTTGGCTCCTTCAAACCTACAGTGTGCACTCGCAGCGGTTCCAGTACAGTACAGTACAGTACAGTACGGAGCTCTGTGCTGTATGGTTGTCTAGAACAGTGGAGCACGGGATGGTCCATCGCATTGCGGAGGCTGCTTACCCCCGATGACGCTCAACTTGCTCGCCGACTTACTGTAGAAGGTGCCCGGAAGAGCGGGAAAGGACAATGCAAAAGATCCCAACTGTCGACAGCCATCATGTGTCTTGGTGCTTTGGGTGCGGTATCAGGAAGACCAATTTGAGGGCAACCGCTCCCATCCGGATTCCAATATATTCCGAAGGACGTTGGAGGTGATGTCTGTGATCGCGGGCCGGGCTGAGCTCGAGATTCACGTGCGTATTGGGCGCAGAGTTATCAACTCGACGCAAAATGGCGGTCAGTCTTAGACGGGGTTGGGTGTCCGGTGCAGCGAACTACAGCTGCCGGGTTCCAGCCCTTCTCCACAGCGGAAATTCGAAAAGCCAAGCAGAGCGAGCACTCCAGAGGCGGGATGAAAGATATTCGGCGCTTGCGTGCTATAGGTGGGGACTGCATGACGTGCAAGTACGTACAGTACAGCCATAGCGAAGGCGCTGAGCGTCTTTTGTGCTCTCTGGTGGGATTGTGCTCTACCAAAGAACAACCTCTTTACCAGTACGACGCCCGATGCCACCAAACCACGGGGTAACGGATGCATGTCATTCTCGTTTCTCGAGACTCGCTCTTACTCTCTTTGCCGCAGATCAGGTCGCCTCCAAATGGACCGATGCCCCTGTTTCCGGCACATTCGACTGCTGATCTCGGCGCTGATCTCGATTTACCCCTGAGTCCGCTTGTTGTCACGAGCCGCAGACGCTGGTCAACTTCCCTTGGCCGCCAACCAGAGGTGCTCAGAGGTGCAAGAGAGTAGTTGGCTGGACCAATAATGATCCAGACCCTGCATACGTCTTCCCCTCCAGGTCGTGGCGTCTCCTCTGACTGTGCCAACTGTTGCTGAGCGTAGTCAGAGCAACCCCCTCATTCTCTGACCGCCATCAGGAAGAAGTACCTCGTACTTACAGTAATGCGGCGAGACGGCAAGATGGCGTATTGGTGCTGTATTTCCCTCCTTCCTCATAATATTCCCATCGGGAAGACCGACATGAGAAACGTGGGAGTGCTACTCTGGACTTTTTATTGTTATTTCCCCTGGAAGTTTCATCAATTTAGATTGGGCCTTGCCATCCACCTATCAGCACCCTGGCTCATCTCCGTAACAATCCAAGCTCCAAGTGCACGGTTCGTAACACTACAACGAGCCACTTCGACCTCCTGTCCCTAAGAGCGACGAGGGCCATCTCCAGCCTCATCCACATTGTTTTCCAGTCTACCGTCCTTACAGTTTCACCAGGCTTGGGGGGGTTTGGTATACACTGTAACTTTCAAGGCTGATTGCCGCCGGTCCATCACAGCACTTGGTCTCAGACGTTTGCTGTACCAAACTGGTCACATAATATAATACCACCCCTTTTACCTATCCCGCCGAACGACCTCATTCTCAGCAAACCTTCAATTTCGACAAACTGGGCTACTCTCATAATACTGCGATACCCGAAAACTTAAAAGCATAATAGAGGGAACCCAAAGGGCTGGCACCGTCGATATCTGGATCATTAACTAATCCACTTGGTCCTGAACGCAGCCTGGTCGCAGCGTATGTTCTCTCAATAACAGACCAGTGAACGAGAGGCTGGAGCGCCGGTTGAGACCAAGGCAAGATGGCAGACCTAGGTAGGGAGTCGACCTTCCTCCCTACGATAAAATGCTCTATGTGCCATGAAGATATCCAGATCGCTCTCATGGGGGAGCATATATGCGGCAAGTCTCAAGATCGTAAGTGTGCTCTAATTTTACCATAAACAATGTATTGATCTTATAGGCTCGGCCACTCCTCCACCAGAGCCACATGGATACTATAACTCATCGCCATCTAAACAAACTGCGAAGAGCGGTGGAAGTTCTTTGAATCCGGGTCGATCAATACCGCCTAGAGTGGATATCTCTGCTGCTAGTACGTTTCCCTTAATCGATGAAAGTGTGCCGCATACTGATTATACAATAGATCGTCCATTTTTTTCGCAAGACCAGCTGACGCCAGTCAGCTTATCACCATCTCGAAGTATATCTCCCATGACTCCTAATGACCGGCCACGATCCCCATTTGGAAGACCATTACGAAGTGCAACCGCACCTCTGCTTAGCCCACCATCTCCAGATAACCGGTCTGCAAATCCCGACCATGCACCTCCTTCGTTTCCTTCAACATCAAAATCTATGTCGAAAACTCGACCTCAGCTGACAGGAGGATATGGGGGATTTGGGATGAAGCCTCCAAAACAGGATCCAATGTATGCGCCTGTCAGTCCAAGGACAGCGACTAGCGGAGGACTTTTGCAAAGGGCAAATACCATTGTACCCGGCCCATTTGGCGTAAGTGGTGGCAATAGTGAATCAACTCCTGATAGGAGACATCTGCGGCAGCGTAGTTTAAAGCTTGCTACAATGTCTACCAGGACAGCGGCTACTCCTGAAAATATGCCACGACCATCTACATCATCTGGGGCATCTCAGACAGCCAACATAGATTCACTTGGTCCCAAGCCGGGCATGCCTAAAGTTCCGAGGGCCAATGGTTATGGTGGTTTTGGGCCGCCATCGCCATCTGATGAAGCTGAACCTAGGATGCTGCGGCCAGAATCTAGATCGCAGACATTTCCTCTTGAGAGTGGACAAGAATTCGTACAGAGAAAACCCTTGCCGGACCCACGGAGTCGCAGACCCTCGAATGAGCCGAATACAAGGAGGCCAAGCGTGAATGATAGGGCGGTGGCCAAACCGATAGATATAGCAAGAAAACCATCATTGGTTGGGCCAGACTTGTCAAGGACTCCTCCCCCGAGACGCCCGAGCCTGTCTAGACCCGGCACTGCTGGAAGATCTGATGATATTCCACCAGTCCCGGCTGATTTGAATCTTGCGGCCGAATTCGGAATTGGCAACCCATATCATACACCTTCAGAGTCGCAGTCGTCGGATACGTCTGCCTCCAGCCACGTGAGCCAGGCCAGCTCCCGTTCGAGCCCTCCCCGCACGGCAGCTCCCGATCGAGCGCCGTGGAATACTGCGAAGCCACCCATGATGGGCAAATCACAAAACGATATCCAGTCCTCGATCACTGATCTTCAAGTGAGGCGGCTAGATTCATCGCCATCTCGAAATATGGCTCAACCAGCACGGACCTTGAATCCCCCTATTCCAGACAGTCTCACAGAGCCTCCACCTCGCAACCCAGCTCGGTCTCAAACCCCAGCCATCCCAGGCAACACACCCATCCGGAGACGCACTACAAAGAAGGGTAACTGCAAAGGTTGCAGCGAACCCATCACTGGGAAATCGGTCTCGTCTGCTGATGGGCGGCTCACTGGTAGATACCACAAGGAATGTTTCGTTTGCACCACCTGCTCCGAGCCATTCCAGACCGCAACCTTCTACGTGATCGACGATGCACCGTACTGCGAGCGCCACTATCACAAGCTGAATGGGAGCGTCTGCATAGGCTGCGACAGGGGAATTGAGGGGCAGTATCTCGAGACTGAGAGGAACCAGAAATTCCACCCCAACTGCCTGACTTGTTCGGACTGCAAGAGAATCCTGAAGCACGACTACTTTGAGATGGGTGGCAGAGTGTACTGTGAGCGAGACGCATTCCACAGGGCTCAGCAAGGGCGCTTCTTGGGGCCTGGCACTGGTGGCAGCAATCGGATGCAGAGGCGGACAACGCGATTGATGATGATGTGATGGGGAGAGCCTTTAACGAGCGGATTTGGATATCCCTCGACATGACTTTTTTTTTTGTCTTATTCGTTGCATGATGGCCTGGCACGGCCGCCCTTATACCCTGTGCGGAGCATGGTTGGACCTTTGTTTATTCATGGCGATATACCCTTCTTTCTACAAATCACTTCTTACCTGCCGAAGCACGTAGCTAGTATATAATGTGTCTTATATATCGGGGAGACTTGATGTCTCCTCTGACTACTATCCAGCTGTGCAATTACTTTTGCCTGTGCGCTACCGAACCGTCTTTTAGCTTTGTCATAAGAGCCGACGCCATGCAGCCACATATCTGGGGAAGATCCCCCCTCCCCAGGATGTTGTTTACCATCACTCCCCAGATGTCAGTCACGGGGTTTCTCCACGTCTTCGGCTCTCCTGCGCCGAGATGCTAGAATAGATTCCCACCAACACGGCCGGGCCCGCGACCTCGACTTCACTGGAAGCTTGATGAGAATGCCACTGACAGCGCTTACGTCCCTCACGCCGATGTTCTAGGACTTTTCGGATGGCCATCGAGCTCGCCAACCCGGGAACGGCTTCGTGCGGGGCAGTCGGCCCGTTCACTCAAATCACTAAGGAGTCCGGGGAGGAGCTGGGCACCATCTGGCAGGTCGAACACGATGTTCCTAGTTACACTCCCACCAGCGATATGCAACTTCCTGACCTGACAGCAGCAAGCTTCTGATCTTCGGGCCTATCAAGGGCCTCGAAGTGTGCAGGAAAGAAGGCCCTTTGGCTCTTGTGCAACGGAAATTACCCCGCAGGTAGTGGTACCAGTCAATTCTAGACCCCACATTCCATGAGCTGGCTTGAGATTGCGCGTGGGACGAGTGGGTTAGTTCCTGGCAGGGAAGAACTTCAAGCGGGAAGAATTGAGCGAGATGAAAAAATCGAGCGAGATGCAGGAAATTTCAAGTATATATATTCGCCGAGCGCGAGCCAGGAACTCTCAACAGCAAGCTCAATTGCCCGCTCTCTTGGTCGAGTCTTACCTATGGCTGTCCTCCTGTACTGGTGCGTGCTGGCAGTGGCCGCCGCCTCTGCTTCTGTAACTTCGCTCATTCCTCGACATTCTTCAGGAGATCCTCTAGCTGGATGCCCTGGTTATAAAGCTTCCCGCGTCCAGACCACCGCGTCAGGGCTCACCGCAGACCTGACTCTGGCAGGTCCGGCGTGCAACGTCTATGGCACTGACCTCAAAGACCTGACGTTGGAGGTAGTGTACGAGACCAGTAGGTCAACAAGCTTCAGCGCTGCTCAGCGGACTCTAACATGACTGTAGATGACCGAATTCACGTCAAGATTCAAGATCTTGGCAACCAGGTGTACCAGGTCCCGGAATCCGTGCTCCCTCGACCTTCTCCTTCGAACGGCGTGAAATCTAAGAATGCAAACATTCAATTCCACTACACGGCCAGCCCATTTGCATTTTCAATCACCCGAGCCACTACCGGTGAGGTTCTATTTGATACCTCTGCAGCAAGTATCGTTTTCGAGTCTCAATATCTCAGACTGCGGACCGCGCTTCCTGAGAATCCCAATTTGTACGGTTTGGGCGAGCATTCCGACCCCTTTCGCCTGAACACTACAAATTATATCCGGACCTTGTGGTCTCAGGATGATTATTCAATCCCGCCCGGGTCAAATGCGTATGGCAATCACCCGATCTATTTCGAGCACAGGATTACTGGCACCCATGGCGTTTTCTTCCTAAACTCCAATGGAATGGACATCAAGGTCAACAATACGAATGGAAAAGACCAGTATCTCGAGTACAACACCCTCGGTGGCGTTCTAGACTTCTATTTTCTCTCTGGCCCCACTCCCGTGACTGTCTCGCAGCAGTATGCTGAAGTTGTTGGTCTGCCAGTTATGATGCCTTACTGGGGCTTTGGTTTCCACAACTGCAGATATGGATACCAGGATGCGTATGATGTGGCCGAGGCTGTCTACAACTATTCCAAAGCAGGCATTCCCCTCGAGACCATGTGGACCGATATTGACTACATGGATGGCAGAAAGGTATACCCTCGCTTTCCGCGTCATTTGAAATAGCTAATGATTTAGGTGTTCACCCTTGACCCGCAAAGATTCTCGCTGGAGATGATGCAGGCGCTCAATGGCTATCTCCATGGTCACAACCAGCATCAAATTCTCATGGTCGATCCTGCCGTTGCGTATCAACAATACCCGCCTTATGAGCGTGGCGCAACAGATGGCATCTTCCTCAGGCGGGACAACGGATCATTCTGGCTTGGCGTCGTTTGGCCCGGCGTTACCGTCTTCCCAGATTGGTTTAATACTGATATTCAAAACTACTGGAACAACGAGTTTACTCTAGCTTTCAATCCCCAGAGCGGAGTTAACATCGACGGATTGTGGATCGATATGAATGAACCATCGAACTTCCCCTGCAACTTCCCGTGTGACGACCCGTATGCCGCAGCTGTCGGATACCCGCCTCCACCGCCCCCTGTTCGTACACCACCTCGCCCTCTTCCTGGATTCCCGTGTATCTTCCAACCCGTTGGTACGCCTTGCACAGATACCACCACAAGGAGAGAGATTGCCGCGCCTGTTTTAATCCCGAGGACTCTGCAGGAGAGAAGCAGCCCTGGTAATGAGCTCGGTCTACCCGGAAGAGATCTTCTTTACCCCAAATATGCCATCCACAACACTGCCGCGTACACAGTCGAGGACAACGCAGCAGGAGGTGGTATCTCCAACCACACTGTCAATACTGATGTGATCCACCAAAATGGCCTTGCCATGTACGATACGCACAACTTGTTCGGCACGAGTAGGTCACAGATCCTGGCTAGTTGAGTGAGAGTTACTAACAGGCCCAGTGATGTCGTCCGCTTCTCGAGGTGCTCTGTTGAACCGTCGCCCAGAGGAACGCCCAATCATAATCACCCGCAGCACATTTGCTGGAGCTGGTACAAAGGTTGGTCACTGGCTTGGAGACAACCTGAGTGACTGGTGGCATTACCAGATCTCCATCCGAACGATGCTTGCCTTTGCCTCCATCTACCAGGTTCCTATGGTTGGATCGGATGTCTGCGGCTATGCAGACAACACGACCGAGCAACTTTGCGCTCGATGGGCCACGCTCGGCGCCTTCAGCCCCTTTTATCGTGACCACAACAGCAACCCCCCAACGATTGCTCAAGAGTTCTACCGATGGGCATCTGTTACCGCTGCGGCTAAGAAGGTTATTGATATTCGTTATCGCCTCTTGGATTACATCTACACGGCCCTGTATCAGCAGACCGTTGATGGCACCCCCTTAGTCAACCCGATGTTCTACATCTACCCTAGCGACCCCAACACCTTCGGCCTGGAGATGCAGTACTTCTTCGGCTCCTCTATCCTCGTCGCCCCAGTTACGGACGAGGACTCTACTACTGTCTCCGTCTACCTTCCCAATGATGTCTTCTACGACTTCTACACGCACACCAAGGTGCAAGGCAAGGGCGCAAATATTCAAGTCGACAACATCGACTACGAGTCAATCCAGCTCTACTACCGCGGAGGCGTCATCGTGCCCCAGCGAGTCAGTAGCACTATGACCACCACTGATCTCCGCACCCAGGACTTCGAGCTCATCGTGCCCATTGGCCACGACGGCAAGGCATCCGGCCAGCTCTACCTCGACGACGGCATCAGCGTCACCCAAGCCGCCACCACGCTCGTAAAGTTCAATTTCGACGGCAAGACCCTCAAGACTTCTGGCCACTATGGATACAACGCCGGTGTGAGCATTACAAGCGTCACTTTCCTCGGTGTGCCCAGTACCCCACTGGCCCTCACGCTCAACGGCCAAAATATCGCTGGCACACACAACGCCCAGGCTGGCACGCTGAAGGTGCCAGTTGGCAAGGCGCTCAACAGCGACTTCACGGTGTCACTGAACTAATTTAAAGAGCATAGCATGAGGCATTCCCAGCAGAGATCTTGGGCATTGCTATCGTCTTACCCTCGTGTGAAAAGTAGTTTTTGTAGTCATATTGGATGAGAGACGATATTAGTTTACGTTAATTAGGTAATTCCTAATATATGTTATTACCTTCGTATTAAATCTCGACTGGCGAGGTTGTTGATAGTGATATCACACGTCGGCGATTGACTTGAAATCAATGTGTACAGCGCTAGTAAGGGGATTAAATATTCACAATATTAACCATCTTGGCAGGGCATAAATATAGAACAGACAATCTTCACTTCAAATATGCTATGGTATGAGTCTCACCCTCCTTTCCAGTGCTGGCCCAATGTAGATGTATGTTGTCACGCAAATGCTATGCAACGCAATCCCTTCTGTAAAACGCCAGGCGAAGCCGGGGTATCTCCATTGCGCCATCCATATGTATACAAGCAAGCACGGAAACATTCCCATTTAAACAGATGAAACGATGAGAATTAAAACAGACAGTTCAGGCGATGAAGGTCGAGCTAGGTCCCTCAACGCCAGCGTCGGCGCTGGTGTCCTTATTCTCCTGCGAGGCCTCTTTCTCGGCAGCCTCGGCAACGAGGCGCATCTTCTCTTCAGGGTCGATGAGGTCGTCGTCATCAGAGAACTCGGAGTCGCTGTCGCGGAGGTGCTTCAAGGCCATGCGCTTCCAGGAGCGCTTCTCTTGGCGGAGGGCGATGTTCTGGATGCGAAGCTCATTACGCTCGTCGTGGTCTGTCAGATAGCGCCGTAGGCCGCGCATGTGCTCGTTAGCCCGGCAAGCGGCGGCCTTCATGTCGATGATCTGATTGCGCAAGTTGAGATTCTCCTCGCGCTCGGCGGCCAGCTGCTGGCGGTAGTTCTTGTGCCAAGCGAGGGTATCCTTCTCGTGCTGCTCCTTGAACTTGTGCATTTTCTCGAGGATATCGCTGAGGATGTTGCAGCCATGCACGACCAGCTTCCAGTTCTCGAGGCGATCATACTCAGACTTATCGAGCTTCTTACGCAGTTCAGAGATCTCTTTTTCCAGATTCTTAGTGTCGTCTGAAAATACAGTTAGCCGTAGACCAACACGTCAAGAGGACGCCCTCACCATTCATCTCGGAGGCAACAAGGGCAATGAGCTCGTC
Organism: Oidiodendron maius Zn; assembly: GCA_000827325.1. Lineage (NCBI taxonomy): Eukaryota > Fungi > Ascomycota > Leotiomycetes > Myxotrichaceae > Oidiodendron > Oidiodendron maius. Next base: position 513,234 of record KN832871.1, on the reverse strand, counting down.
GTTGTTGAGGTCCATGGTCTTGGCCTTCTCACGGACCTTCCCAATCTTCTCCATGACGCCGGCGGTAATACGCTGGTTAGACTCCAATTGCCGAGACAGATCTTCAACCATCTGCATAATATAGTTCAGGTCCGATTGATGACCGGCCGGCGTGGGAAAGCCAACCATACCGCCCCCAGCACCCATGCCCCCGTTCATGCCATTCGCGTGATTCATACTTTGGGAGGGAGACGGGGGAGCCTGACGGTTGGAAGGCTGGCCGGCACCAGAGGAGTCGGCGTAGTTTTGATAGCTCATGGCGTCCTTGGTCTGGCGGATGCAAAGAGGTTGGAGGTTGGGAAGTGGGAGAGGTTCAACTAACGAAGGAGAGGTGCGCGTGCTCTGTCTCTGTCTAGAAGCGTCGTTGGATTTATTAATATTATGGATGATGTTGGCAACAGACTGCTCAGCCGCAGACAGGGGAACAGCAAGTGGGTTATCTCGAATGGATCCGCTACGAGCGCGTCCTCGAGGTTTGTGATGTGAAATCGCGGTTGAGCTTTGTAACTGCTCGCCTGAAGTCGCCATTTTGTGCCGGGCGGTGGCCGAGAGTGGCTAGATGCGGTATGTTAAGCGATGTTCTTCAAGAGGATAGGGGCAAGGAGGAAAATCGAATAGGTCAAGACGGAAACTAAGTCCTGGGTCGTTGTTGGTGATCGAGATGCAGAATTGAGCGGTGGAGGGGTAGAAAAATATTTATTTGGTGATTGATAGATATAATTGGCTCTTGGTGCGGTCTGATGTTGTGCTCTGCTTAATAGTCAAATTGACTTGTCCTGTGCTTGCTGGTCATTGCGCCTATATATCATGGGCCGTTGTGTCGAGTATCATGCAGAGCCGTCGAGCATGGCCGTTGAGACCTCCATGTTGAGGATATCTGGACGGAGTCCAAAAGGCCCATCGATGTTTTACGGTACAGTGCGGTGCAAACGTATTCTACGTCGGGTACGAGGACAAATGCTTTTCAACAAATCTCCCGAGTGGGTCGATTTCCCCGCGGCTCCTGGTCATGGGCTACCTGGTCTAGAGAACGCCAAGTTAAGACGTTAATTCTACCCAAGACAGTTGCACCATCTGCATTCAGGATTAAAATGACACTAGGCAATAAATGCATATAGAAGCCTAGCGCCAATCGAGGTTGCGTTGTGTAACTTCACGATAAAGTAGGGCATCAATGCCGCAGGGTTCGCTCCTATATACTACGGCCAAATACTTTCTATATAGACAGGCCTGCCAATTAAGCAAGAAGATCCAGAACATTCCTGTCCTCCTCCTCGTCAACGTCGATGTCCATCTCATCCTTTCTCCCTTTCGCATCCAGACCCATCATACTCCTCTCTACCCTGAGCATCAGCATTCTCATTCTCTCCAGCTCCTTCTCAACCTCCCCGTTCCTGGTGACCAGATTACCCTGCAGCCCAGCATCCTCACCATGGAACGGTTCCAGTAGACTACTCGCAACCTTATACTGCTCCAGCCTCTCCCTGGCCGCCTTCCTTCTCTCATTTAATTCGACCAATCTTGCCTGGAGCTTTTTATACCGCGCCGCATCGTCCGGTGCTTTCTCCTCAGCTTCTTCACTCCACTCCGCCGGTAAACTTTCTATAATACTCTCCTTGCCTTACTCAGTCAGCTCTCTTCTGGGAAACCCGAAACGCGTATGGACATATAAAGTACTCACGCAAATCCGTCCCTCTCTCTGCCCACTCTTCTCCAAATACATTCACCCCTCGCTCCCCCGCTCCCCAATACAACCTGTCCACTTGCTCTGCCACATGTCTCTGCGCCTGCGGTCCATAGCTCAACTTGTTATGTTTTTTCAGCAGGCCGTTGAGTTTCTGCAGTGCAACGTCGATGGATTTCTGTCGTAGTGTGTTCTCTTCGTCGGAAATGGACGACTGGAAGGAGGCTGAGGGCTGGAAGGGTTGAGAAAGCGCGAGAATCTGGGCGCGCAGGAATCGGGATTTGAGGTCGATGATTGTGGGCGCGTCATTGGCCATTTTTCGAGGCAGGTATGTGCATTTGTGACGAAAGTGAGGTCGCGGGACGTGACTGTGAGTCGGGAGACGCGTGGGGAGGTGGGAGCACGTGACTGGGGTAGAGAGGCTTACCTAGGCAATGTCCATAGGTGCTCTAATATTTACCATTTACAGATATATTTACATCGATTTGAGAAGCTCTGTGATATACTATTACTGCAATAAATTTTAAGAAAGGATGTATAGACCCTTTTAACGAACATATAGCGATTAGAAGTGGCTTATTATTCAGATCTCGCACGATATCTAGCTTAAGTCCAAGAAGCAGCCAAGTTTTGTCACGCTCTATGCTCAAAATACTGCTTGTCAGGCACGTTGCTTCTATATCCTGATTTAGTTCTCATATCGAATGAATGTCGGGAGTTCTTTGTGGACTCATAATATGAGTATCTATCTTAACTGGTCGCATACCTAACGACGTCGCATTCGTTACCATCTGAGGACAGCTGAAGTCAGGTCTCGAAAAGATGAGCGGGCTTATTGAAGACAAGGTACTCCTTTGTCTAGCACTTTACGCATTCATTGGCAGATGTAGTAGAACGCATCTTACCTGCGTAGCCAAGCAGATGATGAATATCCCATACGCTCGTATTTACCAGTCTTGGTGTTACACACTCGTCGTTCGTCATTTTAACATCTTGGTTAATTAGCACTTTCGGACCAGGAATAAATAAGCTGGCATGCTCATTGTTTCTCCAGCACAGGGCGCGTACGATCCTGGATCTGGCCATCGGGCTGTAAATTCGCGGAAATGAAAGGATATATTGGAAGTGATATTAAGCCACGACTAGCAGACCATGGGTTTTCTGACGACTTCACCCCTCCATATCCGAAGGAATTTATCGACGCCGTACGCGGCGCTGCACTCGGCACGAAAATTCACATGATATAGCACCTAAGAGGGAGGCGTTTCTCGAATTTGCCATGACTACATCTTCCGTAAGAGGAATTTAGGATTGCGATCAGCATTTAGAACACAGCCCTACGTATCACATTGCGTCCTCCTCTGTTTCAATGTTGCTGGGGACTCCGGGGGCAAGGTTACATAAATAGGAGCCGCTTAGGCTGAGGCGAGGCGAGAACTCCCGGGGGGGTTTCACATGTGCACTGGGCGCAGTTGCGTCCACGTCTCGAAAGGCGAGGAGCCAAGTGCGAAGAAGGCAGTGGGTCAAAACTCACGAGTGTGCGCCCGTGTCAGCCAGGTCTCGAGCGCCATTTGCGGACTGATGCTTTGGTAATTCCTGCGTGGGACAGCTTCACATTAGAACGCTGGGAGTATGTGGCATTGGGTACGTAAACGCGCGGAGAAGTGTGACAAGACACTTACGTCTGCAGCCAGCAAATGAGGGTCCCACGGACGCGTCTCAAGCGCGAAGAGCTGCAGGGGCTCTTTGATTGGGTGGCACCGGGCCACGATCAAGAGCATCTACTGCAAGTCAACCCGAGAGCTGCACACAAGCGCCCAGATGAAAAAAGTCGCCGGGCCAGCCAGAGGTCGCAGCCCCTGATTGTCACGAGTGTGAAGAGGGGTTTGGCTGAAGGGGTGGGTGGCACGCTTCGGAGCAGGTGGTCTCTCCACAACGCCCAAGAGGCGGTGGGGAGGGAGACAAGTGTTCAGGATGACTGTGCGAGCATGTCTGGGGGGCTCCAATGAGCGCTGCGTACGGCTCAGTGGCCAGTAGGTCACATCACGCATCGCGAAGCGGCGAGTAGGCGGCAAAGGAATGATTGGCAGAGGATACCGGGCAAGGTCAAGCCGGCGACTTGTAGGCTTCAGCCAGCGGCGACAAAGACGGTGAAGGAACTAGGCGGGACCGTCGACCCAACCTCGCGGTCGTGGTCGAGGCCAAGGGCAGGACCGGCCCCTTCGCCGGTGCGAGAGACACTATCGATTTGCGTCGCGCTGGCGGGTACAGACAGAAGGGGACTGTGTCGAATTGCAGCCCACAGCCATGAATAGCAGCTCCTGGCCGCTAGGAGTTGCCCTGGAAGCTCGTGCCGCAAGCAGACTGCTGGCCCAGGAGGCCGCAAGCAGCCCGCGCACGGAGGAAGAGGCTGCAACTCCCAAACGATCACATCAGACTTGGGGGTGCTGCCTCCCTACAGGGGCGGGAAATAGAACTCCGGGGGGGCTGTGGGCGATGGACGGCCGGTTTGGACAGAGCACCATGGAGCATGAACTGCTTTCAGATGCTCAAGGGATTCCTCCCTCCGTAGTGCGCAAGCCATGCCTCCTCGCACACGCAACGAAGAACCCATTATATACCAACTGTGGGGATCGTACAGATACATATATCCACCCGAGAGCGCTGCGCGAGAGTCTTTGATCGACTGTGTTTTCCGATTTCCGTATTCTCTTCTGGCCCTATTCCGCTTTGGGCCCGCTTCTGTCCGCGTCCGCCAATCAGCGCCCTCTCGTCTTTTTCCAACCAAAATCTGCTGCTGCTACTGCGACTCCGTGTTTCTTTCTTTCCTCTCCTCTCGTCGGATCTCCTCGCGCTCTCTCTCTCTCCCCTCTTTCCTCTCCTCGTCAAACCTCCTCCATCTTCCTCTTCTTCTCCCCTCTTTTGTCTCCTCCCTCCCTTTCCTCCTCCTCCTCCTTCTCTCTCTCTCTTCAGAGTGATTCTTCGAGAGGCGTGTGTGCGTGTGTGTGTCAGCGTGTGCGTGTTCGGATCTCTACTCTCTGTCGGGTTCGCCCTAAAAGCCGCCTTTCTTCTCGCCGCCGCCATCATCGCTACAGCTGTTCGCATCCATCTAAATCGATCAAAATCTCATTCTTCGTTGCTGCTTTCTTTCGGCTGCTACAATCTCCCTTTCACTCCCGGATAATTCGAATTCCTCGCCCATCGCCACCTCCTAACCACCTCTCGCGCCCCATCTTGGCTGCTCTTTGTTGATTGCAGAGCACCCTCCTCTTCTCGCCGCTTGTTCGCGTTCATTTCCTGGAGCAAAATCAACTCTCCGCCTTATCCTGCGTCCCCATAGATCGCCTCTAATCTCCCCATCGACGGCTGAGTCCGCGACGCCTTTTCGTCTCCCGTCTATCGGTTCCGGCTCTTGTCTTGGATCACTGCGAGCTTCTCAAAGCCATTCCCTACCTATTTTTCCAGTCTCTTTTCCTACCATCTCATTCAGAGGCTTCCCTTGCTCACTCTCAGAGCGTTTCGGCAACTACTATTTCAACCTAATCTTCAGCCTCTTACATACAACTTGGTCGACGTCTCGCTGTCACCTACCTAGTACCTAATACACTTCCCACACCCCCTCATCAACCGAGTGTTCCTGATCATATTCTTCAACCTCGACGTCGAGTTCGTTGAAAGCCTCTCTTTTTTACTTCTGCACCTCGGTCGATATCGAACTCCCCTGTACAACATCACACTATTGAGTATGGACGCAGGCGGTCTTGCTCAGATGTCCTACAACAACTTCCATTCCAGCAATGGTTTGGGCGTGCCTGGCTCTGGTTTTGCCTCCCGACGGGGAGCTGGCCCTAACATCAAGCGTCTTTCTTTTGAGCCGACGAAGCAAACTGGGCCCCTCGACAGCGGTGCTCCCACTCCTCGCACGTCCAGGTCTCACCTGCTTGCAGGCTTGAGAACGGCACCAAAATCAGCTAGGTCCAGCGATTTCCCTTCGACTGCACCTCCCACCACCCTTCAACATCCGACCGGATTGGGCGGGAACATCTACCTCGACAACGATACGTATGGCGGTCCAAAGACGTCCACCTTTGCTGCTCAGAACGTATACAGCCAGATGAACCGCCAGATGTATTCGGTCCCGGAACAGATTCTCGCCCCGCCGGAGATCCTCATTGACGAGCACAGCCAAGAGCAGATGGACCCTAATCTGTATGCTCAACTAGTAGCTACAAACTTGTACCTTGCAGAGCAGCAGCAGCGCCTGCAGCAGCAGCTCCTCAGCGTACAGGCCGCTGCTCAGCAATTCCAAGGCATGAGCTTGGGTATGGGCCAGGGCCAACAGTTTGCTACCCCACCAGCTACACCTCAAAATCTGTACCAGCAGCAACAGCAGATCAAAAACAACATGCAGCCCATCATCAGCCCCGTACCTGGTGCTCAGCCTGGCGTGTACTCGTATTACAACCCGATCACCGGGCAGCAGAGCTATTTCATGGACGCCAGTGCGCAGCAAGCCCAATACATGAGCTCACAAGTTGCACCACAGTCTACCAACTACTCGCCACCGCAGCAGCCAGGCACCCCACGATTCCAGGTGTCGCCTCCTCCTCAGTCAGAAGTACCTTTCTTCTCCAGGAGCGTCAGCCCCCCGAAGAAATCAACATCCCCGCCACAGGACCACGCTCCACTTCCACCACCTTCTGCCAGTGCATTCCGCCGTGGACATCGCAAGACAAGCTCCATGGCCCTGGCGTCGGACAATGCCACGCTTGATGATGGACCGAAATCAGCAATGTTGCCCAAGACCGCTGGATTTCCAATGACCCCAAACGTTGCTGGCTTCGGTCCCGGACAGGCCCGTGCCGGCGAGCATCCTGTCCGACAGCCTCGTGGACCCCCACCGCTCGATGAAATCATTGCAAAGCCCACGACAAAGTTCGAAGGCAGCAAGAACTTTGCTGCCCGCACTCGCCGAAGCGCTCTACACAACCTTGTCCGAGCAGGATTAGAACGTCGTAGAGCGCCTGGCAGCTCTGGTAGCATGTCCCCTGTGTCTCCCGAGCACGATGTCGTCTTCTCAGCCTCTTCGGATAATGATGCGGACAGTGTTCATAGTGGCAGTGGAAGCCTTTCTGGCCAGCCAGCTCACGGCAGCCCACGCACGTCGGTGCATGGCGCTATCGGCTCTGATCGACCTTCTTCCCGTCAAAAGCAGCATGTCGCGATGCCGCAGAAGAAGATGTCTACCGACAGCTACACCTCTGTTACTAGTGCCAGCAGCGAAGAATGCCTCTCGGCTAATGATAGCTTTGCGGCCGTCTTCAAGAATGGTGGCAAGAAGCCCGAGGTTCATGAGGCCCAGCGAAAGGCTCCCATGCTTGTCCTGACTTCGGCCGACAAGCGCAAAAACCCAGCGTGCTAAACGGTTAAAACGTACTGTCAACCAGGGTAGATCCCTGATGAGTTGATATCCGATCCTTGACTGTTTTATGCAAATTCGATATTGCATTCAAATGTGTATATTGCATTGCTTTTACCCTTTACGACCAATGATGATAAAACCGCCCACTTCCTAATTCGATATAAACACAAACACCTTCTCTTTTCCTGCTTCGCATGGAAAGAGGACAGTTCGCACAGTGGACAGAATGCGTAGGAGGGACAGGTTATGGCAACCATTGGATTGTATCCGTGGTGTGCATATTCGCCAGCTTGAGTACATGCGACACACGGTCTCAATTTTTCCTGAACCTGATGCGAATTGGTTTGGCTTATTTTGGTTGGGTTAGCTTCCGGACGGAGTACCCCACGTCTTTTTTTTTGACGACAGAAATTGATATGATTATACCCGACCTGGATTGCGGATATGAGGGGATGATGGTTGGGATTTCTTTTTACTTTAGGGCAGGGGTTATCATATCAGTTTGGCAGTCAAGTGTGGAAGAGGGGAGGGAATCGGACTGGAATAGCTAGGAGATACATGAATGATATCCCCGTTACAATGACACCTCGTGAGTAAACAGTGACTTAGGTACCTTGCACGAAGAAGTTGGTCAGGTGAGACCAGTAAGTTGGGAATATGAAATTTCACAGATACGAGAGACATGCAATTCATTGTGAGCCCTACATCTAAGCTAGGAAGACTACGTCGATCATCATTGCATTCTCTTGCCGGATCGACGGTGTTAACCCGCTGCCGTATTCCGACGAGACTGACGGGAGTCCGGCAACGTCGTTCTCGCCCGTAGGGCTGTTCTATTTTGAGCAGGGAAGCCAGTGCCGGGAACTGATAGCAAGGAACAGGAGCTTTTGCTTTTCTCTTTTTCGCCGCTCCCAGGGGCCTCCGGCTGTTGTGATCAACCGGACAACGTGTAGGCAAGGATGGCAGATCTTCGCCAGCGTGGACGCGCCACCACAAAACACGAGGAAGACCCATATTTCCTCTCTTATCTGACTTCCACCCTTCTTTATCCAACGGTTTGCAGCTCAGCGCCACCGAGAGGATTTCTCATCTTAAGGGCTAGATGAGCCGCTCTGTTGGGCGCTGAGAGTCCAGAACCAGGGCGTGCACAGGAGAGGGTGAGAAATTTCATGTACGCATGAGCGCAAACGCGCCCTTGATATCAACAGTCCCGTTCTTCAGCTGTCCATCTCTAGCCTTGAACGCTGTCTCCACTACACCATGGTCCACCGCGCGTCTTCTGATCTCGAGCTGGAGGGGTCTGGGCTTCCCGCTCCACATTCCACTCCTGAGATACAAACTGTGCGGAGCTTCGGCATTCCTTCTCTAGTCAAGATAGATACCATTTTCCGTATTTCCCCTACAGCTCTTGGAATACTCTGTTATATACTCTCCCTCTCTCTCCACTCTCTATCTTGTCCTTTGCCAGCGAATTGCTTCTGGTGCTTTCTTATCGGTGGCGCCGCTCTTCAGACTTTTTTCTGTCCCATTTTTCAGCAAGCCCGGCAACCGCGGCCCTACCCGCCCATCCATTTTATGACGCCTTCTTATCTCCCCATTCCCATCCAAATCCCACCAAGGAGTTTCAATTTTCCTGATTCGTTTGCATCGTTAATTCTCCTGGCCGTCTGATCAGACAGGTGATCGCAGGGCGTTGCGGTCTCAAGTCCTTCAATAATTTTTGGCTTCGATTCCCAATATGTCGAGCGAGTATCTCTCGGCAAGCGAACCCCTTGGCCACCAACGTGGATATAGCGAATTCTCTTCCAGCCCGGATTCGAGTGCAAATCCGAGCAGGCCTGGGGGTACTCAAGATGTCCCTATGATGCGGAGGGGCCGGGTGCGGTTCAACAGCACCAGCGAGGCCAACGATGCGGCAAACCAGAGATTCAACGTGCCAACACGACGAGACAGATCTCACTCACCGGTTATTCCAGTCAGCGTTACCCCTTCAGATCTGTTTGGACCGAGCCCGTCACACTCGAGGAATACCAGCATGTCTTCGCTATTGAGACATACGCCCGAGACAGAGAAAGAGAATCCTTTTGGAGACGCCCATTCTAGTCCGATTCCAATTCCAAAGCCAAAACCTAGCGCTTTCAGGAAAAATTTAGCTGAACCGTCTGCTTTTGAAGACGTTGAGGACTTTGATGAAAAGGCTTTCTCCGCTCTAGCAGCTCAGGAACGAGCACAGCGGATTGCGACGTTGGTGGGTAGTCATTCGGCTCCGACCTCTGCAAGAACTAGTCTGGACCAGGTAGACGACGATGATATTCCGTTTCGGCCTTCAAATATTGAAGGACTTCCTGTTAGGATTGATGATATTCCATTGGTGGATATGGGCGTTGATAGGATGTATGATGGAGCTGGACTCGAAAATGATGTTGCCGAGTTCAAAAACGGAAAGAATTCGGAGGCCCATGAGCTGGTGCGAGTGCACACTAGGAAATATCGCACAGGTCGACACCCTACATCGTCAACTTCAGGGTTAGGCTCTGGTTATATAACGCCTACGGAGGAGAGAGGCGTTGAGGACTATGTACCGCGGCCTCAACAGTACCGGTCAGGTATCTTGTCAAACTTGCTGAAGCTTTACAACCCACATGGCGGCAGCGCTACATCATCCAGACCCCAGAGTATGATATCTCTCGATAGTCCGACACCATATGGGTCTTCCGCCTCATCACCGGGTACGTCAACGCCTACTAAACAACACCAGAAATGGTATCATCACAGGAATCAGTCTCAGGACACTCTAGCTGGCCTCATTGAAGCTTCCAATATCCTTGGAGGCGTCCCTTCTGCAGCCAGGAAGAAGACAGGACCAATCAGGCCCGGTGTGGGCAGGAGAACTCACAGTGGGAAGCTCCTTGGGGCTGCTACTAAGCTCAGTGGGCGGCCGAGGCTGGAGGATGAAATCAGAATCACGATCCATATCGCGGAAACGCTCTGTCGACAAAAGTACCTCCTGAAACTGTGCAAGGCGTTGATGTGCTATGGTGCGCCAACGCACAGACTTGAGGAGTATATGACAATGAGCGCCCGAGTTCTTGAAACAGATGGCCAGTTCCTCTATATGCCTGGATGCATGATTATCTCGTTCGACGACGCATCGACTCATACTACTGAAGTTAAACTGGTGAAAGTTCAACAAGGTGTAGATTTGGGCAAGTTGAAGGATGTGCATGAGATCTACAAAGAGGTCGTTCACGATGTCATCGGCGTCGAAGAGGCCACGCAAAGGCTCGACACGATTATGAACTCGAAGTCGAAATATAACTCATGGCTTCTTGTATTGGCGTATGGATTTGCTAGCGCGACTGTAGCCCCTTACGGCAAGTATTTCCCTGAGGATCGCTCTACATCTTGGTATCTCAAACTAACTCATCTTTCTAGCTTTTGATGGCCGCCTCATCGACCTTCCAGTTGCATGGTTTCTTGGCTGCCTTTTAGGCTTTCTCCAGCTAATTGTAGCGCCAAGATCTCCTCTTTACAGCAATGTCTTCGAGATCAGCGCTGCAGTCTTGACCTCATTTTTGGCAAGAGCCTTTGGCTCCATCAATGGCGGGAACCTGTTCTGCTTTTCCGCTCTCTCCCAGTCGGCTATAGCACTCATCTTGCCCGGGTATATGGTGCTTTGCGGCTCTCTTGAGCTGCAATCCAGATCCTTGGTGGCTGGTTCCGTAAGGATGGTGTATGCCATCATTTACTCGCTTTTCTTGGGCTATGGCATAACCATAGGAACTGCTATATATGGGCTCATAGACTCAAATGCTACTAGCAACACACAGTGTATAAATCCAGTGTACGTATTAACTACATTCTCTATTTAGAGACAAGAAATTCTGGACCGCATTCTTTCTTACCCTTCAAGATAGCAGAAGCTTACTTTGTTTCTAGGGCACCGTATTACCGGTTCATCTTCGTCCCTATCTTCACACTTTGTCTCACAGTTATCAACAAAGCGAAATGGAGGCAGACTCCAGTGATGATCCTGATTGCATTCGCTGGCTACGTCGTAAATTTTTTCAGCGCTCGGAGATTTCCTCAAGCCCCGCAGATTTCCAATACGCTTGGGGCGTTTACTGTTGGCGTTCTGGGCAACCTCTATTCGCGCGTGCATCATGGTGTAGCCGCAGCTGCTCTCATCCCTGCAATCTTCGTGCAAGTACCGTCAGGACTTGCTGCGACAGGCTCGTTGTTAGCTGGGTTGAGCACGGCTGATCAGATCACTAATATGACGACGTATCCAAATGGAACGGCTAGAGTCAATGGTACCGATGTTGTGAGTAACGCCCAATCCTGCATAGAGAGAGATCAATTCTGACAGTTGTATAGATGCCCATTGGCACAGGGGATGATTTAAATACTATCGTGTTTAATGTGGGATTCAGCATGATCCAGGTGGCGATTGGAATTACTGTTGGGTTGTTTTTAGCGGCGTTAGTCGTATATCCGTTTGGCAAGAGGAGAAGCGGGCTTTTCAGCTTTTAGATATCAGGCTGGGTATCTCGAGCGTCGGCGTTGAGTTTAGAGGTGGGGTAATGGAGCACTGGTTGGATAGAGATAGAGGTTCCGGCTGAGAAAGAGGAACTGCCGTGAGGCACGTATGTATCTAATCAAATAATTCTAATCTTGACATGCAAATTATTCAAATCTTGTGCACTGACTTCCTGACGCATTAAGGTGAAGTCTCTTGTCTTCTTATATATGGTTGAGAGGTATTGATTTAGTAGATATTTGACATGGGACAGTTCATGTTCTAGGCTCTTTCATAATTTGATAGAAAAGCTAAAAGGGGTATCATAATCGCAAACATTTCCTACGACGCTCCCCATCCTTCTCTCACGAATTCCCGACCGCTCTATATGCCTCCCTCAGATCAAAACCTTCTATCTCCCCTTCCGCAATCTCTCCCACAATCTGTGCGGGTCTGCCCGCAACAATGGAGAAGCTCGGGATGACCATGTTCGCGGGTACGACGGTGCCGTCTAATATCTTGACGAAGTCCTTGATAATGGCAAACTTGCCAACTACAACATTGCTGCCTATGTTGACGTGGCTTCCAATGAGCGCAGCTTCGATGATTGAACCGGGCCCGACGAAAACGTGGTCTGCTATCTTGAGGGGGTAGTGGGAGAAGGACCTGTCAGAGTCTGAATCAGTCCATGTCATCTGTTTATCTGGTATTTCAGGCACCGCGGGCTCTTTCATTACCCACTAAGCGGTGTGGTAATATAGATATATATAGGGAATAAGCCTACGAACCCTTTATATAGCTTCCCAGGTGGTCTGAGCTCGCATCCTCGACTGAAGAAGCAGTACCTGCCAATGGCAACGGCAACCGGGGTTCCTTGCTTCTCATTCGGATTGGAGGAGGGATATGTACGGAGAAGGTCGCCGCGGATGATGACTTCAGCCTGAATCACTGTCTTCCCACCAAGAATAATGTTTGTAGTCCCGATGATCTGGGAACGTCGCGAGACTTTGTTTCCTGTATCCTATTGTGGTAATACCGTGAGCTTTGGTTTTCCCGCGTCTTGAGAATGAGATTGGTTGCGTCGGGCTTTCCGTGAGATTGAAAGGCAAGGATGGATGGCTGAGCTTACGGTTTCAATATACTCTCCCTTCGCTGGTTTCCTGGACATTTTGCCCAGATGGCAAGTTCGTGGTCTGCGCTTCCTAAAATCCAACCCCGCGGTATCATGCATGTTTCGTTCGGCAAATCGAGGTCACGTGCGAGAGCCTTGTTGCAGCTCCTTTAACTGGTATATTAAAATGCCTGATCAGGATGCTTAATTTAATTAACTATTTTTGCAAGTATATTCCATTCTCGAAATGTAACTGTCACGTCCATGGCCCGCCCTTGTACCGTCCTGTGTTGAACCTCCAAACAAACTCCGGCGCCCAAAGTATTCCCGTCCAGAGATACGCCACGAAAATACCAACGTAACGCTCCAAATATATTCCAATTCAATATGCAATATCTTAGTTTGCTGGTCCCATGGGTTGGTCATACATCGGATATGGTGAGACAGGAAGTTGTGTAGTTCCAGCGAAGGCACACCTAATTAATGAACCTCCCCTATATAATATCAGTTAGCATGATATGTCGTGAAGTACAACAGTAACTAACATTGAGAAACCAACTTCATCACCTTCATGAGGGTTCCGAGTTAGATACCCTGGGTCTCTTTCAAATACACCATCCCCAGCAACCTTCCAGCCGTTGTCGACACGCCTGATATATTCAACCGCCATACTCCAAGCATCCCTATCCGCAGCATCGCCAGACTCGAAAACACGGAGATGCTTAAAGTTCATAACTGGCGGTGAATTGAACAACTCTCTCATCAGCAAAGCGTAACAGCTGTTCCTCTCCATCCAAAGATCTCCTGTTTCGACTCGAGCGACCTTGTCAGGATCATTAAGAATGTCATTTCGGGGCACGAATTGAACATAAACCCTATCCAACATGGGAAAGTGCATTGTCATAGCAGCGAAATGAGAAGCTGTAGGGAATATGCCAATGTATGACATATCTCGGATGGTTGGGCAAATAAGAGGATATTGCTGATTACGCTCCGCATCCTCTGCTCCGAGAAGGCCAGGAAGAATCTTGCATAACGTTAGTATTCATTTTCAAAGGAAGATATGTCTTACTAACAGATGGTGCTCGTCGCAACCAATACTCATAAGTAGTATATGCCTTGATGAAAGATCCCTCATTCAACAAGAGAGATGTCCATGGCCGAATTGCGAAGAGGGGTGAAGCAGATCTGGCAGTCGCGCTAGATATACCAGATCCGTCGTCTGTCGGTAACCCACTTACCCCAAGGCTTGACTTTCCGTTGAGATTTTGGGCTGGCAATACTGTATTATCGGCGAACTCGGCTCCACTGAGGCGGGGTCTTTGCAATCGTAGGTAGTGGTAAGGACAGTCAAAAACCCATGCATCACCCATGTAAATACGACACGAGGTGAGGATTCCTAAGATCTCGGCGGGGGCAACAATCAAAAGATCCGTGAGGTCAATGACGTTAAAAAGAGCCTCCCACAAAGTTGCAACCTCATCTGGCGCAGCATGTCCAGGCTGATTGTGTGCAGTCTTCCCTTCTTCAACTAGCAATACGAGGCTGGCGATGTAGTGTTTTAATGTATGCTGAGCAACGAAATCGAGAAAAGGTGTAATCTTCTTCTTGAGGGGGGAGCCGATGCCTTCAGGTTGTGGTACAATGATACGTGCATGCTTGAAGAGTTGTGGTAGAATAGCCCGTCTCCACTGTCTTGAGACTAGAGAAACAGCCTTCAGGTCTGCAACCGCGGCGTGTGTCAATTTAAAGTTGGGCTCGTTGATTAAGTCTAACGTTGAGGTTCGAGGAGCATCGAGAAAGCCAAAGATGTTTAAGAGGAGTTCATTCGGGATGGTCTGCATTGTCGCGGAAGATAAGATGTGGTCTGGCATTTCACCAGTACGGCGGATCTGGTGACCAGAAACGCTAGAAACTGACGCTGTTGCAATGTCTCTTTTGAGATACCAATCTGCGAGGGGGTTTCGTCCTGCCCGACAGTCACACTCGTCCACGAGGGTTCACATTCAAGGCTGATTGCCCGAGCCAGTTTCTAGAGACCGAGAATCCGAGAACTTTCCGATTGATTGTTCATGCCTCTATGTATGTAGATATATCTCAGTCCGGTTCAAGGTGGCATATCAAAGGGACCGCCCGGCTCACAGTGAAGAAGGCTGTATCGGTGGCGTGGTTCAGCAAGGCGCGTCGTTTGTGCGGGGTTAAACCGCTGGCCGGAGATAAGGTAGTATGATAACGAATTTCAAACGCAGGTCAACCTCAGCTGGGAATAAGGTCCACCCATGCCCAAATCATCGTCTCCAGATCTAGACGATAATACTACGTATAATAAGGATGCAGGCAGAAGCGGCTAGTTCTTCTCAGCTAGGAGATACAAACCTCAAGATGGTAAAAGTATATTATTAATAGATTTGGATACATTGCACCTGAACAAATAATTTGCACCTCAAGTTAACGTTCTAAAAAAGCGGTATTGAAGTTGATCTCATCCGTCCAGCTAGCCTCATTTGCCATAAAGAGCCTTTCTTGTATCATAGCCATATTCTACGAATTATTAGTCTAGGAGACATGATAGGCACAGATAACTTACCAAACTCCATCCGCCAGTAGTTCGGGGTATCCACCTTCGTTACTAACCATGCTTCGTCAAGAGCCTCTACCACTTCGGCCGGAAGGGGGCCTTTCTCACAGTCCTTCAAATTCTCATCGAGCTGTGCAATGCTGCTGCAGCCAATAATCACCCCATCGTTTCCATCCTTGACGTTTAACGCCGAATGATTCACCACCCATCGGAGAGCCGTCTCAACCAGTGTCAGGCCGTGCTTCTCCGCGACAGGTTCGATAATCCTCAAGGCGTCAAAAGTCGAATCTTTAAAGTACCTTTTCCGGTACATATCACCCATAGATCCAATAGCATTACTATACCTGCCCTCTTTGGGAATATCTTTGGTCTTGTATTTGCCTAGGGTGATGGGTTAATGCGGAGTGAAGAACGTAGGGTGAAGTATACGCACCACTGAAGATGCCACCAGCAAGCGGATTATAAACAACCACGTCCAAGCCATATCGCTTGCAAGCAGGTATAAGTTCTTGCTCGAGAGATCGAGTTATAGCATTATACATTCCTGGATTTGCAGTGTTAACACTTATTCTATGCATGCACCTGCAAAATGATCCGCATAGATATATGCTGAATCACATTATTTAAATTAAACGGAGTCTCCCACCTTGATAGAGGGTAGGCCGAACCCAATTATTATGGTGGCAAGTCAGCGCAATCTCCGCTACCTCAAATGCTGCAAAGTTCGACAGCGCAAATTGGACGAACTTGCCCCTTCAGGCCATCAGCAAGTTATTTCCATTGCACGCAGCGTTAGCCAGGGACTCACTCTTTATGCAACTTATCGACTGCCTGTAGGGTGTCTGCGTATGGTACAGAGCGGTCCTAGCATACAAATAAGTCACGGGCTATTGAAATTCAGTGGTCAACGAACGGGTGCGTGCAAATAGAATATGTCAACGCAATCTGTACCCAGTTCTTTCAAGCTGGTATTGAAGATCTCCGTTAAGGTCTCGGGACTGTGCATTCCTGGGGTTGTTGGGTATATTTTGGTGGCGATGGTGAGGCCCCTATCCTTCCACTTGGCCTCGCGGGTAAAAGCCTCCTGCTTCCCTCCAACATACATACGAGCGGTATCGACTTCATTATACCCCGCGGCTTGGAAGTGATCGAGGAAGGCATTGTACTCTGTGAGTGATGTAGTGCGAGCCCCAGCTCTCACATCGGGGCCAAAGGTCATGAGGCCAAGGATCACCCTCGGTTTCGGGTTGATCGCAGTCAGAGGCATCGTGGATGGATTGTAGAACGATAAGAGAAGGGTTGCGCTTCACAGGAACGATCACAATTGTCGGCGGGGAAATATAGAGGTGAACTTTGATGCTACGGTATTTATACCTAGATGTAATGCGTCATCCCACTTCCACCTCCCGCCATCCCACTGTGGACGTCCTCCTCGACGATTTCGACTCAAGAGTATCGAGACGCGTGGTCGCGAAGAGTAAGATATTTCGGACCCCGTGGAGCAGGCAGACGGGGATGCCTGACCTGCAATCTACCTCCTGCCAGCCTCCCTAGGCTTTGCAAGTGTTCTCGACCGGGCTTCTGATCTGGAGAGCGCGCCTGGGCTAGCAGCCACCTTTAATATGGAGGTTCCTTGATGACTAATGTGTACACAGCCCGTCTGGGTGCGTCCCCGACTCATGCTGGTTTCAACAGCAAGTCTCACAACCTCGCTCCCTTATGTCCCCAATCTACGCCAAAGTTGGTGTGTGAAAGCCCCACAGCTCTGGCCCTGCTGTGTACCACGCTATGAAGCTTGATTATTGTCAGCGCCACAACGCCCGTTAGAGCGAGATGTTGTCTCGGGTGCCTTGACCTTCTTCGGCCGTGTCGTCAGTTCTCATATCATGTCCAACTCCCACCAAAGGGCGGTCCGGTGCTGTTCCTGGCACTTCCGCCCTGCTTATTGCCAAGGTCCGCCACTCAGGTCATCTGGAGAGTCGTTTAGCACCCACTTGAAAGTTCTTTCATTATCGTCGTACTGTAGCACGGTATGCTCAGAAAAGATGGTATAGATCTCTGTTTCTTTTGGCGCCTGACTTGATCGTCAGGAGGCTCGGCGGTCTCGACCTCCGTTGCCCTGTCCGCCTGAACGAGAAATGCCCAAATAGGACATATTTACAATTTTCAATATGCAGGGCAGAGACATGTCTCTGTTACGCCTAGATTCCTGTATTTCCCTCTTCTCTACATTCTATAGGGGCAGTGTTCCTTCTTCTCGATGCGAACAACAAGCTGCAAGTTGGATTGCTTGACACAATCAGGATGTAAACAATCGTCATCCTTCGATGCAATTAGTGGTCCCTCTACTCTGCTTGCCCACCATCCTCACAGAATCGTACCAAGCTCTTTTCTTGCCCTGTTCCTGCCCCGTATGTACGGGTTCTAGAGGGCAAGAGATCCGCAGGGGGGCCAATTATATTGTCCTGTGGCGCTCATCTGATCTTTATTTCAATAACTTTGGCTGGACGGACGTCATCGAATTTGCACAAAATGTATGCTTCGCGACGCGTAGTTACAATAATAGAACCCTGGTGTTTCCTCGGCGGCGCTAAGCTTCGTTACCATGAAGTTAATCCACCTAGCCTGTATTCGGTCTGCAGGAACCAACAATTTGACTCGGATCTGGGTAATCTCAGACTATTGATGCAGTACGGCCGTATGCGGGAGGAACACGGTATGGCAGTATATATCTTTTATGGCATTCAACCCAGACTACTTCAGCACAGACCCCGCGACTACTGGGTTCTATCTCCAGCATCAACATACCACACTCATTCTCCTCTTTCATAGTGTGAATCTTCCATTTTCATTCTATATATTAATTGTTTCCGTGATGGACTTCGTTTCCTTTACTATTTTGGCTTCTTGCCTGTTTCAATCCTTTGTTTATGGAAGTGTTTCTTCTAAACCCACTTTATCGACTTCAAATTCTCGAATACTCTCTTGCCAAAATTCTCCTACCTCGAGATCGTGCTGGGGTCAGTACAGTATAGATACAGATTATTATTCTATAACTCCAACAACGGGTGTCACAAGAGGTACGGACTCTCTCTCGTCAGAGAACTAAGATTGGTAACTGACGGCTCTCCCAGAGTACTGGCTCTCAGCTGAAAACATAACCCTTGCTCTGGATGGTTATGAGAGGCAAGTTCTAGCATACAATGGGTCTATCCCAGGGCCAACTATTTTTGCTGATTGGGGTAAAATATCACAATTGCCTGCGACATGCATAGTTGCTGACGTATCTAGGGGACAATCTGGTGGTCCATGTCACAAACAATATGAAATACAATGGTACTAGTGTCCATTGGCATGGAATGCGACAGCTGAACTCAAATGAATACGATGGCGTTCCAGGTGTGACACAGTGTCCGATCACCCCAGGCCAGACCTTTACATATAGATTCCAGGCCACTCAATACGGTTCGACATGGTATCATTCCCACTTCAGTCTTCAGTATACGGATGGCCTTTATGGACCGCTAGTTATCAACGGACCAGCAACTGCAGACTATGATGAAGACCTCGGCATGCTGTTCCTATCTGACTGGTCTCATGAGCCGGTATCTGAAATCTGGGAGCTTGCCCGAAAGAAAGGAGCTCCGAGTTTAGAAAATGGTTTGATCAATGGGACGAATACTTATGACTGTTCGAAGTCTCCCGATCCAAGTTGCATTGGGAATGGTACGAAATTCCAGACAGTGTTCGAAGCTGGTCGAAAATACCGAATTGGCCTGATAAATGTTGCGACGAACGGGCATTTTCAGTTCTCTATTGATGGCCATAATCTCACTGTCATTGCCAATGACCTTGTCCCCATCGTGCCGTACGACACTAAGAGCGTCCTCATTAATATTGGGCAGAGATATGATATCATTGTGGAAGCCAGTGCAGAACCTGGCGATTATTGGCTCCGAGGTGGATGGCAATCAGAATGTAGTGCGAACCAGAGCCCGGATAATATCACCGGGATTGTGAGATATGATGCTAAAAGTACTGCACTTCCCACTACCACTGGAATTACGGTTAGTGATAATTGTGGCGATGAGCCTTCGGCAAGTCTTGTTCCGTATCTTGCATTGGATGTTGGCAGCCACGATACGATTATTGAAGAGGAGATAGGAATCGCCATTCAAGGTTATCTTCTATGGACGATCAACAACAGCTCGCTGTATTTGAATTGGTCAGAGCCGACAAACATGAGAGTTTACAACCGAGAAAACATCTTTCCTACTGACTATAACATCTTATCAGTCGAGGCAAGCTCTCTGTTAATATATCCCTTATAAGGGAATGCTAATTCTCGTTTAGAAAACGACCCCGGAGGAAGAGTGGGAGATCTTGGTTCTCGAAGAGAAGAGTGGTATCCCGTGAGATGACGGTCGAATCGTGCCATGTAGATCTTTCGTGCTAACTCCTCTCAGGTCGACGCACCCAATCCACCTCCACGGCCATGATTTTTGGGTCCTCTCTCAAGACAATCGTCCTTTCGACTGTGCGAACACCAGCCTAAACGTCAAGAACCCACCACGCCGTGATACTGCTTCGCTCCCTGGCGGGGGGCATCTGGCGATTGCACTTAAAAAGGATAACCCAGGTGTCTGGCTGATGCACTGCCATATCGCCTGGCACTCAAGCCAAGGGTTTGCCTTGCAGCTGATTGAATCAGAAGATAGGATTAGATCGCAAATAACGGACCAAAACAATTTATCTTCACTTTGTTATCAATGGGATGCTTCTACACATGACGAGGTGTATCAGCAGGAGGATTCCGGGATCTAGAGGATGTAATATATCGGGCATAGCGGGCGCATAACTTGGGTGTTTGGGTGAGTTTGGACAAGGAGTTTAGATATCACTGGTTATAATTTCGAAGGTCTACTATCGTTCTCCAAATTAGAATCCATCAGCCAGTGATTTCCAGTCGGTGACCGGCATCACGTGCAAATCGTCTGACCGTGCAGGGTCTTTCGACTGCTGCGCAGTCTTACGTGAGTAAACAAATTAGCCATCGCAAAGCCCGTCTCGAACCATTTTCCCTCTGCGGTGAATAGCACGGAAGAACCGGTTTGTATCTTTGACCAACCGCCAACTCTTCCCGGGTAATAATTGCGACGTGAGGGTCGATTGTCGCCTTGTACATACATTTTGACTTCCGCCGGCTCCATCACCCCCTTCGCCGAAAGTTCTGCCTTGCTCTCTCTGGACTGCGCCGGGCACAACGTCATTTTCTCGTCTTACACTCTTAAACCAAACAACAAGACCACCGACCGGCCGAGCATTGATTCAGCATCAAGTTACTGCTCACCATGTCGTACACCCAGTACCAGCAATATGGCGGTAATCCGTACAGTGGTGGCCCGGACGCCGAAGCTGGCCAGGCAGAGGGGGTAAGCATCTCTTGACTTTCAGCGGCGGGAGATCCGGCCCAGCTGACTTTTGGCGTTTTCTAGCAGAATTACTTGTCGCAGGCTCAATCTGGCCTCCAGCCTCAAGAATCCAATTATTCCCAGGCGTCGCAGTACTCCAATACCGGCGTGGCTGCTTCCCCGGCACACACCTCTGCTCTTCTCACCCAGCAAGCTTTCCTCGAGCGTGTAGATTTTGCAAAGGGCGAAATCCGGTCGC
The DNA here is from genome assembly GCA_000827325.1 of Oidiodendron maius Zn. Classification (NCBI taxonomy): domain Eukaryota; kingdom Fungi; phylum Ascomycota; class Leotiomycetes; family Myxotrichaceae; genus Oidiodendron; species Oidiodendron maius. The sequence continues at coordinate 492,211 of KN832871.1, read as the reverse complement.
TCTCCTCTAACATTCAAGAAATTGCGTCCTTGCACCAACGCGCATTGTCGTCATCAGATTCCCATGTCTCCGCGCAACTGGAGACGCTGGTTGCCCAGACGCAGCTGAAGAACACCCAGATTCGGGACCAAATCAAGTTCCTGGAATTGGATGCGGTGAAGACCCAGGATGGCACGAGGAGCGTGAAGTCGACACAAGCCAAGCAGCTGAAGAAGGAGTTTGAGAGGGCGTTAGAGGATTACCGCCAGGAAGAGGTTGCGTATAGACAACGCTACCGCGAGCAGATCGCGAGACAGTATCGCATTGTTAACCCGGATGCGACGGAGGAGGAGGTCAACGAGGCCTCAGAATTGGATTGGGGTTCGGAGGGTGTCTTTCAGACTGCTGTGAGTATTTCGCACGACCGTTACGTACGTATAATACGAATTGCTGACAACATTACAGCTCAAGTCCAACCGCTCTGGGCAGGCTACATCTGTCCTCGGCGCTGTTCGGGCTCGTCATAATGAGCTTCAGCGTATTGAGGCCACGCTCACAGAGCTTGCGGCTATGTTCGCCGACATGGCACAAATTGTAGAGGCGCAAGACCCGGTGGTCGAGCATACGGAACAGAATGCTATCCAGACCGCCGAGGACGTCGACAAGGGAAACACTGAAATCGAGAAGGCGAATAAGCACGCTAGACGCCGAAACAGGCTCAAGTGGTACTGCTTGTTGGTGGTGATTCTCATCGTTCTTGCTATCGCCCTTGGTATTGGACTCGGTGTTGGTCTACAACACGTCAAGTAAAGGAGAGGCATTGTCCATATTGGTTTGGAGGTCGAGCATTATTATTAATATGCGGGTTTCGTCTCGACTTTTATGCTGTTTAGGACTCAATCAAGTTATGCATGACACGAGCTGAATTACGCTCTTTTCTGGAAGGATAGTTCAATTCCCTTGGAGGCATTTGGTTAGAATAATGAAGGTTCCATGAACACACTCTCGATTCTCTATCTGTTCATCGACGTTAAATGATACATCCATGCGACGCCTTGACAGCTCCCTAAGTAACCACAACGCCATAGGATCCAATTCGTAAAGGTATGATAGTCAAGGAGTGCCTCAATCGTCATCATGCGGCCTGCCACTCAAGACTCCCTCGCTCATTCTCCTCCGTTTTCTGAGAACGGACAACGCCCACTCTGTCATTGTAAAACCCCAGTGTCCTGCAACCAGCACACCGCTGAATAAATTCACGATTGTCACCACCAGTCTCAGGAAGCTGGGGCGCGTCTCTTCCACAGATAGTAACATAGGCTCGATATCATACTTGAAGAATACGCCAGGCACGTCTCTCTCTCCAATCATGTATGATTGCTCCGTAACAGCATACTGGTTTGTATAGAGGGTTCTCGAGGGTGTGGAATAGACTGTAGGCACGACTGACATAAAGTACTGGAACTTGTGAAAGTGGTTTGCTGTTTCTTCCACCGTGCGGTCAAGAGGGTTGAGGAGAGTCGGGTAGAATGCCCCAAATGAGAGTTCGGAGATGATGTGGGAGAAATTGAATGCTGCGAAGATTGATCCAGATTAGCATACGTCCTGACACAAGCGAGGAAAGGGATATACCAGAATGATCCAAATGGGCAGTTCCTACTTCCACATACCCATGGCCGCGTGCGGTGATATGGAAGTCCCCTTGGACCTTATTGACATCCAAGCTGCCATAAAGACGACAGCTGTCTGCGCCGCCCCGCCCGCGCAATCTCGGCGTCTTTGAGAATTTTGGTCGTCTTCCACCCGCAGCGGCAATAATATCATGCACATGCTCCTCTCCAAAGCCCTCGTCATGGTATCCCTCGCCCGTAATGACCTTTCCATGAGCATCCTTTCCCAGCCTGTGAATGCCCCTCCCATCAACCCACTGTCCCCAGCTTGTAGGGTCCTTCTTCAGCTTCTCTCCAGCCAATATCCTATCTCCTGCTGCATCCTGCACATTGACGTGTACATCGGCACACCTCATCTTGATCACCATGTCCATATTGATCTGCAGATCATGGCCAACTCCCTTCTCCACTGCAAAAGTGTGCGTCTCACCCCCTCGCCACCAGGTTGAGACCTCAGAAAATACAAGCAGAAGAGACACACAGATCATGGCTACTGTCCATTTCCCACCTCCAGACGTGCGTGTGACATATTCGGGTTTGGCCTTTGCTAGACGGGAATTAGCGTTGAGCTTCCAAACTGTTACAATTGCAACAATAACGGTCCAATTGGCTTCTAGAGAGTCCGGAGAGATCCCGAATGGGTCCAGAGCACTTACGGAAAGCGTCAAAAGCCTTGACTATGCCCCCCTTCTCCCCAAAGGCGTCCTCGTCGAGGCCATGGTTGGCGAAGCCGTTCATGTCCTACAATTCTCTCGGGCCAGATCCCCGAGGCATGAACGTCAATTCTGAAGTCGCGAATGGTACAAACTAGTATATACAAAGGTAGGAGAGAATAAAGAAGTCGTGCCTTGTCAGGCTCGTCGTCAATCGTTAGTAGATATATTTTTGGTAGGGGATTTCACGATGAGGACAGGTAGCTGAGCGATCAAACGCTGATTGGCTGGCTGCGCTCAGGGGTCTACGCATTTCTACAGCGTTAGCAAGACCCTGCGATAATAACACCATTGCTTCCTGTGTCTTTGGCATTGGAACTGTCATGCTACTTGATATTTTGCAGTCTGCAGAAGCAGAGCCCGGAAGCTATATTTCTTTTGCTCTCTCACAGACAGCTTTGGTGGTTTGGTCAACACCGTTCTGCGGGATCTTGTTTGCTACCTTGCTATAACAAGCAAACGCTGTCGAAGCTTGACCAATTATTCCTAAATGTGGCCTTCCGGGTCCTTGTGCTTGTTTATAGCATATAAGGGCTGGATGGTCAGTATTCGAGACGCTAACTTGTTCTCAAGCCTGGCACGGTGCCGATTAACCTGATGTCGCTGGGATGTGACGGCGCAACGCGCAATATTGCATATGTTCACAAACTCATCACGGCATTAGTACAGCCATGGGAGCATCAGTAGAGAGGGGTCATGGTATTGGCAACGATCAGTGCTGTTAAAAGAGGACGCCGAAATTCGCGGGCAGCAGGATCACGGCCCCAGCATGGGCGGTGGGCATGAGAAGGGACGACCCATGGTAAGTATGAGAAAGGCTATTAAAGAAAAAAGTATATAGCACCTCACTATATATGGAAGGTGAAGGCTTTCTTTTGAAATTGCCCTATTCTCATAAAAAAGAAGTCGGCTTTCCCGCGCCGTCTGGGCTGGGTTGATATCACGTGTGGACTCAGCTCGCTTGGTCAATGGTCAAACCGTCGAGATCCTTTCACAGCGACATGTGCTCTTTGTTCTCGCGAGACTCCATCCCTGAGGACTCAGCTCTCTCATACCCAGGGTTCACAATTCTCAAGTGCCCAAGCTCAATGCAACTCTCTTACTCTCTTTTGTGACAGTTCTACTTTCTTACAGGAATCGTGATCCGTTTCAACATGTCCCTCCCGTGCCGATGCACCTTCACCTCGATACGGCGTTCGCGCGATGCAGAGAACAATCGTAAGCTTTAGCGAGTTTCTTCCCGATTGTCCCCACCCGCATGGTTTTATTCTTCACTCCCAGCTGTGATCGGGAATGGCGCTGTCTTTGGATTGTAGTTGGCTACAATTGCTTCGTGACTTTTATATTGTATTTCGGCACTGTTCTTCCCCTTTCCCGCTACCCGTCGCAGTCGAGGGTGCATTGTCTCGTCGAGGTGGTGGGTGTCCTTTGCTGCAAAGAACGATCTGAATCAGGATCCTGATCTGGCTCTGGCGCTTAATATTATTCCAATCCAATGCATTGTTTCCGTGCCCATATACAATTCCTGGAAGCTTAAGTTCAAATGCTTCCTCTTCCCTCTTCTCTCTCTCTCTCTCTCCTCTCGTCTCTCTACCGTCTGCAACTTCAGCTCTTCTCTCCTCCTCTGCTCACGGACCATCCATTCAACCTCTCCTTTCCTTTCCACAGCATTTCAACTCTCACCCGATAGACGACTCGAAAATGTCTTCAACTACAAACTCATCCTTTGACCCCTACACCCAATCGATTACCATCTATATGGCTGACGGTGTCACCCCGGTCGCCATCAGGCTATCTGATATAGATGGTGCCAACTCCTACGGCATAATGTGTGCCATCAACTACGGCTGCCAAATGGGTGCCTGCCTCGTCATGTTCTTCGTCATCCTCGTCCTCACCAGGGACACGAAGCGTCGCACTGCTATATTCATTCTCAATTCTCTCTCGCTGGTGTTCGGCTTCCTCAGGGCTCTTCTCCCGGCTTTATATTTTGCAAGCCCTTGGTATCGCGTCTATGCACAAGCTACAGGTGACTTCAGCTCTGTACCAAGATCCGCGTACGCCACCAGTGTCGCCGGCACAATCTTCCCGTTTCTAATGATGCTCACGGTCAATACGTCCTTGGTCATGCAGGCCTACACGGTATGCAAGAATATGCGCAGTGTTTGCCGCTATCCCATTATAGCCCTCGCACACCTTGTGCTACTTGCCGCTGTCGGGTTCCGGTTTGCAGAAATGGTGACTAACTCCATGGCTATCATGTGGGCTGGATCATTCTACTCTAAGATGTGGATTCAGACTGGGACTCTAGTCACAGAAACAACTTCAATTTGGTTCTTCTCTATTATCTTCACCGGGAAGCTCGCCTGGACTCTGGTTACCCGCAAGGTCATGGGATGGAGGCAGTGGAGCGGTGTGAGAATTCTAGCTGCAATGGGTGGCTGTACCATGATCATACCTTGTAAGTGTTGGTGATAACTTCCTGGATATAACTCGACTAACTAATGTAGCAATCTTCGCATCTCTCCAATATGTGTCTTTTCCCTCATTCCCCCAGGCTGGTTCCCTTGCGTTGACCATGGTCGCCCTTTTGCTGCCTCTGTCGTCCTTATGGGCCGGAATGGCCATTGACCACGAAACCTCCACCTTAGATCTTGCGCATCTTACAGGATCTAATTCAACTCGTAATTGCCCTGACCCAAGCCATGGAAGTCACGGATCTCTCACGAACCAATTTGGTTCCTTAACCACCAATCCTTCCGCTCTCGGTTCCTCCACTGCTCGAAAGGGCAGCATGTGTCAAATAAGTCCGACATCTATGGATTCCGGACGGGGGTGCATTCGGCCCCTACCAAGAGATAGCACGGAGCTTGATCTGGAGGCTATGGGTGTTCGCGTTGATAGGTCGTATGAAGTTTACGAAGTTCGGAACGAAGAGTGAGCAAGCGAGCTTGGATACCAATAGGACTCAAGGCATGCAGCACAAACAATATAGCATAGATCACGGGAAATTCTTAACTGTGTTTAATGCCACGAGCGTCCTCTATAGGGTAATTGATTTTGAAGCAAATAGGACCTAGCACATACGCAATCGCTTCTCATTCACGTAATATGGCCATAGAAGGTCGCACTCAGAAGCGAATAAACAATAATTAATGCACTTTGTCGGTTCCCATGCCATTGTTAAACGGTAAGAGCAATGGGTGAGCTTTTCTCCTGCCCCATGCTACTGGGGCGGGAATCAAGTAGCTTCTGACCTCATGAAGTCGTCCTTAATGCAGCAGGTGCCAGCCATAATGACAACCCATCAAGGATAGGCTAGTATCAACATGTAAATGCAGCTGCTAATGATCTCATTTCTCTTTTGTGCAGAGGATCACGATGCCTCCTCAGTCGACGCATTTGACTTGTCAACCTCAATGTTGTGCAAATCGTAACCTTCCTCTCCAAAAGGCTCCATCAGGAATTTCGTCTCTTATTGAGAAATTTGAAGCACTGAGCTTTCACAGCAAGGGCAGCACCCTGCTGCGATCACCATTTAAGATGCCGCCTGAAGAATCCCGTGAACGGAAGGCAGCCATCCCTATTCTGACGTGGAACGGCAAAACGATATTCGAGGACAATATCTCTAGCGATACGATTAGCTCAACACATCAAGACGCTTTCATAACTCCGTCTGAAACACGTAAGAAAATGTTCACCCAGCCCCGTTCAAGTATATGGCATCGGCGTAATTCGCAGCATATACCGCACACGGAAAAAGCACGAGGAGATTTTCCGGACTTTCTTTGCAATTCTGAGCTTCGAAATTCTAGAGTCGTCACAAATGCGCAGAATACGATGTCAAACGATAATAATAATCAGACCATGAAGGAAAAGATTCGAATTTTTGAAAAATGTAGAATGAACTCTGCTGCTTTTTGTAAGTTTCATCATCTACCTGGGATCTTCACTGATATCTTCCTCCCATAGCAGTGCAGTCTCCGATAAAAACAATCACATCTCGAAATTCAAACAACAAAGCTCCCTGCTTCCGAGGATACGCACCGCCTCAGTCCCTGAGTAAGACCATCTCTAAGCTTGATATAGCACCCATCGGGAAGTGGTACCATCAACAAAGAGATAATGCTGAAATAGCAGAGATGAGAGCACAAACGGCTAGAGTGGCAATTTTGAAAAACGTTCTGGCAAGATATCAAAATCAACTGCCTGGAAATGCGTGCGATAAAGATATCGATTGCAAAAAGAATAATGAAAATACCAACACAGAATTTTCTTTTGCAAACTTAGGAAACAGACGGGATATTTGGTCGCGAATCCGTCCGAGCCAAAGAAATGCTCAATACAATGGTAGAACGCCAACGACGATCACTGTTGTGCCAAGTGAGACTCCTAAGAAAGTAAAAGAGACGGAAGCGTTCATAACATGGTCGACAGGGTCTGTTACAAAGCCATCTTTGTTTGTCGGACAAACCCCAAAACAATCTGCTTCACAGTTTCGATTATCGTCCCTGCGAAAGGGCTCAAAGCGTAAGCCGACAGATAGAAATCCCGGGCTACTAATCCCCGTCTCATTAACTCAAGGAACTAGCAATAACGCACAGACATGTGTGGTTGCGTTTGAGCCCTCTGTATTAAACACGTTACCAGATCTTACTCCGGCCTGCGTGGAGACAAATTGCTTGATGCATCAGCCTTATGAGAGGCTTCGACATATGAGCAAGGCTATCGAGGAAAAGATTAGCCTGTTTGAAGGTACTTTAGAATCCGGAAGAAACAAAAGTATGATAACTAATGGCCATTCATTCAAACAAATTAATGACTCAAGTATACATGGAAAGAGGGAACTTATGGTTGTCTTTGATACAAATGACTTCCCCAGTTCGTTTGAAAGAGGATTCAGCATGAAGGGCATAAGCAGTATTATAAATGAATTTCGGAATATAGAGACGGATGTGAAATTGGGACTGGGCGATAGGCTTGCTGGCAAGGGTAAAATGCTCTTGGGATCTAGCTACGCCTCAAGCAGAACACTAGTCGGAGCGAGAGACTGTGAAGTGGACAGCCTATCAGGACAGGCCAAAGAGATGATCATCAGGGGGGCTGAGTGCAGATTAAAAGAGCCAAAACCATTGAGACTGGCAGAAATTAGGAGCATAATTGGGCTGTGTAGAGAACAGCCAGAGACGCCTTAGCTCAGGAGAAGAGCAATGTTGGAACCGCCAGGAGCATAGGTGTGCAAATGGTTGTTTTGATTGTATTAGTTTTCTCTTCATGATGACTATGTCATTTGCCAAGTTCGCGCAAGAATGAAATGTGCGCTGGTAAATTTAGCCTGATTGGTCTTAATAAATGGCGAGTCCCATTCCACGCCCAATCTTCTTCGCCAAGGCTTTCTTCAAATACCACTCCCTTGCCAAACTCCTTGTCATCTTTGCAAAGATCGCAGGGGTTATCCTCCCTCTCTCCACCGCCCTGCCCAGCACGAATAGCGCATCTCCAAGGCTCCTTTCCTCGCTCACAAGCTCGTACAGCTGATTTCCCACCACCGTCGGTGCTACTAATATCTCATCTATATTAGGGGCAGTACGATGCTGACTCGATTCGATCATTGCATCGGCGTCATGAAGTGCCGCGTGAAGGATGCTCGTGTTGGACGCCAAGAGACTATTGAGGGACTCGAGCGCCTGCATCTCGGCCTGCATGTTACCAAGAGCTGTTAGCATAGCGTTGCGCTGGGCCTCGAGGCCGGGAAGGCTGGAATTGGTTTGCACGCGAGTATGTTGGCGTTGTGAGAAGAGCGCCTTGCCTAGGTTGTGCAGAAGCATGTCTTTCTCCGGATTCGGGGGTATAGGTGGTGCTGGAAGGTGGTTGGACTTATTTGGGATCTCAAGCTCTAGAGGAGCATCTATAAGATCGGGAGCTGGGGGTTTAGTTTGGAGTGGTGCTTGCGGTTGAGGCGGAGGGTATTGCTGCCATTGAGGCGGCTGGCCGGCACTGAGAGTCGTCGTCATGTAAGCGGGTGGTAGTTGTTGTTGTGAATGGGGTAGTTGCGAAGGACGTGAGGCATAGTGGGGTTGCTGAGGTGTCTGGGAATAGATAGGTCGCTGCATTTGATCGTGTGGCGGGGGGATAGGACCCGCACCAGCATACAGATCTCTTGTTGTCTGCCGCCTCTGCGGCTGAGGTGGCAAAGTGGGTGCTGTTTCGTATCTAGAGCTGCTGCTTCTTTGAGGGGCAGGAGGACGCCCATTTGGAGGACTCGGCATTGGAGGTCCATGCTGTGTATCTCTGGGTCTATATTGAACAGGTGAGGGAGGCATCGGAGGTGCGCCATCTCGCTGTAACTGATCAGGCGATGGAAGGGTGATGCTGGTTGGCTTTGGCGGGGGTGGTGGTGGCTGATTCTGCTCGGCAGTATTTGAGGGCATTGGTGGTGGTCGACCTACTCCAGGAGGGAGGGGCGGTACAGGAGGAGGCGCTTGATCTGGCTGAGGACGAGGAGGGGCATTGTGTTGTTGTCGAGATATTACAGGAGGTTCTTTGGCAAAGATATCTCGAAGAATTGCCAGAAAATCCAAGACATTTGATTTCTGTACACGCATAAATATTAGTATATCTCAATTGCGCATTGTTATATCATAATGTTGTGACTTACGTCCCAGAATTCAGCCCACCCCACTAGGTACGGATGGTATATCTTCCCTTGCGGGTCAACGTGCTGACCAGGCCGCACCACCATGCCATCTGTGGGTGTCACATATACCACAGGTGCCTCCCTTGGGTAGCCATGTGGCACCCATATTGCTATTGGAAATCTGTATGTCGTTCCTCGAAATACGACTGGAATGGTGCCTGAAAGGTGTAGGAGGAGCGCAGACGCGCCAGTCTCGTACGCTATGGCATACCATTAGCTTTAATATTCGCACAAGCAGTGGTACATGGCATACTGTAGACATCAGTTCGAGGGGAGAGGGAGGAGTAGTGCGAGAGTGTCTGAGCAACGTCGTTGTATGTCCGGTTTACATCTTTATATTCCTAGCAATGTGTCAGCAACTGTTAAGGATGGAAAAGGAGAGGATAGCTTACACTCGTGAGGACGCTGTACAGCCAGTTTAATACCTGCTGTTTCACAGCAGCCATTGTCACAAAAATCGCAACATGTCATGACCTTCCTGAAGCAATATTGATCGCATTAACAGCAATATTCGTTACCCTTGGCATGCACTTGGTCATGTACGGAGCACGCCGGAGTCGGTGGAAATATATTTCCGTCCGCTTGGTCCCGCCCTGAGCTGGAGCGTATTTTCCATGACGAAGAAGCATCCGCTATTATAATTAACTTAGTTCTATACAGACGAGTATGCAATATTATATACATGGACATAACTTAATAATACTGGGTGCCCACTACCTAGTAATCGTTCGGCAAGAATACGTTACATAGGGCTCTAACTTACCCTCCATATATAGGGCTTTGACTTTAACCCCCCCCTCTTATATAAGACACTGACTTACCCACTTTATATAGTAGGGGTGAGTTAGTTTCATAACCGAACGATTATAGGTGCCAGTACTCGGCTCGACTACCGCCTCGAAAGTGTGTTGTATCAATCACGTGCTTTGGGATTTCTCGCACGTGATGGGCTCGCGTAGAATAGAGGAGGTAAAACACGACCGTCAAGTATGGAGTATGGAGTAGTGATACTAGGGGTCTGTTTGCCAAGTGACAACAACGATGGCGGCCAAAATACCTCGTGATGAAGAGGGGGTAAATCCGTTAGAAAGAGGTCGTCGCCTATATCAACGGAAAGATTATCCTGGTGCTCTCGAAGCTTTCTCCGATGTAGGTGCCTTCTTGAGCGGGCTATACGCTCAATGTCCTAGTATGATTGCGGCCCGTTCCCTTCACGGCCTCAAAATCCTGTGCGATTCCAATTTTTATCTGCTTATATGGCCGAACAAACTAAAGTATACTGACCAAGCCTCACAGGCGATCAAAGTCAGCTCGGGAAGTCTCCTACTCACAGCCTTGGATCATCGTGCCGCGTCCTATGAGAAGCTGAATAAACTGCAAGCTGCGCTTCGAGATTCCAAAGAAATGATTGAATTGAATCCAGATCTCGCAAAGGTCTGATCTCATACCTGGTCAACCTTTAGAGTGCTAAACATAAACCTAGGGCTATCTCCGATGCGGAAAGGTCCTGCAAGTCAAAGGAGAGAAAGATCTTGCTTTGAAGATATACGAGAGAGGATTGAGGAAAGTCAAGATTGGCGTAGATAATGATCGCACTGTAAGTGAAGCCAAATTATCAATTGGCGCACGTTAACAACAGCAATCTCCAGGTTCTCCAGTCAATGTTTAACAAGCTGCGTCAAAGCTTTGATCCTGGCAAATGCCTCGACCCCCTTGCATTTTTGCCGTTTGAATTGGCTGAGATGGTCATGCACCATCTCGAGATGCGAGACAGGGTGTATGTACAGGCCATGTGTGAACCTCCAATCTCCTTTTACTAACTTCGGCAGAATCTGCTTGGCGGTTTCGAAATCGTGGAAATCTTTGTTGGAAGCGTCTCCTAAACTGTGGACGACATTTGACACGAGAACTGCACGACGGAGTGTTAGCCTACAATCGTTGAAAAAGCATCTCAGACGATCAAAGTACACGCTTGATAAAGCCGTCATCAACTGGAGAGCTAAATTTGACGGTGCTAAAATGGAGTATCTAATGCGGACCTGCAAGCATCTCCAACATCTTGAAATGGATGGCTCAGGTAGTGTCATTGGCGATTCTCTGACCAATGCCCTTCCACTAGCCCAAAATCTGCGAACGTTGATTATTTCAGAGACTTGCCACATTACTCCTAAAGCGATGCTTCTAGCACTCAAAATATGTCGGGAAACGTTGGTGAAGGCAGCGTTCCTTCTTGCAGAGGGCAGAATTGACAACCTGGAGCCTTGGCCCAGACTAGAATCCATGCAGAGCTTTGAGCTGCGAGTTTCTCAGAGTTATGACCGATCTTTTTTCAACCCAGTACGCTACAGCCCGGTTTCATACCGTGACTATCAATAGAATTGTGTGCCATAATATTTTACTGACTTGGATAATAGCAGAGTATTGTGGACTCGATTCCCAATGCCCGGGCGTTAACATTGATAGACTGCGACATCAGTCATCTCCTACCACAAGTCGACATGAGCCAGTGCAAGCATTTGGAATCTCTGCGATTTGGCTGGCCTTGCTCGCCTCGACTACCTCTTCTTCCGCCTTCTCTCAGACATCTCAATCTCGACAAGCACAAGTGTCTCTTCTTGGGTAACAACGAGGACGAGGAAGGTGTTGACGGCAACCTCGAACCCCTCGACCTCCCGCTCCTGGAAAGTTTCGACTGCTGCAAAACCACAATTATCTCCACAACTATAGTGACACGGATCATTATGAAGTCCATCCAGGCAGGCCGCCTAACTAAACTCTTTATCGGCGCGGGCTCCGAGAAATGGGTATATCATCCCCGTGACGATGTGGGCTACCCCGCATCGGACAGCGTCAGAGAGCTCTCTGTGGCCTCAATGGCGGTGTCCGAGGCACGGATCCGTGCACTTGTCGCCCTCTACCCTAATGTTCGGAAGCTCGATGTCTCGAAGACGAAAATCACAGGCGTCGCGATCAAGGAATTTGTCTCTATGGGCGTCACGCACCTGCGGTGCGTCGACTGCTACGACACCAGCCCGGACGCTATCGACTTCGCGCGGGCACAGGGCGTGGTAGTTGAGGCTCGCTACAGTCCCATTCCTCGCGGCGCGAACACCTTCAGGGATAGCTCTTGGGCTAGAGCGTTGGAGCATCGAATCTAAGGATCTCTTTAAGTGAATATTAGCGCTAGGGCTGTGATCCCGATGTTCACGTCGAGTGATACGACTCGATATTCTCAAAGAAGACCCAATATTCCCTGCTAAAATAAAGAGGATCCTCTATACCTAAATATGCTGTAACTACACTCCCGACCAATAAAATTCAACACCATATCAAAATCCTTCCTCCCCTCTTCTTTGCTTCAACTACTGCTAGTTCTTTTTGTCCACGACCTAACGGAAAGGAAACCCTTGCCTCTTCCTAATCGTAAGGCCAAACCCGCATTCTTCCTAGCGACACCACATCCTAAAATAAGGCTCCCTTTCCTTCTCCTCCCTGATTCCACGTTCCCTCTTCCCATTTCCTTTCCCTATTCCACTCTCAAACCCTCGTCCAATCCGCCCCTCAATCTTCGCTTGCTAGCCTCGCCTATCTCACCTCGCCTAGGAACTCAAACCTTAACCCGGCCCAAAAACCACAGCTATAAATAGCTCCCGCGTGCCCCACTACCACTTCGCCCCCGACCCAGGCAAGGCTATCTCTCTCTCCCTGGCCTCACCTCACCTCATGTCATATTGTGTCATCTTCACCCATTGACGAAGCAAAATAATAAGAAATGTACGTAAAAATGACAACTGTTGTCAAATGCAAGGTACACCCCTTATATGTATGTATGTCATGGCTGTAAGGTACGGTGCAGTACCGATGTTTTGCTTTCAGCCTCGCTGACGTTGCAACAATGCGCAGGTACGGACGGGAAGTGCGTGATCTTAGCGGGCGGCCCGAAATGGAGTGCGATGTCGGCCATATACCCTTAACTTTGTTCTGCGCCTTGCAGGTTGCCCTGCGGTGAGGCGGTGATGAGGGGTCGGAGTTGGAATGACTGGGACGTGCCTGTGGCTGCGGGATGGCTTGGGAATGAGGGAAGCGTTGGAATAGGCGAGTATGTGTGTATACAACAGGCGGGTGACGTGAGATGCCCCGCGCTGCTTGGTGCGGTGGGGGAGGGGCAGGTGGCAAAGATGTGAGAGATGCGTGTCTTGGTTCGTGCATGTGTATGAGCAATGCGGCATGAACTCAGTCACAGCAATTGATGGTATCCCCCGAAATACAGCAGTCATATTCTTTGCGTCTATTGCATGTAGATAGATTAGATACACCAGGTATCAGGGGCAAGTTAAGTGCGTACATATTCTATCGATACAGTACATGATTGGATCTTCTCCGCCCGATGTCGTGCAACAAGGCCTGCCTGAGCGCGGGTATGTCCTCAACGAACGAGGGTGACAGAAAAGGAAATCCACCAAGCCCCAGCCACTAAACCCCCAACCAGTGAGTGAATGAAGATGATCGGCGACCTAGCAAAAGAGTACAGGAGTATCCAGCTCGGTTGTGCGTGCTCCGCCTGAGAATAATATGGTCAACATATGTGGCGGTGCTAGCAGCGTATGCATGATATGACTCGGGAAAGAACGCTAAACGCTAAGTAACGAAGACAGGGTTCGTGTGCGCGAAAGCCCGCAGGCTCAGCCTGATATTTCGGCATAAGAAGCTGCAACAGAAAACAGAAGCAAAGCGCTGCCTGAGCTGGAGTCTGGCTCCTCTAAAAAATATGGGTAAAAGACAAAGAAAAGTAAACGCGCCAGGCGGGTGGGCACGGAATCGCAGATCCTTGCGCTAGAGAAGTGAAAGAAGCGGCATAGTACAGCCGTACTGAACAGAAGGAGAAGGTGATAGTGAAGGAAAAATAACCCCAGATTATTTTCTCCCATAAAACAAAAACAGGCCCAGGTATCATTTCCATGCTATGCAATCAAATTCACAAAATGAAAGGAAGAACAAAATGACCGCGGTCAGGAGAAAGAGAAAGACAATCCCAGGTGGGGAGATTAAGGTGCGCTGAGGAGCAGCAGCACGACGCCCAATGACCCAATTATACCCGCGCCGTTGCTATGTGGACTCGCTATGCAATGCAAAACATCATCATGACTGTGACGTGTGTGTTCGTTCATCTGTGTGTCGCGTATCAAAATCCTTGGGGGATCCAGATGCGGATCACTTCATTTTGCGCCTTCGATAACTTCGTGAGGATCATGGCATCGCGTGTGTCGGTCATATATATATATTCGTGACGTCGGCATATCGTATCTGCGGTGTGGGGACGAGGAAGGAGGAGGGGGGAGGACGTCGGGCTCGGCGGGGCGTTGAAGTATTCAATGCCGCAAGACGTCAGGGCGCCGAGGAGGAGGTAAGCCGGTCGTGACCGACGAGCAGGAGGGTGAGTTGAGAGGGCGGGGCTGAGGAGGTCCTCCCTCGAAATGAGAACAGGTAGTGCACCCACTGCTCGAATTGGAAGAGCGCAAGAGGCCGCGACTGCCATGAGGAACCAGTTATCGAAGACAATACGTTTCATCTGCGGTGTCGGTGGGACGAGTGTCGGTGCGACGACCTGTGGCTCGCCGTGCCGTAGCCGGAATCTGAGTAGCCCCGCGAGGAGGATTGCTGCTGGTCGTAGTGTGCCGAGTGGTTCTCGCAGGCGTAGCCAACGAGGACGGTTCTCTCTTGGACGGGGTGGCCCTGGGTGCCGTAGGCCGCGCACATGTCGATGCTGTGCTTGTAGTAGAGGCACCGGCAGACGGAGTAGCGCTCAACGACGAGGTAGCACATGGTTCGCGACGAGGATGAGGGTGTCGATGTAATCGAGGCGGCCTTGAGTTGGGGTGTGGGGTTGGATATGCCAAAGACTGAGGGCGATGGAGGGGTAGCAGCAGCAAAACAACACGAATTGCCTGAGACGTAGAGCAGAAGGAGAAGCCGCGAGAGCGAGCGGGTGAGACGCAAAGAAATATATTAAGTAGAGGAGCGAGGAAAGAGAAGCCTGGGCAAAAAGGAAATCTAGCAGAAGAGAGCAGAGGCACCTGCCATGCGTGATAAAAAGGAGTCATGAGGGCGGGCAGAGTCGCAGCCTTATACTCTCCCGCGCCCGCCATACTGGGAGGAGAGAGACATGGGGGGGCCAGGCACTGCAGAGGCCTAGAAGGCAACCACAAAGTTGGAAAAGAGGGACATCGTGGTGCAGGACGATGAGAGACTAGAGAGGGGCATGCTGCAGTCGAGGGCGCAGTATCGGTGTCGTCAGACAGGATGACAGACCGGATGCAGCAGAGGAGCCACCAGCGCCCGGGATAGTCTGGCGCGCGAGGCCCAGGGCCAGCCTTGTCAGGATCTGCTGCTACTGCTAGGTGCTGGTGGGTGCCGATGCTCAATGAAGTATGGCGGACGAGGGAGGGATCGTGCTGCACGCAAGAGAAGAAGAGAAAGAACGAGCAGCGCCGGGGGGCCGGTGGACCAGGATAGGCAGTGCATTCGATGCCCGCCAGCCCAGAGCAGCCGCACGAGAGAGGAGGGAGATCCGAGCAGACACGGAGCCAGAGCCAAACAGCTCGTCCGTTCCTGGCCGGGGGGGAGAGGACGAGTGGCTGGAAAGCCACAATGGGCGAGAGCAGAAAGTCGGGAATCGAGGAGGAGAACCTCCTCGGCGGGCTGAAATAGAACCGCTGAGTAAAGGCGTCAGCCTCTTGTGGGCTTGCAAGGCCCTGGGCAGTCGGCGATGGGTGATGGTGCGAGAGTACGCGAGGGGGACCTGGCAGACTGCACGTAAAGGGAGGAAGATACGAAGGGCCCGGACAGTGGGCGGATATGGCGGTGCAAATGTCGACCCTGGCCGGCCTGTAAGGCAGACGACAAAACGTCGGGTCGGGAATTGGGGGCACGTGAATCGGGGCGGGAAGAGACGGTAGGTGGGTTTACTCTAGCGTTTCTGTCAGTTCAGTTACGGCGTACGTACGGACGGCCCTGAGCATCATTATCCACCGCATAGAATCAAGACACGCCATCATCAGTGGGAATCAGGGACAATTGCAAATTTGTTGGCGCGCTCTCCCTCCAACGCCGTGATTCCAACCTCCGATGCCCCCCTCTCTATCAGCTATCGACACGCACTGCACAATCTCTGTAATCCTCTCTCTTGCGCTGACTGTGCCCACGAAACACTGAGGACTCCCGTCCCTTCCAGAAGCCCACGCGAAGTCTGCGTAACTGAGCCACTCAGACGCCACGCGCGACCAAATATTGACAGACGTTGACGAATATCGACGAATGCGGAACTCTCCTCCCTGCCTCAGGACGCCACTACACATGACCTGGTGCTTTGCTGCCTGTTTTCATTTTCTCGCATCCATCTCCATGGCCCTCTCCATCGTGCTGCTGCATCCGCGCTGCTGCATCCCTTCCCCATCGCGCTGCAGCGCAGAAACACACCATCGTTCGACCACACAATTTAATCCAGGCCGGCGCCCGCTCTCATAGGCCCGGGTACGATATTTTCTGGCCAACCACGCCCACCCAGGCGCCTATTCCCGTCTGCCTGCCTGCCGCGGGGTCGTGGCCCTCAGAGGTACCCGCCAGAGCAATGACGGTATCACTCATGTACCCGACAGGTACAGCCTCCACCCACATCCGCCCCAACGCCAGTGGCTGCCCTGTGGTGGCCTGAGGTATAAAAAACGGCCTCCTCAGGCCCGCATCGTAAGGCCACCAATCAGGCACGACGTGTGCAGCTACCGGGCGAGCCAGGGCCGGGAGACTGCGCCACGATTGGCGGATGTGGAATTGCTGGGTCCCTCGGCGCCCGTCCACTTTCTGACTGTGTCTGGAGTCCGTCACGATGCTGCTTTCCTCGGCCTCGCCGTCTGCACTATTGTCATTTGGGTGAAGGCAGCAGCCTCTTGTCTCGTCGCATGCGGGCATTGGGAATGGGAAATGGCCTAATGCTGCGACGGGCAGGATATGCTTTGCCGGTGACCATTGCCAGAGATCCGCCCTCCCTCTTCATCGCGCGAGGGCGCCCTTTGATTCCTCAGAACCCGAGTGTAGCTGGCGAGAGTTCGATTCTATTTACTAAAGGTGACGGGTATCGCAACTGCCCATCCGTAGCTCCCACCTCTGACGGCATGTCCAATTCCCCTCTGACCGCATCCTCCTTCCGAGGTCTCCACTCCTCTGTCGTGAGCCTCACCCTGCTTCTCAAACCCGACTTGGTGCATGCCACGATCCGTCATTCTTCCTCACATGTTCTCGCCATATTGTCCAGTTCGTATCACCTTCACACAGCGTCTATCTGGGGCCCATTTTTACTGCAGCACACCATCTCAGGGATCTGGGATATCATGCTGATGCGTTTTCGTCATTTTGCATCGTCCACCGAGGACCGTTGCATTTGCGCTCTTTTTTCACTTCCCAATCTGATGGGCGTAGGTCACCATGGCAATGTCTTCACCATCCATCCCTGATTCCAAAGACGGCGATGCCGCAGTGTTCATTAATACCTCGGCTTTGATAATCCCTCGGAATCGCCCGACAATGGACGCTTCACGCCGAATACCTCGAGCAGGTCGAATTTTGGGGGCCGTCTTTGGCCCCTTTACGGACACAGTTCGTCTTGCAGCTTCATCCATTAAAGATGGCTCAGCTTTGATTCTTGAAGAGCCAATCCGAGTTTGCATCTACCATAAAATTGGTAATGTTAAACTCATTCGCTCTGTTGGACACCTCCGGCATCTGCATGTTCCCAACCCCGTTTCCAGGGATGTGGCTCATGTCACTGCCCGGTGCCACCGGAAGCCTGGGAACGTTGAAGAAGTCGAAGACGTCTAGGTATTCCAGCTCGTTTGGGGCTGGTGTTCGAGCTGGTGTGACACTAGGCATGCGCGAGACCAGGCCGACATGCTTTGGCTGCCTCGAGATCAGGAAGTCTAGATCGTATGCGCATCGCCTCATATCAGCCAAAATCTTGACCGACGAAGGAGTCACCCGCTCGCCGTTGGCACCAGCTGACCGCTCTGAATCACGGTGTTCTTCAAGAACTCGAGTGAGTATTGCTGAATACCGTTCAGCAACCAACCAATATCTGCCCATCTCCCTAAGAGTATCTACGAAGAATTGGATCTGCGGGCTGAGTTTGTGCTCGATTGTTGAGCCGTGGACAAGTAACAGCCTAGCTGCAACCCAGAGGGTAAACGCGAATGGCGGGCCAAGTTTTGGAAGCATACCACTCTGAACCACGTACTCCCCCAGCGCAGCTATGTTTTCTACAGCCCCGTGGCAGCGTTGGCTCGCGCTGTAAGACGGCGTGAATATCGGAGACCGAGTTGTTGGATAAGCCGCAGATGAGTGCAACCTGATGACTGTGGTGTGGTACGTGGCTACCAAATGTTAGTTGTGAATACGTATATACAGTTGTTTTCTTGCTTACCATGCAACATCACCCAGCCGCAGTTGATCGCTTTACTGCCTCCTGGTTGGAACAACTTGGCCATATTCCCATAGTCACCAGGAAGGTTGAACTTCCATGAAGTGAGAGTGTTATCGAGCTCTCGATACTCTCCTTGCCACTTCTCCACATCTGAGAGCGCACTGATATCGACCGGCTTTTTGAGGAACTTGTGAATCCTTGACAGGATCCCCAAGATCTCAATATAGTATGAGAAAGCACCTAGATTTTCTGGCTGGTCAATATCATACTCGGTTCGCTCACTAGTGCGGAACCACCGAGTTTGAACAGTTTGGTTCTTATTCCAGAGATCGTCACGGCAAGGTAGCGTGCGATCAATTTCCCTCTCGTCCAAGGCAAATTCGAAGGCTGTAGCAATAGTGGCATATCTGTCTAGTAAATAGACCATCCAGAACAGTCGCCTCCTAGATTCCTCTTCAATAAAGTTATCTGGTTCTGGTAAGACCATCGCCCTAAGGGTATATATAGACGGGTAATGCGGAGAAACAGAGAAGGATGTAGTCTCAACTGCGAGACCTAGCTGTACAACAGATCTCGTAATTAGTGCCAGTAGATTCCACCCAGGAGGGCCATTGCTGCTCCCCACTAGGTCAAGAGCAAGGATTACAAGCGCTTGCAATGCTTTTACGGAAGAATTCTCAAGGCCATATAAGAGAACCTTTTGCTTTGAAACATCATGGTAGTGGCGTCTCCTCTCGTCAGTCAACCTTTGATCAGTTGAGAATCGAAGAGTGGTAGCAACAATAGCATGCAGAAGAATCCGGTCAGCTTCATCCAGCGTAGATGGACCGAAAAGCGAATCTAATGTGGTCCTCCGATGGAGGATTGGACACCATGTATTCACATGCTTAAAATACAGGTCGACCAGCGCGTAGAGAAGATCGTAGGGCGGCAGTGCATTATCGGTAGACAATTCGGATTGCGTCTGAGTGATGTTAAGGCTGGGTGAAGGGAGAGGTGGCTGTGTCGTGCTGTAGAACTCAGGGGCCTGGCCGTTTGGCATTGAGTGAGCGGCATCGTGAGCCTGGCTAGATGGGTGCAGACTTTGCTGGTGATAAACATCGCCAGCGTGGATTGAGGAGATAGATGGTGTGTGAGGCATCTGACTAGAGAAGTCCATCGGCTGGGTAACAGGTGGGAAGGTCGAGGGCTTCTGCAAAAACAGAGCTGTCTCAGCATGGGGGACATGACGACTATCATGAGGCCTAAAGTCCCGGGCACTCTGCACTGTTTCCTGGTCGCTGGAGATGCTGTTTGGAATATTGTTGGCGTTCTGGCCGAATGAAGACTCGAGGATCTGGGCATGAGATCGCAGGACCTCCTCCAGCCTGTCTAATCGCTGCTCCAGCTCACGGCCATAGCCCGCCCGCAGGCCGGGTTTCTTCCGCTCCTTGTACTCACAAATGGCGCCATTGCGACTGCACCACCCACAAGATGGCTGACCACGATCGCATTTGACCTAAATCTGTCAGCGAGTGCGAGATAAATCAAAGGGAGATGGGCTGTTGCGCCGAGGCACGTCGCGTCCAAGGCCCCTTCCTGAGCGGTTCGGACACCTCGGCAGTACTCAAGAACTCCTCAGCAAACTCGTCAATCAGCAGCTGAATTTCTGGTGCGACGTGACAGCGACCAATTCATTGACTGAGAGACAGCGAATGCAGCAACTGAGACCTACTGGCGGGCCCGACGCGACTGGAAGGCCCATCGGGCTTCTGGAAAGGGGCTCGGCGTCGAGTAAGAGACATCCGATGATGGCGCGCATACCTTTCTCTGCTTGCACAACTCGCATCTTCGACGCAGCGTCAGCCAAATCTGATCGTGAGGGCCATTGTCGGCATCGTCCTCATTGTCCTGCGATGGCGCCGGCGAGGTCGACGCCTTCTCCTTGGGATTCTCCTGGCTGAGGGACGAGGGCGACATTGAGGGAGAGATGGACTTACGAGACAGACATTGGACGGCGCGGCCTCTTGCGGGGCGGGCCACCATTTTCAGCGCCGCTCTCATCGTCATCATGCGAGTAGTACTGATCTCCGTCGCTCTCGGGAGGAGCTGCGGCTTGTGCCGTGCGCGGCGACAGCTTAATATCGATGGGAGGCATAGCAACGATAACGAGAATGTGGAGATGGATATCTGGGCTTCGGGGAAGATGGCGACGAGTGGCAGTCTCGGGAATTGCACAGCGAAAGACGGGGGAAGGTGTGTGGGGAAGCTCGGTTGCTCTGTTCATGCCTCTTATCTCAGGCTACAGACTCAGGCACTACGGAATTTTTGTGGCACGTGCAAGGATCCCCAGATCTGGAAGAGCTCTTCGTCCTCTCCTCTACCCATTTATCCACTGCTCCAATCTGGCAACAACCCCACCAGCACGGCATCGACCTCCCTCACGTTGCCTCTTGCTTGTCCTTGGCGCTGCAATCTATATTATTTTTCTCAGCGGGCGCACCTTGTCCAGGAAAATTCCCTCCCCGTCAATCACCGACAGCCCGCCCCACGCCGTGCCATCAGCCTCCCTCCCCACCGCGCACAGTCGCCATATCTCCACCCTCGGCCGTCCACGACGCCTGCTCGGCCTGTGGGATATCTGCCCCCGAGAAAATACCGCTACCCCACCAATACCAATGGCCTCTGGGCTTATCATAATGCCAATAAAATCATAATGCTTCCCGGATGAGCAGTCTCGTCTGAGCAACGACCTCTTCCTCATCCTCACCTTCCCTCCCTCCCCACGCCATCCGCCTCACCTCTCTCTCAGTTCTCTCTCTCTCTCTTCCTCTTCTCGCCCGCCCATCATGGCGTCCCCTACCGCCCGCAGCTTCCCCTCCATCAAGGCCATCCGGACTTTCGTCATCGATGGTGTTGGCTCTGGAGGGGACTACCATAATGTGAAAGGTGGCCATTGGTATGTTATTTTTTTTTTCTTTTCAGTTCTCAATTTATTTTGGCGCCCGGGGAAGCTAACAAACTCACAGGCTGGTCGACACCCCGATATCCACGCCCATGTCCCGGTGGGAGAAGTACCGCGCCTCGAGGACGAGTTGGGGGATCAACGTCCTGGGCTCCTTCTGCGTCGAGGTCGAAGCATCGGACGGGACCGTCGGGTTCGCCACAGGGTTTGGAGGTAGGATGGAGGGTTGGCCAGTTACGGACCCGGGCTAACCGATTCACGCAGGCCCTCCGGCGTGCTGGCTGGTGCACCAGCACTTCGAGAGATTCCTCATCGGCGCCGACCCTCGAGATACGAACCACCTGTTCGAGCAGATGTATAGAGCCAGTATGTTCTACGGCCGCAAGGGTCTGCCGGTGGCCATCATTTCCGTCATTGACCTGGCACTCTGGGACCTGTTGGGCAAGATCAGGAACGAGCCTGTGTATAAGCTTATTGGCGGCGCTACGAAGGAGAGGCTCGACTTCTACTGCACAGGCCCTGAGCCAGTAGCTGCGAAGGCCATGGGTTTCTGGGGTGCCAAGGTCCCGCTGCCATACTGCCCAGAGGAGGGTCACGCCGGTCTGAAGAAGAACGTCGAGTTCCTGCGGAAGCACAGGGAGAGCGTCGGCCCTGACTTTCCGATCATGGTCGACTGCTACATGAGCCTGAACGTCCCCTACACAATCGAGATCGCCAAGGCATGTTTGGACCTCAACATTAACTGGTGGGAGGAATGCCTCTCGCCCGATGACACCGACGGGTTCGCGCAGATCAAACGCGCACACCCACAAATCAAGTTTACCACCGGCGAGCACGAGTACTCGAGGTACGGCTTCCGCAAGCTCATCGAGGGTCGAAACCTGGACATCATTCAGCCCGATGTGATGTGGCTGGGCGGCATGACCGAGCTGCTCAAGGTGGCCGCGATGGCTGCTGCCTATGATATTCCCGTCGTTCCTCACGCGAGTGGTCCGTATAGCTACCATTTCGTCATCTCCCAGAGCAACTGCCCCTTCCAGGAGTACCTGGCCAACTCGCCAGACGGGAAGAGCGTGCTCCCTGTATTTGGAGATCTGTTCCTGGACGAGCCGATCCCCACCAAAGGGTATCTGGATGTCACTGACCTCGACAAGCCCGGGTTTGGGCTGACGCTCAATCCCGCGGCGAGACTTATCCCGGCCAAGTACCTTCTGACACCGAATCCGGAGCGGCCACTCGGCCAACCCGCGCCTCAGGTGAAGGCCATCGAGCCGAAGCAGGAGGTGAAGCCGCTGGAGACGAAGCCGCTGGAGACGAAGCCACTGGAGACGAAGCCGCTGGAGACAAAGCCGCCGGGGCCGCCGCCGGTGGATGCGCGGCTTGTAAATGTAAATGCATTGGTGGATGGCGTACGCGAAATGGTGACAACCCAGAGTTCGTAAAGGGGCGGGCATGGGCGGTTGTTCCGGCGGTCTGGCATTGTCATTGTCTTTCTAGTGATATGATGATATACATGTGCGTATTTGGTAGATCAGATCTTTCGCCATGTACGAGTCTACGGTACTAGGTACTAGGTTCTTGATAGCAGTTGGACATCTCTTTTTGGATACAGGTCGTCTCGGATTTGGATCAGACGGGCCGACACTGGATAGCAAGCATATCAAACAAAATATCTCCAAACCACAAAACCATCCACAATGGTGAACACTGATAGATCCAGTATGAAAGGCACCATGACCATCCCTACATGTCTGTATCGTCAGCGCAGTCTCGCGCACACCACTTACTTCCACACTACTGCACATACGACCGTCCATCTGGCCTGCACGCAACGACGCCCCTCCCGCCGCTCGTCCCCTATCAGGCAATTCACAAGTCCACTCTGTTGCCCCAAACCCACGCGACCGCTCCAATCCTGTCTGCTTCCGGCATAGTCGTGCGGATGTAGGAGAACTTAATAAGACGCCCACCGTCGACATAAGCCGTCGACAGAGCCGACGACTGTTTCCGGGAAAATATCTCGGTGGGTGTTGACGCGAGATGTGACGAGGGGGGGATGGACAGGGATCTCGGCGCGTCGGGGAGAGGAGGACCGATAATGGGCTTGGAGGAGGTATGTGAAAAGAAAGAAGATGGCGGAAAATGGCCGGCGAGGGATTTGTGGAGAGGGTAAGAGAGAGAGGGAGAGATTGGCTAGTGGGTTGGAGAGAGAGAAGGGGATTGAGGGGTGGTCTTCCTTTACCTACGTAGACAGACACTTTATCTTTTATATATATATCTGTATATATCTGTATATATATATACATATACTGTACATATACATGTATATGTGTTCTTTAGAGAGTGTAAGGGGGCAACACTCTGCAGACTCCCTATTTACCAGCCGTTCTATTCATTAAAATCTCTTTCTTCGTACAACTATCCATCATCCACCATCCATTCTCGCCCCTCTCTCAATTAACCCCCCCCCCCCCCCC